>CM060981.1:274616113-275216113 GCA_030765065.1 Deroplatys truncata
CGCCAAGCACCCGAATCCACATGAAGACTAACGAACACATGATAAATTGTTGGCTTCCATCCAGCACACTAAAATGCATGAAGATAAATGGACATCTCCGAACAACACATGCATCCTCGCAATAAATCGCTCACTCAGTCTAAGCACGTGAACCTACACGAAGATGTACGAATGCATAGATACATGCGTTCACTTCCACCAAGCACCCGGACATGCGTGAACACCTACAGATACACCCGAACATCTCTGTAACACGTATTGAAATATAAGAGCTTAGACGCTTAATCACCGTTTTCGCATTAAAATTCAGTATATAGTTGTTTTAAAAATGGTTCGTGCCTCCTCTATAAATAGGTTGATCTCGGGCATTGGATTTCCTTCAGCTAATTATCTCCGAGATGTCAACATACTTGTTCTCTCAGTAAGTAATCGCCTTTATAATGTGTGATCAAGGTGAAGGGGTCTATATTTCCTTGAAGGATTAACACGTATTATAATTTGGCTAAAACAGTTTAGTGCCTCCTCTATAAATAGGGCGATCTCGGACACTGTACGTCATTCTGCTAATTATCACCTAGGTGTCAACATCGTTGTTCTCTCAGAAAGTAATCGGCTTTCTAGTATTATCAAGGTGAGGAGGTGTATATTGTCTTGAAGAAGGATTAATACGTTGTTATATCAAAGTAAAGATGAATCAGTCCTCCTATAAGAATATCATTCCTAGAGCATCAGAATATTCTTGTGGTAAATCAGGAAAGACATCTGTAAGTGGGTATGACAAAGAAGGCATTAACTACGTTGTAAGAAGCTCTTCAAATATAAGTATTTTAATGTAACCTTTAAAGACAGTTATAAGTTTCGGCGACACGAAAATTCCTGTGAAATAAGCATGCCTGAGAAGAGACGTAGATTAGAAGCTACTAAACAAAGTTATTATCTACAATGCAGGACTGTGACATGAAAGAATATGAAGCTTCATCGATGGACGCATGAAATCGTATTTTATACGATGTGAATCGACTAAGAATCTGAATATGTACCTGCATGAGGCAAAACAACGGGCAATATAGGCTGTACATAAAGAGTTTGTTATTCTCAGGAGTGTGAAAATTAATCTGCTAGCTTAGTGTAGATTTTGTAACAGTGTCGGAGTAACTTGCGAAAAAACGCTTAAAACCCGGAATCAAGCTGTTTTCCTAGAAACGGATGCGGACTCTATGCTGGAAACGAAAAAGAAGAAGTTGGTTACTGAAATGGAGGAATCACAACTTAAGGGCGGCAACTGGACCATGCTTGCTGTGGAAGGGGATCGTCTTCATATTAACAAGTTCAATCCGTTACGAGCAAGTATTGCATGCCCGTGCCGCCATCTGTTGGGGCTAAAGAAGCCTGCATTAACATCCACAACTATACAGATGGGCAATGCTCTATGTATTCTGTATTAGCCAAATTCGTGAGCATCAAGCCTCAACGTGTGAGCGAATACAAGCAACTTCCTGGATGAGAAGCATCAAGTGCATCCAATAAAGGTTGCCGAGGCTGAACTACTTCAACACTGTGACCTCCTACTATTGAGTGACAGTAGTGGAAATAATCACTACGTTTATATAAAGAATTTTGAAAACCTTCTATGTCAGAAAGCTATACATAATGCACGTGTTTGTACCTGTAAGCATTTCTTTACACATCTGGATGGTCAATATGGACGAAGTGGACTGGAAAAAACGACAAGAACATGCATCCATATGTAATTAACATGGTGTTGCAAGGGTGGTTGTGCCTACAAAGGAGAAATCCATTGTTTAATTTAAAATTTTTGAAAGAATGTTGAAACTACCTTACGTCGTCTACGCAGACCTTGAAAGCATTTTCGCACCACGTCATACATACCTCCCCAATCCTGAAACTTTATATACAACCCCTTATCAGCAGCATGTAACCATGAGCTTCTGCGTTTACGTTAAACCGCCATCCCGCGGTGAACATCTGGAAACTGGTCTTCCTAAGCATCGCTATGTTTATCGTGGTTTTGATGCTGCTCAGAAGTTTATGGAACATCTGTCATCTCTTGCAAAGTAAATTAATAATATATACAATTCTACCATGCGTCTGAAACTTACAGATCAACAGCAGAAGGATTTAAACTCCACTACATTATGCTACTTGTGTGGAAAAACCTTTACGGATGAGGAATACAAAGTACGAGATCATGATCACATTAGTGTTGAATATCGTGGAAGGCTACATATTGCGTCTAATTTATCCTGTAAAACACCTAAATATTATCCATCTTCATACATAACCTCAGTGGGTATGACTTATACTTCATTGCTAAGGAACTCGGATGTACAGGTGAACGCGTTGGAAGTAATTCCTATCTCTGAAGAAAGGTATATAGCATTCTCCAAGTATGTAGGAGATATAAATCTTCGGTTTGTGGATAGCTTTCGGTTCCTCAGTACAAGTTTGGATAAGCTGTGAAAAATCCAACATCGTAACCTGAAACACTGAAACACTTCGGAGAATATAAGTCGAAGATGATGACTCGTAAGGCAGTATTTCCCTATGATTACGTCACGTCATGGGGTGTTTTGAACGAAACCTGCTTGCCTCCAAAGGACTACTTCTACAATAGATTAAATGAAGAAGAAATTGGTGATGCCACTACAATCATGCTAGAAATGTATGGGAGCGGTTTAAAATAAGAAACCTGGGCGAGTACAACGACCTTTACTTAATCTCTGATGCACTTCTTGTAGCTGATGTCTTTGAGACAAACCCTCAAAACACACAAATTCGTCCCTGCACATTCTTTCACCTCTCCAGATTTATATGTGACGCCATGTTGCTCTATACTGGAATTCAGCTGGAAATGTTATAGGATTATGACGAATTACTCAAGGTGGAATCCGGCATAAGATGAGGTTTATGTCAAGTTTCCTACCGGTATGTCGAAACAAACAACGCCTACATGGGTAAGTATGATCCGTAGAGACCAACCCGATTTATTACATATGAGGACGCGAATAACCAATATGGTTGGACAATATGTGACGCCCTCTTTTGTGGTGGATTTGAGTGGATGTCACCTGAAGAACTCGACTTAGAAGCGCTACAAGGAGAAGATCCTCATGGCTACATATTAGAAGTCAACATCGAATATCTTGCAGAACTTCACGATCTACACAACGACCTGCACTTCCTGCCTGAGCGTATGAAACCTAAGGTTTCGATTAAAATGAAATTTATATCCCATCTTGAACCTCGAAAGAGGTATGTGGTGTATTACATGGCTTTGAAGGAAGCTCTTAATCATGGACTACGGCTAATAAAAATCCGTCGTGTGCTACAATTCCGACAGTCACAGTGGTTAAAACCTTATGCGGAATTTAACAATAGTCTACGACAACAGTCTGTAAATGATTTCGTGAAGCACCTCTACAAAATCTTTAACATCGGCATGTTGGAAAAACTATGGAGAACCTGCGTAATCGTATGGATACATGACTGCTTACAAATGAGAAGACACCGGAAAAAATGATCGAGAAGCCCCCATTTATCGATAGGACTATATACACCGCTAATCTAACTGCTGTACATATGGCCTCGCAACAGATCGTGTTAAAGATGTCTATATACATCGGTATGAGTGTGTTGGACATCTCCAAGGCATTTAAGTATCACTATCATTGTGGTGTGTTGTTGTCATATTATGGTGCTGAAAACCTGAAGCTTGTGCATACGGACACTGATTATTTCGTTCATCTTGTGACAACTGAAGATGTGTACCAGGACAAGCTACGCTTTGTCGAAAACCTGCATACAGCTGATTACCCTGTCAAACATATTTGACACTCTACGCAGAAAAAAAAGTGCTGGGGAAATTTAAAGATGAGTCTAACAGTAAAATCACTCTACTCTTTGTTGGACTACGACTTAAGATGTAAGTCTTACATACTCAAGGCTAGATGATAAAAATATTAAAGATATAAAACGTAGTGCTATTAAGCAGTAGATCACCTTCGACAGCTATACAGACTGTCTTAAAACCAGAGAAATCATAGTAACGCACATGAATCTGATCCTGTCACGAGAGCATGCTATTCCACAGTGAAAGTGCATAAAATTACGTTGACACCATACGAGGGTATAAAAGCTATTGCTGAGGATGGAATAACGACATACGCATATTGGGCATTACAGCGTTACAAGCATCGCATAAGGGAACGGAAGTCGAAGTTGAAGATTTTCTCCGTAAGTCTACGATTTAAAAAATGGAATTTTGTCCATGTGATGTGTATACACCAGCAGACACCTGATCAATAAAGAAGCATAAGAAGATGGAAAGGAAGTTGTTAACCTTGCCATTAGGGGTAATCCTATTGCTAGTCTTAAGACTAGATAAGGGGGAGAGGCGCCTAAAATGAACTAAAATAAAGGTATGTTGACGGAAAGCTTTTCAATTAGATTCTCAAATAATAAAACCTGAATAAAACGCCGCAATTTCACTAAACTGCGGAGTAATCTATGGTTAGGGAGATTAGATCATACGATGACTGTGAAGAATAGATGATGAGATGATGGCCTGGTATTGGTTAGGTTAGGCTAGACTCCCGTACTGATTGTCTAAGTTTTGAAGGATGGGTTAGCTAAGATTGTCTTAACAATGAGTTTGTTACGTGTTGTTCTTTGGTTTTGTTACGTCTTGTTACGTGGTTATGTTGCGCAGTGTTACGCCTTGTTACGTTGGTTAGTTTAGACGATGATAGGATTTAATATACAATGAGAAGATTATCCAGAGCAGTTAAGGTAGGGATAGGTTAGGGCGTTCGGTGTGGTGTTAGTTTAGAATGCTTCTATATACCTTCACTGTACAGCTATATACAGATTTCCCCTCTCCGTCTCGCACACTAACTGTAACATATAAAAAGCTTGTAAGAATTAGAAAGAAGTACATAAATGAGCTTTAGCATTGGATTATAAATGAATACTTGTGATGCTATCTTAATTACCTGTTAAAATGACTTAAATACCTGACATACCACCCGAATTATGAGAAGTTGCCTTAAGTAGTACTGGTGCGAATCGCTGCTCTGAATTAGCATGAACATTTGAGATACTAACTGGTTTACCCTACATATATACGATACTATGCGAATTACTCTTTATACCATATCAATCAAAATACATGTGGAGGCGGTACTTCAATCAATGGCCTGCGTCCAGCCTTTAGGGGACTAACCGGGAAATCCAGGATGTTAGAACGCAATATAGCCTTTGTTAGCATTTAAATCTTGAAATCAATGAACCTAAATGATGTTATGTATGGATTAACATTACACATACGTCAACACTAATCTCCATAGGCTCTCTCCTTCTTTTCCCTATACTTTCCCATATAAATACATACTCTACTCCTCAACCTCTGTCTAGCCTAGCACCTCTGCTTGTATTCTCTACCTCTACATATAAAGCGTATTCCCCTCCTTCAGCATCTGTCTAGCCTATCATCTCTCCACGTTTTCCCTATCTTTTCCCATATAAACGTATACTCTACTCCTCGATCTCTGTCTATCCTAGCATCTATCTCTGCATTCCGCATCTGTCCCGTATAAAGCGTATCCTCAGAATCTGTCTAGCTTATTTTCTGTTCACGTTTACCCTATCTTTCCCATATAAGCGCATACTCCGCACCTCAAACGCTGTCTATCCTAGCACTTCTCCTCGAATTCCCTACCTCTCTCATAGGACGTTCTCCTCCTTCAGCACCTACTCTACCTCGGATATATCCTCGTTTTCCCTATATTTCCCATATAAACATATTTTCCTCCCTGAACCGTCACATCTACTCTCGTTTTCCCTATCTTTACCCATGTAAACGCAAAAAGTGGCCTCGCTGTTTCCTATATATGCTACTGACAATATCTAAAAAACATAAAAAAAAATACATTAAGGTACACGCCAACGAAAATTAATGTTTCAGTAAATGAGTGAAAGGTTGTAGACTGAGTCATTTGAAGAATAACAGAGAAAGAATAAATTTGGAAACAGTACCGAATATCATAATCAGAATCTAAATACATTAGACGAGAATGTAAACTTACTCTGGATACAGATAAGGGACGCAAGAATAATCTCACAAGGCTAGAGCAGACAATTACAAATTGGAAAGCATATTAAATGCACTTTCAGCTGAAAAGAAGGGTCAAATGGAGAATCTGAATATACTTCTCGTTTAGATCTCGCAAGATCAACGTCTACACGCATAGGTAACGCAGTCGAGAGAAGACATCGGAAAAAAGACAACTTGTCATTCACCTTCAAACATTTCCTATCAGATCTGGCCATGGTTTATATATACCTTCTACGGCACTTAAATACTATAGATTTCCAGTTGTTATCAAGCTGAATCATAATGCCTGAAGAAATGTTGTCAAGCAGTCAAGTGTAATTGATAAGCATAACATGGATACTAGGTAGGCAATAAATGGTCATATTATAGGAACTACACAGTGAAATTTAAAAAAGGGGATCGTATAGCATTCAATCCATTTGCACATTGAGGCTAAGATGATCACACTTTACACATAGATAGTGATTGCATATAACTTATTATCGGCACCTATATTATAAATTGAATATGATCTCGTGTATTGTTAGCCGTAGATTCTTCATAGAAATGCTAACAGCAGGTATGGTGAGTTGAAACGGAGTAAACTACATAAATACAAAGGTATAACACGTCCTCTAAAAATGGCCATACAGGTTTAGTCCTGGTGTGGAAAAAACATAATCCTGATAGGAAAGTAAACTACGTCTTCTATAGAAATCCCTAATATATCTGTCAATTGTCTAGGATTCCTCATAGAGTCCCAGGATGTTGGTAATAAGAAACATTCATAAGGAATTAAAGAAGTTATCCTAGAGCTGAAAAAATCCAGAGTTATAGCATGACAATCTAGCAAAATATCACTAATGAGCTTCGTGTTTCAGCTACAAGAAAGTTTTTAAGTGGTCAAATTGTCAGTATAAGGCTCAATGATTTGTTACAACTTGTCTTAGTTTAAATAATTATGCCAGAATTAACAAAAAATTCAAATGCATCCTGATCGCAATAAGCATTTACTATAGAATGCCATATGCAAGACCTTTAAAGGAGAAGACGTAAGATAATGCTGCAAAGGCTATAGAATATATGGAATGTTCTTCTCTCACATTACGGCGGCTCCACGCTGACGCCTCGGATAGGTCTACCGCCAAAGGAGGTATAATATCCCTCAACAGCTCCACGTTTTCAGAGGTACAGTTACAATTACAATGATAATAACCACATGCCTTATCACAACAGGTGTTCGAAATGGTGATATTATCCACACATTTCTATCATTTTCTCTAAAATTTTTCGTTCATACTCGATAGTTCAACATAGAATATTCAGTTAATTTTTGGCTAAAACTTTCTTTCAGTTATTACAATATATGTGGAGCTGTTGCATACACTTTATTTTTAAAGTCCTACATAGAGTAAAACATCACATACAATTAAATCAGTGGATCGAAAGGACATAGTCATTTATTAACTATCCTGTCTTCAAAAATTACCTGAATCAAATTTAATGAGTCATTGCCATGCGCAGTATGTGTAATAGCAGAGTATTGTTCGAAAATCTAGACTGACATTCTACGTCTATCAGCTGTTCAAAATGTGTGTGAGTATGACATTCCTGTACCGTTCTGTATTTATTGTTAAAATATGAGCCCTACTATTCTGTATTGATTTATTTACTGAAATTGAAATTGACTTTTGTTTCTGAATGCACTTTAGCTGCTGCGGTCCCTAGCGTCCCATTATATATTGGCGTTAAAGACCGCTATGAGGCTTGAGGTTCTTTTAAGTGCCGTAAATATACGACACGGGACCACCGACTTTATTTACTTTCAAAGGAAGACACGCTAAGCCCTCCGCCGGATTTGAACCCGCGACCTCGGGAACTAGAGGCTAGCATGGTAAACACTACACCACGGAAAACGCAAGTTATTTACTGCGCACCAAGTATAGGGTCGTCCAAAGATAACGCGACTTAATATCGGGTTCCTCCGTACTACAATATGTGCTATTCTGCCATGAAAAAGGCCATATAAATAAAACCAAGCTCTGAAGGTAATTATATTAAGCATTGTTCAATGATTCTATCATTTCTTCAAATCGAATTACAGAAATTTACTGTACTCTAGTGATCACATGAAAAGTAGGGTATATGCAAAAAAATTCCATACATTAAAAACTAAAAGAAAACATCATTCGCAAAAATTCAGGCAATTTCAAATATTAATTTCTCGAGTGCGAATTAAATGTCCTGAGAAGATAGCAGAAACCTGTGGATAGAGGAGGACATATATTTCCAATTTTGTTATAAGGTATGCCATTATCATCAACTTTAAATGCAATTGCAACTGTGAGAATGTGGTTGCGGGATATTATAAATATTTATGTGTGAGTCCCAGCTGCGAAGGCCGGCGTGCGAGCAGCCATGCGTTGGCCAGATTGTGAGAAAAAGCACTGGTCTACAAGAAATGAAAACGCCACCTCAGAACATTCAAAGCCCTAACGGGTAAGAATTTTGTAAACGTCCTTTAAAAGTTTCATATTAAAATATAATATTAACAAAACGAAACATAACAACGTGAAGGCTGCAGCTCTTGAACTTTTAATAAGGTACTTAACCTTCCTCATACCAGATGGGGTGCACCCCTGCAAACTAATTTTGCCATATAATTGTTACCAGGAAAGCTGGAGGATTTAAACCTATAACTATACATTTTGTAAACACCTATAATAACTTTGGCATTTTTAACACTTTAATATTTAATATGAGTAGTAAACTAAAACAGCTGATGCAGTGCACATATATACATGCACAAGTTATTCTGCGTGACTAATCTAATGTTGGAACACTTTGTTGATATTAACCGTTTGCACACTGCTGTGCTTACTTTTTATGCTGTTATAACTGTACCAGTAATATTAGAATTTATGAGATCTTATATAACCCATTGCTGAACCCATCGTAAACCAGGAATCCGCAACTGAAGGGTTTGGCACATGATCATAGAAGGACATTTCTGTTAGAAGCATTGCAGCACCCTTATGTTAGAGTAAGAATGATGAACGCTACTAGACTATTATCGAGTATAGGAATACCATTGAAGGATTTCTTGGAGGAAAAACTAGTTTGACTTCAACAACCCTGACCCAAAGCCAACAAACCACCAGCTTGGTCCATGGAAGTCCTATTTCAGAAAGAAGAACAGAAAGTGCAGAAGAAAATGTGAAAAGTATTTATCATTCACATTCATAATCATCATTGAAGCGGCCTGTAAAAATGTGTAACAATAGTGCTACTGAAGTTAAAAAAGACATTCTATCATTAAAATAGTAGTGCTCCATTCCGTCTGTAATGTTTCATTTTATGTTATATATTTGAGCGGGTTTGTGCCAATTAGTTCAATGTAGTACAACGTTAAGTCTTTTTTCTTTTTGGGGTACACTCGGAATTCCATGTATAATTTTGATTTGCGGTATGACGAAGTTTAAAGAATATGATGTACCCAGAGCCCTTAAATTAAGAGTCATACAAGGATCATTGTAAAATATAATAACAGTTTTCTTTCATCCATCCGCATAAAACCTAATGAATTGAAAAAAATGTTCTTTTTCTGATTGTGTATAATTATAATCAAGCGCGAAGAGGGAAGAAAAGTGCAAAGACGTTTTGCGTTGCTGATTATGTCAGAATAGTTAAACAAAAAGGACATTCCGAAAATCCTTGGCATAAATAAAAGAAGAATATATTTAACCGAAATTTGCTTATGAATTATGATATTCACAGAAACACACACACATGTATATACAGAGCGGTCCCTCAGCCGTCTGGCCGGTAGTCGCGATGCGTGTTCCGCGCGCGATTCCTCAGGTATCTGGCCGGTAGTCGCGAAGACAGTTCCGCGCGTTATATTCAGTGTATCTGTTTATTATTCTCATTATTGATACTGATACCATATTATTACGCGATTTTATGATGACTATTACGATATATTGAATACCTATTGAACAAAACTCATTACTTTTTGTTTTATCAGTACTAACCTTTTTCACAGTCGGTGTTGAAAGTGGTGTCCTTCGGCAGATAAGCATTCTTGGCACCTTCTGATGAAATTACCATTCACACGAATAAGTTCTTGTTGCGTAATTTCCCTAATTTCTGTTCTTATATTGTTTTTAAGATCGTCTATGGTGCGAGGATTATTTCTATAGACTTTATTTTTGAGAATTCCCCACACCCACAGATCGCACACAGTAAGATCCGGCGATCGAGCCGGCCATAACCCTTCAGAAATTATTTTGTCGTCACAAACATTTTCTTCCGCTAGAACCCTTCGTTTCTTTTTACAACCTACAGCATTAAATGATCCCGTTCTCTTCACTTTATTCACTAGATATTTAACTATTTCTCTACTCGGAACTGGAACATCAGGAAATTTATCGTGAAATTGCCTACACACCCGTCTACATGAGTCGGTTTACACATACGTGTCATACATAAAAAGCTTTGTTCGAGCAAAAATTTGACTGCCATTTCTAGGTTGTACTAATCCGATAATTCAATCGCATACAAATGCACACGCGTCTCGCGTCTATACACAAGAAGCAATAACAGTTGACTGAAGCCCACTGTCACATGTCCGATAAGTGGAAGAGCCCGTGGCCTTGAGTTCCCATCCATCCATTCCTCCATCCATCCATCCATTCGTCCACCCATGCATCCCTCTCTCCGTCCGTCTCTCCGTCCACCATCGATCCCTCTCTATCTATCTCCATCCATCCAATCATCCACCCATGTGTCTGCCTGTCTATCTATTAACCTATAAAAGTTTTTTTTCTAAAAAGACGTTTTCGGATAAAGGTGGCATCAAGATATGGATATCCGATGAAATCTCGACATTCAGTGCTTTTGTGGAATACAATACTGCCTCTACCTACGAGGTACCTGGTCTACCAAAAAAAGGTGAGCTGAGAGAGAATCGTTTATTTCCGATAAACTAAGACCACTCAAACACAGACTTACCTATAATAAACTTGGACAATGGAAGAGCAACAAATTAGTTGCAAAAGATAAGTTATTGAGACCACTAACCGTTTATAATTTGTTTACAAAACATAAAATGACAACATAGAGAAACAACTAAAAAAAATAAGAAACATAATAGAATTAAAAATTATGGCGAAATACATTTACGAATCGAAGAAGATTAACCATTAATTACGTAAACACATAAGGCAAGAAGTAAAGGAAACTAAGAAAATCAAAGAAAAATTATATAAAAATCGGAATAGTAACACAATATGTTTTCCGGAACGAGGATGGCATACGCCTTTTCTCAAGCTTGAAATCCTGTTGGAGTTTGCTAACCCGCTATAGTACTAGTTTTAGGGGCAGATCGAGGTGGTAGACAAAGTTGTATGTACAAAAGAATGACCAACCTCTTATTTAACATTGATAAGCCAAGTGTAAGTACTACAAATGTGACGGTACTTTGAATATGATCACATACGACACAGGTTGGAACAGAAACCTGAGTGACGGACATACCGTAGCATCAACCACAAAATAGAAACCGAGATCTGAAAAAATCTTACAAGGATGTACCAATCTCCTCATGCCGAAACCCACCCTTAAATTCCTATAACGCCAAAAAAACATCAGCTGTCAGTTTTAATTAACAGTTGCCGAAATCGTATTTTGAATCCCTTATCGGACATTAAATATGCCACATTCTTACTTCTAAGACATGCTTCAAATTTCAATTTAACGCAGTGTTTGAATAACTGTACATAGTATGCTCTTCCCACCCCACTCGTCACAGAGAAACCGCTAACCTAATTGCCTGTACCGGTAACCTTTGTGCCAATCCAGAAAGTAGTCAGGACTGCCCAGTCGAGATGGTTAATAGAAGTAGTATTTCCAAATAGGCTATATGGAATATTTACCATTCATTTTCGATGGTTCGCAGTCAAACCTGGCAGCTGATGCTTCGGCCGCGGCCTCTTAAAGCTACATCGCTTCTTCCATAGAAATTTCAGGTTGAATTCCGTCATGAGTGTTGTCAATTTAGAACGTGCCTTGTTAAAATACACAGTACTAGTACGATTAGGTTGACTTCAACGACCAAGCATGATCTCCTTGCATTGAACTTATAAGTTTCCAGGGTTCACGAGGATGAAGATAAAGATGCTCTACATCTTTAGCTCTTTATCTTTGGCTTATATGGAGACTGCAGAAACAGTGCCAAAACAGTGGCTAGCTTTTCCTCATCATGTCAGCTATGCATGTTAGCATGCAGGCTTGTTAACATTTACAAATCTACAACCAAATGTTCAGTCGTTTGCGTTACTGAGCAACATGGTCTAAGACGAATAGTACAACCATTTAATAGTAGGTAACTAGGTAACTCATCATCCTTGAATAATTTATATACAATGTCGGAAAGACTCTTATTCTCTAAAATATTTTCACTGCTTTGTAGTTCACTTGATTGTTCCACGTGAACCTTGGGTCTAACTTTCATGGAAACTACCCCACTCAACAAATACGAATGATTTTGGTGTGCAGTGGACTTCCACGGATATGATAATGGAATTGCATATTTCTTCGAACGACTATATTTTTATGCATGGTGATCTATAGAGGCCAAAACGGTGTGAAATGAAAAATTCTCCAATATGCGTTCACTGAAGTACAAATATTCAACTGAAGTGTATCTACTGCAACAAAATAGGCCTATGAAATTCCCAAAATTTGGATTTACTATTAATAATAAATTTTGTATTGATTTTTGTTTATGAAGATCTTAAGGGGTGCTCAGGAGACCAGGCACTTTTGCGTTCATGTACGATGGAACACAGATTTGAAAACTCTCATTTCTTTGTAATAAATTTATGTTAAAAATCAAAGTTACACGATTAAATCGAGATGCACACGATTTAACATACTTCTAGCGTACGAAACATTGATTAGGCGCTGTGTAATCAGATGACAAGAACACGACAAGCCGGAGCACAAACCATTACATCTCAAGCTATAATTTTGGGTTCATAAGCATATAAAAGGCGTTTCTGCCACTGCACTGGATACTACTGTGTTTGTATTCCGCTTCTAACGGTAGAAATAATGAAATAAAGATGAAAAAGCTGTTTATTTCTTTCTGCCAATTTAAAGTTAGGTATACATTTCATTGCTTATTCCTCGATTCGGAAATAATCAGCTCCAACCTAGATATGAACTCGTGTACCTTACATATCCCTAATTTTGTGCTAATTTCAGCCAAATTTGACGTGTGTCGACAATTTTTCTTCAGATACCCATAAAAGTTTTAAAATTCATACTTCCAGTAGATGGCGAGTGATTTTATTCCAACAGACGGACAAAAAATTGGAGGCTAGTCGGACAAAACACCACTAACGGGTGGTTCGCAGGAGCGTATGTCCTAAAACGTATGGGGTGGGTAAAGGGCGAAGCCTGCTGTTGATTGAAGCACCTAACTATTTAAGGATTTGCTCGTGTTGTGGAGAGAGGGAGAGAAAGGGAGAGAGCGTGGGAGACACTTCATCTTTCTACGTACGCATGTGCAGAAGGATTGCATTTTAACTATGGTAGAGCTGTAACATTACTGCGTGATATGCACGACATTCACTGGTTGCGTTGCAAACGAAGATATTGATTCCGGCGCCACCGAGTTTTCGAAGTTGGAATTCCGCTCTGAAAACATCATATTTTCTGGCCTAAGGTGTAATTTCAATGTTGTACTATCTGCAAGTATAGCTCTGATAATGATACATTTATAATATTTACTGTTTGGTGTCATTTCAAATATGTGCTTTGATTTGTGCTTTTTCGTAAAAGCTCGCCAACATTCACAAGATGCGAGATTCTGGGTTTAGAAATCCCGTTACATCAATGGAATCACGTCACTGTTAAACAGTTTCTCTATAACAAAGACAGGAAAAGTCCATATGCAGTGAACTACATTGAGAATGTTTCAAGGTGCCAGATCCAATATTTATTGTTGTATTTGCTATAGGCGTCTGAAAGCAACGTTCTAAATGCGCTTGTTCGCAGATGTGCACGAGTTGTTTTATAGAGCTAGGTGAGGGCGTATCATCTTGTACCACTAAAAAATTGCAATGTCCCTAGAAAGCATTGTAAATTTATTGCTGGAAAAAGTACGATTTTTCTGGAAGTTTTTGTTGCTTGAATTCCAAGGAATCGGTAACACAATGTCAATTACCGTATATTTAACCGTCCATATGTGTACAGGAAAGCGAACTGTCTTACGAACTTTTCTAGAGCCTCTATGAAAAGATAGTATGTAGAGACGTTTTTGGAAAATTCTAAAGTGTTTATGAGCAATATTCCTTTGTTTCCGTAATAAAGATGTTTCAATATTTGCAGTATAAGTCATTGAAATTCAATCATTCGGTATCACATAGTACGTTGAACGTTCCTCATTAGCTTTCACATTCAACATGATGCATGACCTCTGTGCCTTACAGAGTAGGGAGTATGCACAGGTAGTAGTTTTAAATATTCCATCGAATACCTAAAGTTGTCAACTAAACAATTCTATCCCACTATACAACACGTACTGATAGTGAAATAGCTGCAATCTCTATGTGCTAATTGCCGCGACCTTCAGAAGAACTGGATCATAGGATCAATTGCCGTCACTTAACTATTTTCATTATCAGGTTCAATCTAGTATCTAGAAGTTTCGAATCTCCTATCTAGTAATTACGATTTTTATGTTTCCAGAATTAAAATCATCCAACGATATTGTGGAATACATGGTTCTATGGGCATTTATAATCCCCCTACAGGAACACCACCGCCTCATTTATTCACTTAGTTTCACATTTTAGTTTTTCCCGATGCTTTAGAACGTAATTCTGACCGGATAAAGTAATATTACAGAACAATCCCTATGGAAAGGAAATTATTATAAATAATAAATATGGATAATTTGAGAAAATAATCCTAAAAACCCTACACTTTTATATACATGTATATATGAAAGATTCCTTATATTGTACTGATTTTTTGAACTTTAGAAACATACCTTCTGTTACAAATAGGTGAAATATCCAAAATCCGTGTGTATTTAGATTTGCCTACAGATGCAGCTCTGCATATAAGGCCTCATCATTGTCAGCAAAATTTTAAAAGATTCAATACCATTAATTCAAATTCCTATAAAGTTACAACACGTTATGCATTTATTCGCTGCTCTGTATGCAAACTGCCGTCTTAATTTGAACAAAATTCGAGATGTGTGGTCAAACTTTCTTAACTTCATTATTTCAGCTCACTGCCAACAGCGATTATTTCCCAATTGAAAATTTAGATATGCTCTCAGTATAAACTGCCTTTCATTGTGTTCGATTTAAACCGAATTTGAAAGAAGACAATTAATCTTTATCAGTCCCTTGTGTACAAGATTTCTACTAGTGACGTGCAACGGTTTATGAGTCACTTCATGCATACAGGCAGACCCACGGGCATGCACTAGGTGCTTCGCAGCAACGCACATTTCTAGTAAATAATCCCAGTTATGCTCCACTAAATATGGGATGTTTCTGCATGTTACTCTGAATATGTGGTCTTAGAGCTTGGGCCGTTTTCTGCTCCTGTTCTCCCGGTGGGTAAGTATTCTGCAATTACACAACGACTCCCAATAGCAGACCGTCTTTTTCCCCATTTTTTCAGGGAGCAACGAAGCACAGAACAATGGTGTAGTTCAGTGTTGGAGTTGAAGCATGCTTCTGTATTGTTTCTATGCACCCAACCTTCTCATATGTAGGTCGCCCTCAGCTTTCCGGTGCATCCAGCTTTATGTTTCGCTTCCCACCACTGTATTCGTGAAGTGGAAAGCTCATTAAAGAGGTCATGGGCTTGATACTACTATTAAATAACTACTCTACTAATAAAAACATCCACACGAATAAGCTTTATGCTTTTCCGTACTGAAACTGACTGTGACGAGAGAAATTGATAATGTAGAAACCTGTAGTTAACTGACAGGGTTAATTTGGCAACGCGGTCTATTGTAGAAACAGAAGAATCCATTTTTTTGTTTGCCCATGAAGAATTTCCAATGTGTCTTATATGCTGCTCAACTGAATGGTTGACAGCAATATATGTGTATTTTTTGCCATATTTTGAAGTGCCATGCTACCTTTAAAAGTTTCAAATTAAAACGAGATATTCAGATATCAAAATATTGGTCAAATAAAATTAAGATAAGAGGTATTTAGAGGAGAATCATCTAAATACGGGAATGACTTATTGAAATAAAAAATTCGGTTTACTATAATTTTCTTACCTTATGTTGTACAAAACTTGCCTTCTATAAAAATAGAGTCTTGGTCCTTTAATTTAATGTTCATAATATGACATAAGTGAGACTTGAATATTTTTGTATTTTCCTGTTCTATTGTTACCACATTGGTGACTAAAGAGCTCATATTCTTAAAATATATTCAATTATGCCATAGTTTTTATAACGTGTGTAGGTGCATAATGGTACATTCCACACTCATGTGTATAATTGGTATTTCAAAATAAAGCACTACTCCTATTCACGTGAACAATAAAGCATGTTTTGAATAAGAAGGTAATACATTTTTAATACTTTAAATGCATATTATTATGTTTTTTATTTAATGATTTCGTTCGGAATTTGGAAACCATCCAGGTATTAAAGGATTCACTGCACATTTTTATCAACGCTTTATTCGAGGTTTAATAGACCATAACAAAGACACATAGTGCACATTTCACAAAAAGTTTAAGGTTGCATGTGTAATAAATTAACTCTAAACGCAAATCAACTAGCCATCTGTTATCCATAAGCTCGGTCCTGGCGAATCGTTGATTTCCAAAAATATTTCTATGCTTTCGTGCAACTAGAAAAGTCAATTCCGTAGCCTTCTCCTGCTCAGCCAACTGACCTCTGAATGCCAAGGTATGTCGCAATACTTAGTTTCAAGATACATTGATTTGTATTTGGTTAGGATTGGGATTAGCATTCAAGGCGGAAGGGGACTTAGTACAACATAGACCTTTTGTACCCGGCGGGAGGGAGGGATGAGCTGAGAGGAGACATATGGGGCTGGACCAGGCGGCAGGGTCCCTACCATTTACAGATTTAAACTCCCCGGATGGGCAGTGGTGCAACCGGCTGCCCCCTGTGGACTTACACACCCTTGGGGGCCGGAACCCGAAGACCGCCCCAATTCCGGGGGACGAAGGTTTCTAAGGAGCATCTTTTTCCCCTGCGATGCACACGCAGAGACCTCCCGCCGACATGACCCTGCGCAGTATTCCCTAGCGCTCCGGGGAAATACCCCTGGAAAACCAGGTTAATCGCTTGAATCGAACCCACGATCTCTCGAATGCGGTATTTTATTGGTTACTTTAACATCTATTACATATGGAAGATTAGCATGCTTAGCGTGTAAATCTTCGTGGTAAATAATGGCATATACAGAGACTATTGCCTGCTCAGGACGTTTATCGTGAAGTTGCACAAAGCCTACGTTGCAGCCTGTCTCAGATGGAGCACCATCGTTGTACTGACACAAGTAATATGTAAGATATTCCTATTTTTTCATAATGAAGGGCAAGTGCGTCCTTCCACAATATTTTTGAGAAGTTCGATGCTAATATTTGCTATAATAGAAATGAAGTGGCCCGGAGTATTGCGTGGTTTTGCTCGCGGCTGTTGTACTGAAGGTCTGTGGTTCGATTCTCGGCTGCGGAGTGACGACTTTAAATCGTCCCTATCCGGTCTTCACTTCTGACTAGCACATGTCAGCTATCTCTAAGGTACAACGTGGTCCGGAGAAAACTTTGTTCCAAAGCAATCCTCATAGCACATCACACCTTCGAAGGTAACGGACATCCCCGCTGAGTGACTCCAGTTAATAAATGGGTCCAGTAATGTAGGAAAAAGATTCTCCAGCTGTCACTCAGCATATGGAGAAGGTTAGAAATAACAAAAAACACATCTAACGATTAGCAAGATTCCACATCCTGTGCATTTGCCTCTATATTTTATGAAGTTTTAATTATAACATTGTATATTGTTCATTTTAAAATGTAAAATTAATAGTTATAATGACTCAATACTGACTCTACATATAAGCCGTAATATTTAAAACTGCTTTACTTAAAATCTATTAGCAAATAGGAATGTCTATGAGTACGTTGTCTGCTTGTCACTTTTTGATATGTTTAACATCTAGCAATGCTATTCTAATATTACGCAAATGAGGAATTGTTGTAGTAATGTGTATGGGGAGCCGACACATGAAACAAAACTATTAACAGAAAATGTGTTCTGTGTTTTTATATAGTTATAATATATAGATAGTTTTAATTAAGTATATAATATAATTTTAACATTTTCTTATCATGAGTGATTTGGACATTAGGGATGGTAATAATAATAATAATAATAATAATAATAATAATAATAATAACAATGATAACACAATAATGATAATGATAATAATGTGGCTTTGTCCAGTTTTTCAACTGTTACTTTTCTTTGTTTCATACACACACAAACCCTGAGATAGAAACAAATAGAGATAGGGCTTGATTCTCAGCTTCTATCAGTACGAGCAGCCAGGCAGACATTGAACCAAGGACTAGAAGGGAGACAGCCAGTTGAGGAGCGCTCCCACCACATATTACATATTCTGCCACACAGTTCTTATCTTTAATTTCTTTAATAATAACAATAATAATTCTGTTTATTATACATATATATTGGATCCAAAACAGAATCTTTAATCGAGTGCAAGTTGAAGAAAATACAATTTAAAGTACTGATTTTTTATGCTACAAATAACGTTACCTTAATCACTCAACTCCTAAAAATTGTAACTCGTTTGAAACATACTGTTATTAATTTATTTTCCCACGTATTAATTATGCGCCATACTGTGGCATTACCCAAGGAAACAATCACTTATTATTCGCTATTTGCCTTGCCTTTGGATTTATTTTACTTTAAAACGTACTCCTTCACTGTTACATTCATACCTGCATACTTTGCAGAAGGTAGGAAACTATCCTAATGAAACTATAATTCCTCACCCCAGCCAGAAATTGAAAGCGACACCACTGGATTGAGAAGTCGGTGCACTGGTTCACAGAGGCAGTGAAGTAGCTTGGAAAGAGGAATATATTCTTGTACTGTTGGCATATTAGAGAGATGTATATGAAAATTAACTTTGAAGGTATATAATCAAACCATTTGTTATAGCAAAACTATAGATATGGAGTATACTTGATATTATTGAACACAGATTAGAATATATATTTATAAGGTATTTTAAACACTGTTTTTTATATTTTATTACACATTATTTTGAACCAATGAGCAATCAATTTAAATGAAAACATATATATTTTGGTAACAAAAAGGGTTGATCATGCTATGTAGAAGTGTTATAGACACCATTCTCTAAACCAGAGGTAGAGTTTGATGAACTTGAAGTAAAAACGTTTGTTTATTTTATCACGTTAGAAACTTAGAGAGCAACTCTACAAAGATAGTGGATCCTGCACAATGCCGACACAAAGCAGAATGAAACTGCTTCTAAGGTTCAGATTTGAAATTTCGTCTTCGAAGTCTGAAGAGTCCAGAAAAAGAAAGAGCTAAGGCGTTTTTGTTTTCTTGTTTTGAGTTTCACGTTTATGTGAAAGTACAAAACAAAACCTATAGTTAACACTATTCCAAATGGAAAGAAACGAAGCTCAGCTATGCTGCAATTGAGCTATCGAAAAACAAAATTCAGAGAACGAAATACTTCAGTCCACATGAAACAGCGAAATAAAACGTATTTCCTTTATTCCATTATGTTAAAGTTTGCAACACGGACAAACAGGTTTGACAAAAATATTTAATTCTTTATATTTTTGGCACAATAAGCTTTTGTGACATGTATTTTTATAATATTACAATAATACTTGCATTTTTGTGAAAATATTGATAAGGAAGATAAACCTTAAGTGATGTTGCAGCGAAGGTATGGAAGGAGATAATCACTAAGAAAGGAAAGAAAAAAGAAAGGTGGTTTGTCTCAGAAAAACAAACAGATTAAAATAATCACTCATGAGATAGGCGGAAACTGTCATTGTACATTACAATGTTTTGATTGTGTTAACTATATGTTTTAAAAGTATTCAACTTAATGGTATCTGTAGATTTGAGTAATGCTTATTTTATGTGACTTGATTTCTGTGCTTCTGGTTGAGCGTAGAAGGTCTAGGAAAGATGAATAAGAAGAAAGCTTTTGACAATGCAACCTGCAAATACAGCGTTCATGGACAGATAAGAGATGAAGTGAAGTAAGTCTTGGTTTGTCGTAAAGCATTTATGCAATAAATGGAATATCCATAAGTGAAATTCAATAGTTAGTGTCCAGTCTAAGAACTAACGAGAATGCTCCCATTAATAAGAAAGAGAAACACGGAAGCCGGCATTAGAATCTAAGTGTAGAAGTAGGTAATACTATTAAAAACTATACGCGCTCTTTTCTAGGTAGAAATGCTCGTTATGGATTAAAAGGTAGACTTAAAGTGTACCACCCTAAGAAGTACACATCAGTAAAATGATAATTTTACTCAAAGATATCCATTAATTATAATGCATTATGAAACATGCCGAGACATAACAAAACTTCAACATTTACTTTGGGTATCCTCGCAGGGATGCATGTGATATATGTGAACTGTACAGTCAAAGTGAAACAAAATTGGAAATAGAAAAAGAATAGTGCACATACTTGGACCATTAAACACTATTTATACTCAACTGAAGAATTTGAAAACATTAAACAATGATAAACAGTTAGAACTCAACACGTTATATGGCAGAAAGAGAAAGCTAAGAAGCACACGAAAAAGGAAGGCATTTGTATGTTTTTGAGAAGAATCTGTCTCTGCCTAACACTACCACTACCACTGTTGCATTACAGGCAATTATATATATATATATATATATATATATTTACTATTGAGACAAATACATCGTTCAGCACTAATGCTTTGCAGACATCAGTGAATAAAATGGAAATTTATCCCAGGACATAACATAGAGGTTAACCTAAATGGCTCTCGAACTAAAACAATTAGTGTACATTTACAGTAAGCAGAAGGCACAAAAACAATATAAAACAAGAAATATTTCTGAGTATAAAACAAAAAAGCATTGAACACACAACTCCGTGAGTGTCTGAGGCAGAACTGGGATCACTGAGAAGCAAATCTAGCGGTCGTCTGCGCTTCAGCTGAATTGGCCCACGAGTTCTTGCTCCGGTATTGTTATCAACTGCTCCCCTGAACTTGTTGAAGGTTGGCGAAGAAAGGTTTAGAGACAGTGCTGATGAACTGGTGTGTAGCAGAAAGTCCCAATTCACGGTGGTGAAGCTGTCAATTTCGAATGAACCAATGGGCTTTGGTGATAATAGGAATTGCTCCATTTTGTATGATTTGAAGACGATGAATATGAGTTTTGCTTGCAGCACCCCATATAGGATCTGCATAGGTGATCAGGGGTCGCAGAAGAGATGTATATAACAGCAAAGAGCATTCAAGAGCCAAAGTTGACCATCAGTGAAACACGGAATAAAGTTGTGAGAGTCTGGCTAGATGCTTTCAACTTCCATTGTTCATAAAACGCAGAGAGTACATTCTCCCTTAACCTGTATGTATGGCCGAAAACGGAATTGACGGTATGTGCTTAAAGATCCATATATTTTGTTATAATTACCTTTACATGACTATGGAAAAACTTTATATATTCTATGGTTCATGTTCCGGGTAAAATAAAAACTACGCCCTCATTTTTGCACAATTTTGTGACAGCAGAGAAAAGGTTTAAGACCATAAATGTAGCACCTTCAATAAGAGGATATTTCTATTTGGAATGTGATAAAAACATAAAACTTGTAAACCAGAAATCTCACACATAAGTCCCCAAAGATTGAGTAGAAATATCCATCTCCTTGGTGGAAACCTTTGCCATTTAATGTAGTTGAAGCAAATTCTGAACATTTTTGCTAAGGACAGTAGTTTTAAACCACTCTACAAAAGAATTTTCCCTTTCCTGCACCTCCAGGACAGAACTCGATATAGATGGTATCACACAAGACTTGTCGGTTAATTTAGGACAACCTACGATGGAGCACGAGAGACTGTTGCTTCAAAATTAATTAATTAAGTCGATTTTTATTTACTTCCAAAAAATACTCAACATCTGGCCGCTGACCACAGAGTTCCAAAGTGCGATCATAACCATACAGAATATGCATGCAAATGCAAATTATACAAGTATCGGAATATAAACGAAACTAAATCGCACAACGCTTCTAAAAACAAACAGTAGCTAAGAATTTGATTTGCCTGGGATATGTTATGTCGGTAAGGTTGTAGCGATATTTCCGCCTGAGTACACCTGCACATAAAGAAAATCTTAACTAATTATGGTTTATGAATTGTTAGTGATTAGTTAACACTCCACTTGGTAATATTATACAGTTTTAACATAATTGGATTAAAAATTCTATCAATCAGGACCCCTTGAAGAAGTGTAAAAATGATATAAGCTTCATACATGTTTTCAAATAATAAAGGAGTAATTGTGTAAGAAACTCTGCAAGGTTTAAGAGAAATAGAATAGCTTTGCTTCTAAAATGCTCATTATATTTTCCGTGCGTGCGGCCATTCAAATGCAGCGTTTTCTTGTATTTCTAAGGAATGAACCAAGTTTCAAGATAAAGTAGTCGCTACGAGCAATGGTCTCTTGCTACCGTTTATGCTTCAAACTTTCAACCGAAGAGCCAAAAAAATACAGAATGATTACTAGCACCAATGAGAAGATAGAAAGACGTGGCTTCATGTAAAGAAATCCTAAGGCTTGTAGTAACTTGATATATGTGAACGTAAGCGTGGATTTTACACAGTTTTTCATGATTCCTTGATAAGGGACACGTGATGTTCTTTCTAAGAGAAGGACGCTAATTCACCAAATTTGTTAAAAACGGCGAAGAATGCCAAAATTAGCTTTTACACAACGACGAACTTATTGAATATTTATGCAGTGTTTTAGTATCCATTGTTGGCGCATCTTTCCAAATGTAAAACTAAGAAAACAGAGTTTGAGGTGTGGAATATACGCTTTTATGGGAAAGATATGAAAAACGTGGACAGATGGTAGGCTAGACAGGTGCTGAAGGAGGAAAATATGGGCATATACGGAGGAGATAGGGAATACGAGGAGAGGTAATAGACTAGACCGAGCTTGAAGCGTAAAATATGGCTGTTATATGGGAGAGCTAGCAAACCGAGTGGGGGTATTAGGCTAGCAGGGTTTGAATGGTAGAGTACACGTTTATATGGAGAGACAAGGAAATGGAGGGTACGTTGAGAGAGCCTCCAAGAGGAAAATGCATTTATATTGGGAAGATAGGGAAAACGAAGAGGAATCTGAGATAGAGCAGGGGCTGAAGGAGGGGGACGGACCTTTATATGATAGAGGTAAGGAGTAGGAGGAGAAGTTGTAGGCTAGACAGAGGTTGAGGAGTACGGTATAAGTTTATGTGGGGAAGATATGGAAAGCGGAGAGAGATCCTATGCTAGGAGAGAGTTGAAGGAGGGGCACAATGCATTTATATTTGAGAGGTAAGCAATACGAGGGGAAATGCTAAGCTAAACAGACGTTAAAGATAGAATGCATTTATATGTGAGAGTTAGGGGATATGAGGAGAAGTGCTAGGCTAGACAGAGGTTGAGGAGTAGAGTATATGTTTATACGAGAAAGATAGGGAATACGAGGAGAATTGTTAGGTCAGACAAAATTTGAGGTAGGTAAGATAGAGAAAACGTGGATAGATAAGGGCCACAGGCTAGGAGACTAGAAAGGACATTCATACGTGATAGGTAAGGAATACGGTGAGAGATAATAGGTTTTACAGGTGCTGAATGAGGGGAATACGCTTTATATGTAGAGGTAGAAAATACGAGAAGTGCTAGGCTAGACAGAGGTTAAGGAGTACAGTATGCGTTTATATGGGGAAAATATAGGGAAAACGGGAAGATAGGCTAGGGAGGTTAGTGTTGATGGATGTATAATGTTCGTCGATGCATAACATCTAACGTCATTGAAAATCAGGGTGTATACTGCTAACAAAGGCTATATTGCACTCTAACGTCTCGGTACCACGCACCCTAATGGACTGGATGCAGGCCGACGATCGATGAATACAGTTATTGCAATTAAGTATTTTTGATTGATACAGTATAAAGAGTTGATATTTGGGGTTAACCGGCTAGTATCACAGGTGTTCATGGTAATTCATAGCATCGATTCGTACCAGAGTTATTTAACATAATTTCGCATGATTCAAGTAGTATCACAGGTATTTAAGCCATTTTAACAGGCAATTCAGGTAGCGTCACAGGTATTCATGGTAATATAGAGAGTAATTATATTATAAACACTGCTCATCCAACGTTACACTTTCATTTACATATTTTCTAAATCTTACAAATTTTTATAGGTTACAGTTAGTGTACGATACGGAGAGCGATAAAATGTATATCGGTTTGCAGTGAAGGTATATAGAAGTATTCAAAACTAACCCCACACCGAACGCCCTAGTCTATCCCTACCGTGACTGCTCTGATTTATCTACTCATTATGTATTCAATCACATCATGGCTGAAACTAACCAACGCAACACGACGTAACAGCAAGAAACAAGGCGTAACACCACGTAACCACGTATCATAACGTAACACCACGTAACAAGACGTAACACCACGTGACATAAGCACATAACCAAACGTAACCACATAACACGCAAGACGCAACACTACGAAGCATAAGGACGTAACCACGTGAGAAGACGCAACACCACCTAACATAACCTCTTATTATCACGTAACATTACGAACATGATGAAACTAAACGTGACAACTCGTAAATTAACTCTGTAAGCACGTAAAGCCCCGAAACACCATGTAACACCGCGTAACATCACATTACATAACTATGTAACATGAGGTAACCAGAAGCTCAACCACGTAACAAGATGTAACACCACGTAACATAACCACGTAACCAAGTAACAAAATAAGAACAACACGTAACCAACCCATTGCTAAGACAATCTAAACTAATCCATCCTTCATAACTTAGACAATTAGTACACGAGCCTAGCCTATGATAACCTAACCAATCCCAGGCCATCCTCTCATCATCTATTCTACTCAGTCATCGTCTAACCTAATCTGCCTAACCAGATTTGGTGAATCTTTATTTCTTTTAGAGAAATTGTGACGTTTTATTCAGGTTTTATTATTTGAGAGTCTTAATTGAAAAATATTACGTCAACATCCTTTATTTTAGATCGTCATAGGCGCATATCCCCTTTATCTAGGCTTGAGACTAGTACCAGAATTTTCTCCTAATGGGAGGGTTATCGTGTCCTTTTCCATCTTTTTCTTCTTTCTTCACCAGGTGTCTGCTAGGTGCATATACTGCACGTAGGTAAACCTCAATTTTTTTAAGATTGTAGACCCGCTGAGAAAATATTCATCTTGAGATCCAGGGTACATTCTTTTAACTACTGTTTTTAATATGATAACGTCCATACGTATATGTAGTTATTCCATCCTCGGCAATAACTGTTTTATCAAAAGGAGTCAATCTGTTTTATTCATTTGCACTGTGCTAACAGCATGCTCCCGTGACAGGGTCAGATTCATGGACGTTCTGATGATTTCTAGGGTTTTAAGCCAATCTGTATAGCTGTCAAATGTAATATACTGCTTAATAGCACTACCTTTATTCCTTTACCTTTTTTATAATAGAATCTTGAATATCTAAGGCGTAAAGTTAGGTCGTAGTCTAACAAAACGTAGAGTGATTTTTCTATTGGCCTCATCTTTAAATTTTCCCAGCATATTTTTTTTCTGAGTGGAGCGACATATATGGTTAACAGGGTAATCAGCTGTATCCAAATGATCGAGAAAACGTAGCCTGTCCTGACACATCTTCAGTTGTCATACGACGAATGAATGAATCAGTCTCCAGATAAATAGGTTTCTAGTTTTAAGCCTCATAATATAGCAAAAACACATCATAATGATTGTGATATATTAATAACTTGGAGATATCCAACACACTCATACCGATGCATATAGGCTTGTTGAATAGGATCTGTCGCGAGGCCATATGTACAGCACCTAGATAAGCAACATATATCGTCCTATCGATAAAAGTAGGCTTGGCGATCAACTTTTCCAGAGTCCTTACATTTATAACCAGTAGTTTTTCCAAACATGGCGTTGCTAAAAGTTTGTAGAGGTCCTTCTCGAAGTCATTTGCAGCCTGTTGTCGTAGCCTATTGTTCAATTTAATATAAGGTTTTAACCACTGAGACTGTCGGGATTGTAGCTCACGATGAATTTTTGTTTGTCGTAGTCGACGACTAAGAGCCGGCTTAAACGTTACGTAATATACTACATACTCCTTTCGATGTCCAAGATGACGTATCATTTTCTTTGTAGATGACTCCTTAGGCTTCATACATTCAGGCGGGAAAAGTATATCATTGTGTAGATCGTGAAGCTCTGCAGGGTAATCATGTCGACTTCTAATATGCATCCATGAGGATCATCTTCTTGTGGTCCTTCTAAATCGATTTCTTCAGGTGACACCCACTCAAAACCTCCATAAGGGAGGGCGTGGCACATTACCCAACCGTATTGGTTATTGGCGTCCTCGTATGTAATAAATTGGGATGGTCTCGACGGATCATACTTCTCAATGTAGGCGTTGTTTGCTTCGGCATACCGCTGGGAAACTTGGTACAAATCTCCTCTTATGCCGCATTCCACCATGAGTAATAGATAATAACACTGTAGTAATTCCAGGTGAGTTCTGTTATACAGCAACATTCCATCCCATGTAAGTCCTGGAGAGGTGAAATAATTATCGGGGTCGAATTTGTGAGTTTTGAGGGTTTGATCTGTAAATGTCCCAAAGACATCGGCTAGAAGAAGTACATCAGAGGTTAAGTAGAGGTCGATGAGCTCGCCGAAATTTCTCACATTAAACAGATCCCGTACAGTTCTAGCATGATTGTAGTCTGCATCACTAACTTCTTCTTCATTTAACATATTGTAGAATGAGTTATTATGAGGAAGCAAGTTTCGTTCAAAACAACCCATGACGTTGTTCATAGGGAAATACTCCCTTACCAGTCATCAACTTCAACTTGCCTTCTACGAAGTACCTCATTGTTTCAGGATATGACGTCAGATTTTTACCAGCTTCTTCAAGCTTGTACTGAAGAACCGAAAGCTATCCACAAACGGAAGCTTTATATCTCCTACATCATTGGAGAATGATATATACCTTTCTTTAGAGCTAGAAATTACTTCCACCCGTTCACTTGTACATTGCAGCTCCTTAACAATTAAGTGTGAGTTATACCCACTACGATTGTGAATGAAAACTGGAATATTTTTCGGTGTTTTGCATGCTAAATTGTGTAGACTTCCACGATATTTACCACTGATGTTATCATGGTCACGTACTTTGTAGTTATCTTCAGCAAAGCCTTTTCCAAACAAGTAGCATACTGTAGAAGAGTTAAAATCCTTCTGCTGTTGATCTGTACGTTTCAGGTGCATGACAGATATGTATATCTTATTATTTTCCTTTGCAAGAAACGACAGGTGTTCCATAAACTTCTGAGCAGCGTCAACGCCACGATATACATAGGGATGTTCAGGAAGACCAATTTCCAGATGTCCAACGTCGGATAACGGTTTAAGGTAAACGCTGCTGATAAGGGATTGTAAATGAATTTTCAGTATTATGTATACACGTATGACATGCTGCGAGGATACTTTCAAAGTCTGCATAGATGACTAAGGTAGTTTCAACACCCTTTCAAAGATTTTTAGCTGTACAATAGATCTCTCCTTTTTAAGCTTGACTACCTTTGCAACATCATGTTAATTACAGATGGATGCCAGTTCCTGTGGTTTTTCCAGTCCATTTTGTCCATATCGATTACCAAAATGTATAAAACAGCGCTTATAGGTGTATACACGTCAATTATGCATAGTTTTGGACGTCGAATAAGTTTTTCACAATTCTTTATATAAACGTAGTGATGTTTTCCACAACTGTCACTCAATAGTAGCAGGTCACGGTGTTCAGGTATTTCAGTCTCAGTGACCTTTATGGGAATATATTTCATGCTTCTCATCCAGCCCGAAGACGTTGATAGACATCCTGTTAAGCTTCTCAAACTTAGATATTTGAGGAAGTGCAGTGAGGTAGGACGGACAACTGAAGTCATATAAATTTTGAACCTCTTCGTATTTGCTAACTCGTTGAGGCTTGGTGCTGAGGAATTATGGCTAATACAGAATACATGAAACAATTCTCAACGCTATAATTCTGGACGTTAGTGCAGGATTTCCTTGCTTCAACAGATGGCGGCAAGGGTGTGTAGCTAATTCCTCGAAACGGATTGTACTTGTTAATACGAAGGCGAATCCCTTCCACAGCAAGCTAAGCCCAGTCATTACCCTTAAGGTGTGATACCCCCATTTCAGTAACCAACTTCTTCAATTTCGTTTCCAACCTAGAGTCCAGATCCGTTTCCAGGAAGGCAGCTTGATTCCGGATTTTTAGTGTTTTGTTATAGGTTTCTCCAATACCGTTAACAAATCTACACTCAACCAGCAGATTAATTTTCACACTCTTGTGAATAACAAGCTCTTTATGTACAGCCTGGCTTATCCGCTGTTTTGCGTCAAGTAGGTGTATATTCAGGTCGTTAGTTGATTCGCATTGTATAATATACGATTTCAAGCGTCCTTCGAATGAAGTTTCATATTCTTTCATGTCACAGTCCTCCATTGTAGATAATAACTGTTGTTTAGTAGGTTAATCTTCGTTTTTCTCAGGCATGCTTATTTCGCTTATATCTTCGTGTCGCTGACCCTTATAACTGTCTTTGAAGCTTACATTATAACATTTACATTTCAAGAGCTTCTTAGAACCCAGCTCATGCCTTCTGTTGTCATATCCCTGTAGAAATTTCTTTTCAAATTTACCGCAAGAATATCCTGATGCACTACCAATAATATCCTTATGTGCCGAGTTATTCATCCTTATTCTTTATGTAATAACGTGCTAATCCTTCTTCAAGGAAATTTAGACTTCCTCACCTTTATAACACTTTAGAAAGCCGATTATTTTCTGGCAGAACAACGATGTTGACACCTCGGAAATAATTAACAGAATGAAGTCCAATGCCCAAGGTCAGCCTATTTATAGAGTAGGCGCGAACCCTTTCAGATCAATTATGTACTGAATTTTAATACTAAAATGGTGATTAGGCGTCTAAGCTATTATATTTCAATACGTGTTACACATGTGTTCAGGGATGTCCGTAGCTCTTCATGCATGTTCGCGTATTTAGCGAGGTGCTCAGAGATGTTTATGTGTGATTGTACGTATTCATAGGTCTTCGTATATCTTCGCGTGCTTGGAGGAAGTTTTAGAATGTGCTGGACATGTATATCTAGGTGATCGAGCGTCTCGTAGCTGTTCGTGCAGATTCGGGGTTTGTTAGAAGTGAACACGTGTATCTATGTAATCGTAGATTTTCGTACGTGTTCGGATGCTTAGATTGAGTGGTATTATGAGGATGTATTGTTTGGATATGATCGTGGGTCTTCCTGCAGGTTCGGGTGCTTGGTGGAAGTGAACGCGCGTATCTATGTATTCGTAGATCTTCGTACAGTTTCCGATGCTTAGAGTGAGTGAAGTATTGTGAAGATGTATGTATTGTTCTTGGATATTCCTAGGTCTTCGTGTAGTTTCGTATGATTTGAGTTAGTATTGCGAGGGTGCATGTATTCTTCGGAGATGTTTGTACGTCGTCGTTCAGTTTCGGGTGCTTGGTGGAAATGAACGCGTGTATCTATGTATTCGTAGATCTTTGTACAGGTTTGAATGCCTAGAGTGAGTGAGTGAAGTATTGTGAGTGTGGTCGAATATGATCGTTGGTCTTTGTGCAAGTTCGGCTACTTGGTAGAATTGTTTGAATTATTGCGAAGGTGTATGTATTGTTCGTAAGTCTCCGTGCAAATTGGAATGCTTGGTGAGTTGATCAGAGGTATTTATGTCTGCTTGTGCATGATTGGATGTGTGTGTGTCTGAAGAGACACGAGCTAGCTAGTGAGGGTCTTGAACAATCCGTCAACCAATCAAAGGATAAGTATCCTTTGAAAAGGCACTCGTCATACACCACGAAACCTAGAAGCTCGCGTGAAAAATGCGATCTAAATAGAATGAAAGGGAAAGTAAATCGTGGTAGATGAGAAACTACTAGCATTCACCTACAGACCAACGAAAACTACGAAAAATCAGAGGCCAGAGTAAACGATCGACGGGAATCGAACCCGGGACATCTCGAATGCGAGTCTCACACGTTACCGCGGATTAGTTTTAATCAAAACATGTTTTAAACCCCTTTTACCCGAGTTAAATAAGACTATCATTCATCAAGTATTTCATTCATCGGTAAACAATGCCGTAAAAACGGGTTTACCGCATACTGCTCATGGCAATGCCTTGTGCATTAACTTTCACCATATGACGTCACACGCAGAGACAGACTGTCCAGTCACCATCAGACATGTTCAAGCACTCTTCATTACTACCTGTATGTGCTATGACACCAAAAGAGTAGTACTCTCGCACAATCATTCCAACAGATGTTTCCATTCAACGTCTACCACAGCCAGCGCCACCACTGTAGCTCATTACACAGAAGTTAAAAGGAAATAATCGTAGAAACTGAGAAACTACTAGCATTTCCTTTGTCAACCACGAAAAACCAGTTGTCAGAGTAAGCGGTCGACGGGAATCGAACCTGGGTCTTCTCGAATGCGAGCCTCACACGTTACCGCAGAGTAGTTCTGTCTAAGACACTGAATTTGAAAACTGTACTTCTCGCGCTGAAACTGTTTAGTTACAAGCAAAGGGGTATGTGAATATTAGTAATACATTTGAGAAAACTGCATAGAGTGACAAGTTTTAACACCCTGAAAATTCAGTTAGATTTAAATGTTTGTTTTGGTTAACAGAAGCGCTAGAATAGTGTATAGAGAAAACTGATGTGCAGCATTCAAATTACTTTCCCTACTCACCCTTCTATAAGCTATTCTTACCAAAGTTTATTTTCCTATCTACTATTCATAAGATAACCTGTTAATTACACATCACATTCAGTTGTAAGTATAAGAAGGGTGTATTAAGCTAAGGCGATATTCATATTTTTTAAAACCTGATCGCTATACGAGGGCTTTGAAATATCATGTTCTTTTTTACTCAGAACACTAGGAACAAATCTATTTATAATAATTCAGCATGTTACACATAGCTGTTTGCAGTTTACGGCAATAACCTAAGTGATATATCCTAGTAACCGCAGGTGGCTACACACCGCCATGGAGACAGACGCGCGGAAGAACTAACAATTCAAGTCTTGGAGACCTGTCCCACTGTCTGTTTACGGTTTATTTTATCAGTCTAAATTAGTTCATATGCTATTAAATTTGTAAGTAAATTTCATTGAATATGTAAAGATAAAATTACTTATAATTTTAATTTAGCATGTCAAAAATAGCGGTATAACGTTTATGCCATCAGCCTAAGTGGTATATCCTAGAATATACAGGAAAACTAAAGAAGCCATTGAAAGATCGGGATTTGGACAACTGAACTACAAATATTTACAGTATTGATTACAGATAATAGCAGCTATCAATTATGTTTTCGTTTACTCCCATAGCACTGATAGATTTGGAGATATTTGCGTTCGTTCCAAACTAGGACCCGAACCCATAACCATAGTCGCTACGTTATATACCCGAACAAAACACCTGGTAATGTATATTTAATACATTTTAATTGAATTATTTATCTAAATTGGTTTTAGAACTATTAAATTTAGAAATAAATTACGTTGAGTAATTATTCCAAACCATGACAGTAAGGACATAAGTATTTATAATATTAATTCAGCATTTTAAGCATATTCATATACACTTTAAACCATAAATCTAATCTACATGATATATCCTAAAGTATAGAAAGGGAAATTAAAGAAGTCGTTGAAAGACAGGGATTCTGACTATGGATATCCGACTGATAATTATGTTCGGTATTAATTATACGTCATAGGAGCTATCAATCATGCTTTGACCTACTCCTCTGTCTTTCTTAGTTTCGGAGACAATTCAGTTTTACAAATTAATAATAGACGCCAGGACGAAAGGTACCGAAATATACATTAAAAAGCAACTAGGGTATGATATAAATGCAATAGTCTTTTTTTGGCGTCTTTATCTTAATTACTTTTAATGTTATTCGAAGATAAATTTGTATTCATCCACCGGATTCAATCTAGGACTTCCAGGCAAACTTGGAACAATACGTCAATGACACGCAGCATTCCAAAAATGTTATGAGTTTTTACCGTATAGCGCTGTTTTCTTTCAGGAGATATAAACATTTAACTGTAGTAATAGTATCTTCTTTTTGCGACAGACCGCCAATTAAAGTCCGTGATCGATTTAATTAATTCATAGTAGTAATAATGTGTTCATTCAAGCAGACAAAGACCGCCGATTGATAGTGTAATAGAAGTACATGTGGTTTCACACCTCTAATTTGTGTGCTATTCTGGCACCGTCATTAGCAACGGGAACAATGGGTTATTGTCCTCGTACAGGACAATGGCCTATTGTTCAGAGTCTCTGGAAGACGGTGTCAGTAGCACACAAAGGTTAAGTGTTTTCACACCAATCCTTTGTGTCCTACTCAGACCGCCGACAGCTACATGATACCTCCATTAGCGACGAGAACAATACCCCATTGTCCCCGTACTCTGCCGGGCGACGTCCAGAGCAGGACAAAAAGAACTGCAGCACAGAACCAAGGGATATCTGATTACATTTTATCAGTCGGCGGCATCTGTCATGACTATGAAACTTACAGATCAACAGCAGAAGGATTTCAGCTTCTCTGCAGTATGCTGTTTGTGTGGAGAAACCTTTACTGAAGAGAGCTATAAAGTACGTGACCATGATCATATCAATGGTGAATATCGTGAAAATCTACATAATGAATGTAATTGAGCCTGCAAGCACCTAAACATATTCCTGTTTTCATGCATAACTTCAGTGGGTATGACTCACACTTCTTTGTTAAGGAGCTGCGATGTACAACTGAGTGGATGGAAGTAGTTCCTAGCTCTGAAGAAAGTTATATATCAATCTCCAAGTCTGTAGGAGATATAAAGCTTCGGTTTGTGGATAGCCTTCGGTTCCTCAGTACAAGCTTGGGGAAGCTGATGAAAAATCTGACGTCATATCCTGAAACACTGAAGCACTTCGGAGAAAGAAGTTGAAATTGATGACTCGTAAGAGAGTATTTCCCTATGATTACGTCACGTCATGACATGTTTTGAGCGAAATTTGCTTGCCTCCTAGTACTTTTTTACGCTTAAATAAATTTAAAGTTCATTGGTTAAATTTTCTTTTCTGTGGAGGATGTTCATCTAAATGAAAGTTTTTTTAGGGTGAAAAGGTTAATGGTCTTCTTCTACAATAGGTTAAATGAAGAAGAAATTATTGATGTTGACTACAATAATGGTAGAAATGTATGGGAGCTGTTTAATGTGAGAAAGCTGGGTGCGTACAGTGGCCTCTACTTAACCTTTTATGTACATCTTCTAGCTGATGACTTTGGGACATTTACAGATCAAACCCTCAAAACACACAAAGTCGACCCCGATAACCATTTCACCTCTCCAGAAATTACATGGGATGCCATGTTGCTGTATACAGGAATTCAGCTAGAAGTACTACAGGATTATAATCAACTACTCATTGTGGAATCCGGCATAAGGGAAGATTTATGCCAAATTTCCCATGCCGAAGCAAACAACGCCTACCTGAATAAGTATGATCCGTGGAGACCAACACAGTTTATTACATACGAGGACGCCAATAACCAATATGGTTGGGCAATGTGCCACGCCCTTCATTGTAGAGGATTTGAGTGGTTGTCACCTGAAGAAATCAACTTAGAAGGAATACAAGAAGATGGCTCTAATGGATACATATTAGAAGTCAACATCGAGTATCCAGAAGAACTTGACGATCTACAAAACGATCTATCTTTCCTACCCGAGTGTATGAAGCCTAAGGAGTCATCTACAAAGAAACTGATACCTCATCATGGACATCGAAAAAAGTATGTAGTATATTACATGACTTTGAAGCAGGCTCTTAATCATAGACTAAAACAAAAATCCATCGCGTGCTACAATTTCGACAGTCTCAGTGGTTAAAATCTTATATGAATTTTAACAATAGGCTACGACAACAGGCAGCAAATGAGTTCAAGAAGGACCTCTATAAACTGTTTAACAACGCTATGTTAGGAAAATCTATAGAGAACCTACGTAATCCTTTGGATATACGACTGGTTATAAATGAAAAGACTCTGGAAAAGTTGATCGCCAAGCCTACGTTTATCGATAGGCCGATATATGCTACTAATCTAGATGCGATACATATGGCCTCGCAACTGATCGTATTCAACAAGCCTATAGACATTGGTAGGAGTGTGTTGGATATCCCCAAGACATTAATGTATAACTATCATTATGATATGACTTGTTGATAATGAGAGGATGGCCTGGGATTGGTTAGGTTAGGCTAGGCTCGCGTAGTGACTGTCTACGTTATGAAGAATGGGTTAGCTTAGGTTTTCTTAGCAATGGGTTGGTTACGTGTTTTTCTTGCATTTTGTTACGTGGTTACTTGGTTATGTTACGTATTTGCGTTTCTAATTACATCATGTTACGTGGTGATGTACGTGATGTTACGTGGTGTTACGTGGTTACATGGTTATGTTACCAGTTGTTAGGTTTAGTTACGTCATGTTACATAGTGTTACGTGATGTTAAGTGGTTATGTTACGTGGAATTACGTCTTGTCACGTGGTTATGTCCTCATGTTATTTGACGTTACATCTTGCCACGTGGTTACGTGCTTATGTTACGTGGTGTTACGCCTTGCTTGTGTCGTGGTTACGTTTGTTTACGTACTTGTATTACGTAGTATTACGTCTTATTACGTGATTATGATACATGGTGTAACGTTATGTTAGGTGGTGTTATGTCTTGTTACGTTGGTTAGGTTAGGCCATGATGTGATAGAATAGATAATGAGAAGATGATCCAGAGCGGTCAATGTAGGGATAGGTTAAGGCCTTCGGTGTGGGGTAGGTTTAGAATACTTCTATATACCTTCACAGTAAACCGATATACCGTTTATCCTTCTCCGTGTCGTATACTAACTGCAACCTATAAAAGGTTTGTAAGATTTCGAAAAAAAGTCGATAAAAGTGTTGTAGCGTTGGATGAGAAATGTTTATAATACAATTGCTCTGTATATTACCATGAATACCTGTGACGCTATCTGAATTACGTGTTAAAATGACATAAATACCTGTAGTATCACAGGTGCTACCCGATTAATGCGAAATTATCATAAATAACTCTGGTATGAATGGATGCTCTGAATTACCATGAACACCTGTTATACTAGCCGGTTTAACCTAAATGTCAACCCCTTATACCACATCAATCAAAAATACTTAATTGCAATCATTGTATTCAGCGATCCTCGGCCTGCGTCCAGTCCTTAGGGTGCGTGATGCCGAGACGTTACAGTGCTATATAGCCCTTGTTACCAGTACGAAACCTTGATTTTGAATGACGTTAGATGACGTTATGCATGGACGAACATTACACATTCATCAACACTAACCTCCCTGGCCTCTCTTCTCGTTTTCCCTATATTTCCCCCATATAAACACATACTCTACTCCTTAACCTCTGTCTAGCCTAGCACTTCTCCTCGTATTCTCTACCTCCACATATAAAGCTTATTCCACTCCTTCAGCACCTGTGTAGGCTATTATCTCTCAGCATATTCCCTACCTCTCACATATGTGTCTTTTCTAGCCTGCTAGCCTATCATTTCTACGCGTTTTCCCTATCTTATCTATATAAACGCATACTCTACTTTTCAACCTTCGTCTAACCTAGCACTTTTCCTCGTAGTCCCTATCTTTCCCGTATAACCGCATTCTGTCTTTAACATTTGTTTAGCTTAGCACCTCCCCTCGTACTCCTCACCTCTCACATATAAAACGCATTCTGCCACTCTTTCAGCTCTCTCATAGCATAGGATATCTCTTCGTTTTCCATATCTTCCTCACATAAACGTATACAGTACTCCTCAACCTCTGTCTAGCCTACTACCTCTCCTCGTATTCCCTACCGCTATGATATAAATAACGTTCCCCCTTCCTTCAAAACCCTGCTCTACCTCAGATCTCTTCTCGTTTTCCCTATCTCTCCCATATAAACCTTGAGGCCTCTCTCAATCTAGCATCTACCTTCGTTTTCCTCGTCTCTCCATATAAACGCATACTCTACCATTCAAACCCTACTAGCCTAATACCTCTCCTCGGTTTGTTGGTTCTCCCATATAAAAGCCATATTCTACCTTTCAAGGTCGGTCTAGTCTAGTACCTCGCCTTGTAATCCCTATCCCCTCCGTATAAGCCCATATTCCGCTCCTTCAGCACCTGTCTAGACTACCACCTGTCACGTTTTCCATATCTTTCCCATAAAAGCGCATACTCCACAGCTCAAACTCTGTCTATCCTAGCACTTCTCTCGTATTCCCTACCTCCCTCATATAAAGGTATTCTCCTACTTCAACCCCTGTCTGGGCCAGCATCGGTCCTCATTTTCCCTATCTAGCTCATATAAACGCATTTTCCTCCTTGACCCGTCGTACCTAGTCTTGTTTTCCCTGTCTATCCTTTAAAAACGCATAAGTGGCCCAGCTCTCTCCTATATATGCTATTCGCGTAAGCACGGCGCTAGAAAATGTGTCTGTGTTAGTGTTAAAATCAATATTTTCAAGATTTCCCACATAAATTTGCGTAAGGTTAAAGATATGAAACCCGGTTTCCTTTTTCCTTCTAGACAGTACCCACGGAGTTACCTCACTCCCCAAATCCTATCCATACATAACCTCCACAAGAGACTAAGATCGAGACTTCATGGTAGGCCTCCTAGGTCTCATTTGTGACTTACATTCCAGAAGGAAACGTCCACCCCTGCGTCATGGTGACAAGAGTATGACGGCGCAAGTAAGATGGCGACGACAATAGCCGCTACATACCTGACGCTGCCAACGTGGTGCTCGAAAAAGTTCCAGACTTACATCCAGAGGACATCTATGACGAGAGACAGCAACCCGGGAACTTCGGATCCACAGGAGGTACAAGATTCGAACCCGGAACTACTAGAATTTCAGCGATAGTGGCGGTAAATCATTATCGCAACAAAAAGTAAGACAGTGCAATAACTTCTAAGTGATCATACTCATATGTTTCTGAGATGCGGAAAATCTCTATCCGATCTGACAACAATGCAAGACCAAAGAGATAACATCATGGAGACACCAGGAAATAACACCTGTCATGGTAGCAAGGGCAATGATTTTAATTCTCCAGTAAGTTTTCCCATTGCCAGGAATTCGTTTATTGTCCACAGAAGTGTTTCACAATCACAAAGTCGTCCTCCGTGGACTAGTGGTACCGTGCTAGCCTCTAGTTCCCAAGGTCGCGGGTTCAAACCCGGCGGAGGGCGATGGATTTTTTCGGGCGTAAAAATCCTTCGGAAGGGAAGCAAAGCCGGTGGTCCCGTGTCGTAGATTTACGGCACGTAAAAGAACCTCAAGCCTGATAAAGAGGCCTCTGAGCAAAATTACAGGTGTTTCACGCCCAATATAGAATGGGACGCTAAGAACCATAGTAGTTAAAGAGCGTCCATAAATAAAACTCAATTTATTTACAATCACAAACGTTGATTTTAACCTTTTGCTCGAGAGATTTAATGACAATCTGAAAGCTCAATTAGGGGGGGCAACACAAAAAGGTTGGAATAGAAAGAATGACTCCCTGAAAGCTCAGTTAGAGGAAAATAACAAACCCTAGAATAGAACATTAGCAATCAAAATAGATAGTTAGTTGAGAAAATTGACAAATTATCAAGTGTAACAGGGTAGTTGACAAAATATTTTCTAATCAGACTCAGCAATTCAGGGAACTGTTAGCAAATAGTATTAAGGAGTTACAACAGGGAATATATACCGTGCTTTCTGAAATCGTGCAGACAAAAAAAAATTATCAAAAATGTAATAAAAAACTGAGCAAAGTGTCCTGAAGTTAATTCATGGAAACAAAGAAAGCTTCATGAAAACACCAATTCAGTTAAGTAATGCCATAGAGAGGGAAATATTCTCCATCATTAAAGTGAAATTGAAGGTGTAAAGCTCCTGCTTTATCCATAAGCGTTCAGAATCCAGGCACCAACAATCGCCTGGAAGGAGTAGAAAATAGTAATGAAACTTTGAAAAGAAAATTAATTTGCTGAAAGAAACTGTCAATAATGCAACTAAGAATGTAAGCAGTAATATCAATAATAATGATAATAATTCAGCCCAGCAAGTCTCACAACCTTCAAATGGCACTGATGGCTCTAGCACTTACAAAGTGTACATTTATATGTAAAATCACACGTTAGATTAAATGCATGCAATAACAACATCCATAGTAGTCTTACCAGTAATAACGGAGAAGATGTAAATGTTGCATATTTTAATAACTGTGGCATGATTCATTCATTCCCTGGCAGCATTCATCAATCTCTATTGAATGAAAAAGTGCACCCTTTTTCCATGGTACACAAGATGACTGTTCTGTTATTTATTCCTAAGCTGGACGAATATTTCAACCTTAAACAAGTTCCGAAGACATTTAAAGTGGCTATAGCAATGAAGCAACTGGGAGTGAGAACCTCAGAATGGGCTTTCGAACTTCTCGATTCCCTCGAGAATTACCCTTCTAGACCTGAACAGGTGAACAGAATATCTCCAAACCACCAAAGAAACCACGGGAACACGGAGATAGACGCCCAGGTGAATTCTATTTAGTGCAGAGGGCCGGAAATACATCACCCAGATACCTCGCCAGGAACCGGTACCAAGGACATGTACCTCGTTTCCATTGAAACAGTAAACAACCACATCAGCAAGGAAAAACACTTCCACCCACACTGCCAAGGTGACGACCAACCACAAATCCGGTATACGAATTTTCAGAGAAGCCCGAAGCGAGGACCTCAACATAAGTGCAGGCGAGGGGGAGGGCAGTATAACAGAGGAACGGGACCGGGACCCCGATTCCAGAGAGCCGAAGATAAGCCAGGAATTCTATAGCTTGTCTGGAACAGCTGTTACTCATCAACCTATTGGTGAAAACGCTGCAAATACCGTTCCTGTTACAATGATCTCATCGGCGGAAAACTAAGCCAGACAACACAAAGGATTTTCGTCAACTTTACCTCATGTGACTTAGCAGACCTTGGCAGAGCAACTGCTAAGATCGGAAAATTGCAGGAACAGGATAAAGACCTACGTCATCATATAACATTTCTCTAACCTTATAAAGTTCCACCTAAAATCCAGTAAAAGAACCACATCCTCCTGGTAGTAATTTTCCGTCACAGTTCGAATAAAGTAGACTAACCAGATGCCAATTCTATATAATTATTTGTGTTATATAATGTGCAAGCATGAATATATAATATATAATCTATATGTGTTTATGGATGAGAAATCTCAGATATTTTACCCCGTATCAAAAAGCAAAAGATATATATATATGTGTGTGTGTGTGTGCGTGTGTGTGTGAGTGTGTGTGTGTGTACTAAAAATCAGAGCGACTTGTAAAAGGAAGCCAGAAATTTATGAGTTCTAAATTACATCCTTTTAAGCTAAAAATATGTAAAAGAAACAAGCATGTGACCCATGGAAAAAGAGATAAGTGCGTAAAAACCCTTAGCATGGCTTCTTTCGGATGGGAAGTAAAGCCGGTGGTCTCGTATCGTGGATTTGCGGCACGTAAAGGAACCTCAAGCCTGATAAAGAGGCCTCTGAGCAAAATTGCGGATCTTTCACGCCTAATTTATAATGGCCACAGCAGTTAAATAACGTCCATAAAAAACTTAATTTTTTTAAAAAAGAACTAATATATTATGTCTGATAAAACTCCCTATGTAAATATATTCTAAACATATCATCTTAATATTTCGTTTTAATCTCTAGTGGTTCAGACTGACAAGAGTGATCGTTTGTTATGAAAACACGAAATGTCAACAACCATGCCACTGGGTTTTGTTAGAAAGCGTTATGTAAGGAGGGATTGTAACGCACTCTTAAAGCTGGCTGGGGCCCAAATGGACCAATCAACTAAGAAGAGCGTATCTTCCATTTTACAGGTGGTCACCGCAAGCACTCAAGGGTGAACATGAGAAATGCCTGAAGTTGCAACAGCGGTAGTCAAACTTTCGCAGAAGGTAAAACAAATGCTTCGTAAATATCTATGTAACTGATATATTATCTTAACATGGGTTAGGGGTGCTGTTATGGACTTGCAAAGTTTCAATGTAAATGTTGTTTATCCACAGTAGGTATTTGCAGTTTGTAATATTTATGTATGATATTGCATCACTCACACTTCTGCAATTTTTATGCTAGTTTTGTATCCACCATATTTCAGGATCAGTTATGTGTATGTGTGCTTAAGCTGTCTGTTTTTGTAATCATCCCATAAATTTTTTTGTAGTATTTTTTAGAAGAAAGCAGTTTTGGATGAATCCGATTTTCTTTTACAAAGGGGAATTTTGTAGCTATATTACCGTCTGAGTACACCTGCACAACAGAAAACGTAACTAAATATGGTTTACGAATTACTAATGATTAATTAACACAACTTGATGATTTTCTATAATTTTAACTGTTTGGATTAAAAGATATATCAATCAAGATCTCTCCAAAAACTCAAAATACGTTATAACCTTCATAAATATTATCAAATAAATGAAGGTGTAATTGCGAAGAAAAATCTGCAAGATTTGGGCGAAATAGGCTAGCTTCGCTTCCAAAATGTGCGTTGCAATTTCCTTGTATTTCGAGGGCTTAAACCAAGTTTCAAGAGAAGGTAGACGCTACGAGAAACGGTCTCTTGCTACAGTTTATGCTTCAAATTTTCAACGGAAGAGCCAGTAAAAACACAGAATAATTGCTAGCACAAATGAGAAGATAGAAAGACGTGGCTTCGTGTAAAGAAATCCGAAGACTATTAGTAAATGATATACTCGTATGTGAACGTAAGCGTGGATTTTACACAGTTCGTAATGATTCCTTGATAAGGGAACACGTAATGTTCCTTCTAATAGAAGGACGCTAACTCACTAAATTTGTTAAGTACGGCGAGGAGTGCCGAAATTAACTCTTGTATAACGACGAAGTGACTAGTATTGAAGATTTATACACTGTTTTAATTTCAACTTTCGGCACATTTTCCAAACTTAAAAATGTATAAACATTCCCCAAGTGATTTCCATTGAACGCACGACTAAAGAATCGTGATAGAGTACCAAAATACTGAATAACTAGTCGAGCAGATATTTGTGTACCCAATGAGTTAACGTGTGGGTACGTGTTAAAAAAATTATGTTGGCGACAAAAATAAAAGCTTGCAGGATTTGCCGCATAAAGGCACGCAGGAGAAAAAATTGAAAACGGATTCCTTCTAGAGAGTACCCAAGAAGTTACCTCACTACCCAAATCCTACCCACATATAATCAGCATAGGCGACCAAGATCGATTGCCTGACAGCTTCCCTGAGACTTCGTGGCATGACTCTTACTTGACATCGGCGACATCGATCCCTATGTCATAGCGACGAGATTAGGACGACGCAGATAAGACGGCGACGGCGATAACCGCTACAAGGCTTAACGATTATTTTCGTACCTTATGTGGTTATTTAGTATTATTAATTTCCACATTTAAAATTTTCTACTTCATATTTTCAGACCTATTACTCAACTCTCGTGAGAAATACCAGAATCTGCAGGTTTTGAAACATTTTTGTCCGCCTGAAGCGTAAGAATATTATGACAGTCTTCCTGTCGCTTGTAGTTATTAGAATGGAAATACTAAACATGTGCTGCTTTTAAAACATTCTTATTTCATGTCAGAGAATTACAATCAATGTTTTTGTTCCTTTTTTTTCGTGGACTCACTCGTTTCTTTCGTAGAAGAGTTGTTCTTATTCTACTTTATGTTACATGGAAAGTATGAATAAATGTAAAATAATATTTTTATAAATTCATAGAATATTACTTAAGTTTCGTAATTGTGCAAAATGTAAAATGTTAATCAACTGTATTACAAGAAAGTATTTGAATAGAAAACTTGCGCTGTAATATTTATAAGCTTGAATCAGCTCATTTTTCCCGGAAGCTTTATCTAGGAAGCTAGAACTCTGTCAGTGGTGGGTTTTAATATTTCTTGTATTTCACAGTATTTACCCGTGGCTGATGTTAGCGCAGGCAGAATCGCGCCGGCGCGGCGTAAGGATTGGTGGCCTTCTGGAATCATTGGGAACCCCTCCCTAGCTGGCGCACATTGTCGACCGTATCTGTTGGCCTTTCGGATCTCCCATTCAACCCTTATTCCTAGGAATAACGTGGGTTACAAAGGGCCTAAGGTGGCCTACGTGCGGTGCTTAGCCCCAGTGTTTGGGAACCGCCTCAGTTTGACTAATCCAAATCCTATATCGTTTATTTTATACTCATACTTGCACGAAAATTAACGTAGTCAGATATAAAATTTCAAAATTGTGTAGAAGATTAGCTTTTACTTTGCAGCTTGATATATATTTCGTAACAGCATTAATTAAAATCAAATCACAGCTGAGCTTATCTTTTAAACAGAATGAAAACTTTCTACCAAAATGTTAATTTCTAACATTTATTGCTTGGAGCAATTCTTTTCTTATCTATAGATTCTCTCGGGCTTCTAGCCAGGTGTTATGTGCTACACCAAACGTCAAATCAATACATTTGAAATCTGAAGGTTAACTAACCAAAATAAATGCGTAGCACCGTTGAATAGGAATCGCATTATCATCAATCTTACCGACTTCCAATAGATGAGACTACAATCTCTGTCTAGTTGAAGGGCTGAACTTAGCGCCCACTCCTAAATTAATATCAGTGGCAGACACCATGGGCGGTATTAAAGCTGCCATTTATCAGTTTCCATCAGTTAGCGCAGAAGAAATTTGCCGTGAGGTAACAAGAGAATTCACGTAGGCCACCCTTCCTAATTCGAGCTTCAGGTGAAAAGAGAGTAGAGCCTTGCATACTCTCCGAAAGAATGATAATTTGGTTCTGCTTATCTGGCTAGAACCCCGAGAAATTTTAGAGCTATTATGCCATCAGAAAAGCTTCCGCTCTTATTTTAAATTATTTCCTTATTAATCATTTGTTTAAACAAATTAATTGTAATTATTATTATATTGTCTTATAATTATATTCATCATCATTATTATAGTCACCATCACTTTTATTAACCACGCTGAACGCTCTTTACAACCGCTTCTGCGCCATAAGCCAACTGCAGATGCGTCGTGTGCTCACATTAATAGTAAAACAAATAAGTACATAAAATAAAAATTATGACGATACATTTTTGCCAAAATTTTATAGTACAGCTTTTTGATAACGTAATTGCATTCACTGCGATTTCTGTGCCATCTCTCCGTATCTCAACTTCTCGATTTTTGCCTCATAATAATATGAATACGAGTGCAATGGGCATTCTAGAATTAACTCATCCTAGACACTTAACACTTTTTTTAAAATAAACACCTGATAAAGCTGCGTAGGCTTTAATGCGCCCGATAGCGTGTTTAATGTTAAAGGGCGTTGAAGAAGTTGAATGCCAATACATAATATTTATGCTACTATAACTCTATAGTATAAATAAAAGGAATTTCCTATACAAGTAAACAATGAAGTATGTTTTTAATTAAATTTTACTCTCTTTTATAGGTACATAAATGGAAATAAGGGAATGCGCATTGTTGGTGTTGACATCATGTTAAAGGTAAGATCCGATGAACTTTTCATTTAGGCTACGAAATATGTTAATTTTCAATATCTTGGGTGTAGTTAAACACAGAGATGCACTGTTTTATAGCATCGGGTTGCAGATGAAAGAAAAGAATATAAACGCTGAAGAAGAGAAAACAGTGGAATAAAACTTTCCACGAAGAAAGTACTAAATTCGGATATAGAAGTACGTGACATTTTAACAAGTTTATATTGGTAAAATATACTCGATATGTAAACGCAGCTGGTAAGTCCCTTATAAGTGATAAACACTATTACTTAGAGCAGCAAGGTTTATTTTCTGCAGTTTTCTTTCCAAAAAAGGCTTAGGTAAAAAGGCTTCACCAGTTATGCGTTTTATTCGGATACCTAATGAAAGCTCTCTGGGGTTGTAACTGGTGTATGATTATATGTGCAATTAATTCATTTCAGTTGGTATAATAATATAATTGGCCTTTACTTTCTGTAACCTTAAATAAATTCCATTGTCCATTTGCATGGTTAATTTTCCTAAAAGCAATTGCTTGACCACTATTCTAATTTTCACTTTATATAAAACTTTTAAAATATCACATTGAATCTCCTTTTACAGGTAAATATATGTAAAATCATCTTCCTCTTTCTTAAGGCTGATAGAAATTTTTAGTTTCTCTTTGGATTTTAGTTTAAGTTGAGATTTACAAATTAATTTTAACCGAGTTACTATATTCCGTGGCACATTAATGATATTAAATAAATGATTTGATTTTCTGAGTGGACACATTAGTAAGCAGAGCTATTGTTTTTCCTGTTGGAAAATATTCAACAAATATAATTGAACCACTGAAATGTAACATTATATACTGATGCGCTCAGTCAGAACATATTTCATTGAAATCACAATATAAACGCGATCGTTTTTAGCACCAGTCGCATAGACTCAAGCCTTTACAACCTTTTCTGGCACACATGGTAACACCGTTGCACTAAACAAACTGAGGCAAGCCAGCAGTTGTTTTCAATTGATAAAAAACTACTTATGAAATATTACCTGAGTTTTAAATCATTTTTTAATTCCAACAACAATAAATGAAACAGTGTTTCTTAAGTAGAGATCCATTAATGAATATATACACCTCTTTTAGTCATAAAAGCTTGTGATTCTCAAATGCTGGCTGAAGTTTCGCACTGTTACGTGTTCTATCTTTGTCTGATTCACTTTCGAAAGAAGAAAATTCATGGAATAATACATTTGTTTAACATACATTTTAGGATAACGTTTTCTTGCCATGATATGCATGGAAGCCTTCAGATATTAGAGTTAAGCCTTTATATCGGTCTCAGGATGCGGGGAATTCCTGTTTCAGATCGCATTTTCGCATTCGATGTTTACTAGCATACTCAGGAAAAATCTGTTATCTCAGATTACATTGATATAATAATTAAAATGAATCCAAAATACAAATTATGTCAATATTTGCTTCATAGAGCATAGATGAGCTAATGTTTTGAAGCTATTCCTTAAACAGGAAATTTAGTACGCATGCATTGGTTTCCAAACCCGGTTCCCACAAAACAAAACGGAACAACATTTGCATGAATGTATGGGCATTGAGAATATATTCATGTTATATTCTCAACATATATTCCATTATATAATAGTAATAATGTAATGTAGAAACATCACCCCAAAGGTAAAGAATCGCACATCATACTTGTTACATCAAGCTTCCTTACCTATACTCATCATAAATATGTATATAATAAGAAAATGGTCTGCTTATTTTCCTTAGAAGTACTGTTATGCACCAGTGCTTTGTAGTCCCTAAAGTTTGCCTCGTAATTGGTCCATAACAAATGTCATTTTTACTAATTACCTACCTGTTGCTGGAAATGCGATGAATTGTGATCGGTAATTCTGTTTACTTAAATAACAATTACCTGCGCCCAAAATTAATTCTTGCGCACCTCTTCTCTCTAAGTACCTACGTTTTAGCAAGAGAAATGAGTTTCCTACCATTATCAGCAATTATTGTTCCCAAATTCAAATGCAGCTATAAATTAGACAATTGTAAAATGGGCATTTTATTAATACTTAGTTACGACTAAGGTCTTCTAATTGTCCTTATGCAAGGTACGTCAGTAGTGCCGTAATTCTCTGGGAGGTAGTTAGCGAACAGATGATGGATGTTCCTCTACTTACCTATCCAGGGCTCCATTTCAACATAAATATACTTTCGAAGAAAAAATAGCACTATGGACTCTTCGCTGAATAATCATGCTGCAGCTACACTTTTAGTTCAAGCAACTAGAGCTAGGTGTGTATTGCCTCTATTATAGAAAGTCTTGGGTGTTATAAGGCTAATGCTGTAATTAAGTTTAATATTACCACTAGGTAAATAAGCATAAAATAACAACACAATGGTGAAGTGAGTTAACGAGCATCGATGGCTGGACAATTCGGTGCAATCAGTGTTAAAGTCGATTCATTTAGAAGAATTGCATGATTATCGCATTATTTAATCATACATTTTGCTTCATTATCTTTAATGGAATGGTTTTTGTCTTAACGGTTCGAGCAGTTACACCTTTTTTGAAGGTGTAGCTTTCGGACATACATAATAATATATGCAGGGATATACTATAATTAAGATAACGGAAATGGTGCAGAATGTAACAATAAATAACGCAGTTAATAAACTTACAATGTAAATGAATGCAATTGAAAACAAAGACTCATTAATGTATCTTAATTACATTACTTTTTAATGCTATAAACATATTATAAAAATAGGCTACAACAGAAGAAAAGAATATGATTTTCACTATGTAGCTTTTCTACGATGCTCTTCTGAAATGCATTAGATACATACAAAATCTTGAAATGTGCGAATCCTGTGTATTTTCCATTGTGTAAAAACTTCACTCGCGTCAACGAGCGTTTTGCGAACCCTTCCAGGAAGTGGAGTATATTGCATGACATTAGTCCTATCATATACTGCCAAAAATATGCGTATTTCAGTAATAATATATCATAGGATCTATATTCCATATTAGTTTTAACATATGTGTTGCATGAAACTACAAAACAAGGGAATACTAATCTACCCAGTATGTTTTACCATTATGCATGCAATATTAGTTTTATGGCAGTATTCTGCTTCGGCAATACATGTAATGGAAGGCAGTGTCGTCTGTGAGGATTTCTTTTCCCGGAAGCTACAAAGCATATTTGAAAAAAAGGGTTATATTTGTAAGTAACCTAGTTTAACACTGTGAAGTTTAATAAATATCTTTCTTTCCTCCGAAAACAGCTACATGGGGGAAACGAAGTAAAGAAATGGAGTCCGTGGTTTGTCCTAATGTACGCACTTAGAAACCAAGATGTATAGCCTCTACAGTAGGAAGTAATTCCCCAAGGAATCTCACGTCCAGTTTCCGGATGAGACACACACATTACTCAAGTGCGACCTAATGCATCGTGATTCCGAGGGGCGCACTTTTCTTTCGTGCTCTTACCTCTGTTTAGCCCTCTCACTCTGGTTCTTTCTTGTTTGTTTATAATTGCTTCTGTTCCTTCCACCCACACTTGATGAGTCATATAAAAGTATGAGGATAAATATGTGGATTACAACAGGAAATTCTGCATATCTACATTGTTTACATACTTAGCCTTACTGTGTGTGATTGTTACATCAGATTCCAAATGTGTTGTAAAAGAGTAATGCACCAAGGTTGTAATACAGCACGGCACATTGCTCTCTCTTACAATACTGTGTATATCTTCAGATTGCTGGTCATCTCCATCACAGTGGCTGCTCTCAGTCGAGAGTCTTCTGTGAAACACAGATTTGGTATTTCAGATATGTTTATGCATTCTTGAAGCGCATAGTGGTTTAAGGTTCTATCGTTTCATCTGTGATGATGTAGTTCAATGGATTTTCTGTCAGCTTAATTCTTCACCTACCTTTCTTTAACAACTGTGAAATTTGTCTATCGTGGTACTAGATATCGAAATATCACCTTGCTTACAGCTAAGAATAATCCCGGCTTCAATTAAGCTCATGACTGGAAAAATTCTTCCAGTTGCATTATGTGCAAGCTCGGAAAGCTTGTGTGCTCCATTCCCAAACAATATTGAAAACATTGGTATAACCTCATTCAGCAACTCCCAAACGCTTAGGAAATGTACAGGACATGACTGGTAAGATTTTGAACATATATGTTGGTTTTCTCTCCATAAAGACCAACTTGGTGTAAACATGTTGGGGCCATTTACTTAATTACACCCGTGCTTTCAAGATAAAAAGCTACATGTTCTTCATTTAATTAGTCTGTGAAACAGCAAATATTTTTGTTAAATTCAGAAACTCCAAGAGATATGAGCATTGTGACACTCAGCTATATCGAGGAAGTACCGGTGAAAGTTCGAAGCTTAAAAACAATTTACGAATACCAAAAATTAAACCGATACTTTATGTCGATATATGTTGATATTTTAACAATAATTTGTCCCTGTAAATATTTATTTGCCTGTAATAATGCCATTGCAGTTGAAATTTTTCTTTATGAAGGATCGTTTTTCCTACACCTATGGCCTAAAGAGCCTACAAGGAACAAAAGTACACAAGAAAGAAATAAATTCCCATTTAATTTTCAAACATAAATTTTGATTTCATAGACAATGATAATGAATGATTCTAACAAGTATTTTTGGTATACTTACTTCATAGAGGAAACAATAGATTAACTTCTGAAAACTGGCATAAGAATTTTATCACTTAAAGTTCAATGCATTTCAGACATAAGCCTCGAGCAGTAAGGAAACTAATAAATAACCAAATATTTGTTTTTAGTCTAATAATCATCACTGCCCTGTATTTGTATATTTAGCTTGCTCTTATTACATAATCTCAAATCGTCTACCCGAGTTTTAGTATACTCGGAAACTCATATGTCGCAATATTTAAATTGCGATTTAATATTGCCCAAAAATTATTGTAACAACTGCTACACTCCGGCTTTTTAGGCGCTCAGGTCTTGAAGGATATAATCCTTTAAGTCCCTCAGTTATTCGAATTTCCCTCATTCTTGTTTCGATGAACGTATGTTCTCAAAATAACCAATACCTTGTATCACTATGCATATTTATTTACCTATGATGTATATATAAATAGGATTTTCTGGAAAATGTAGGTTTTGTTTTACAAATTTGTGCTGTACATTTGAGTTTGCTAAATTTATGAATATGTGGTGACCACTGAAGTTTCTCTTTTAAAATAGTAAAGGCTTTGAAATATTCTTTAATACCAGTGTACAGTACACCATTAAGCACAATCAAATGCAACGTGGAAGATATGAAAAATGAGTAACCGTTGTTATAGGTTCATTTACATCTAGAACACATGAATGCAAATAAGGTATTTATCCTTTACGTAAGTTTCATAAAATGTAAATATTTTAATCTTAGCACTTATTTTACTTATTAAACTGTCTGGAATTCCTTTTAGAGGTATGAAATGGTAATTATCACTTCCATACCAAAATTACACGTATGTAAATAATACCATATTTAGCGTCTAGCACAAAGAAGAATGATAAGAAAAATAGCATTAGACATCAGGTGGTTTCTAGGGATTAAAAAAAGCAAACTCTATTGTGTTAGAAAGGTAGAATCAGGCGACTGAAAAATTCATTGCATTGAATTTTTCAGTCGCCTAATTCTACCTTTCCAACTCTGTCCAACATACGGCTTCTGTGGAAGAACGATTGATTCAATCTGTTGTGTTAAATAATCGAAGCTATGAAACTAATGATTATTGCGGGAGAAAATGAGCAGCTAGGCAAAGAATAAGGGTTACAATTTTAATATTTTATGATGCCCATGCTTCAGAGCTATCAATATATACATTATTTTGTTGATCCACTGTAACAGAGTGAAATGTTTGTAAAGGGTCTTTCAAGAAGAGTGTCCTATCTTTAACATGTGATAGCTGCCGTTGTTATTGAGTTACAGCAGTCCTTTTTTCATGTTGTTACAGTTATTATCGACAAATAGTCACGGAAAGTTATAGAATTCATCGACGTGTAGAAATAGTGAAAACTTATTATAAAAATGGATCATCTGTTCGCCAAACCTTCCGTGTATTGCGTGAAGTTTTGATGTGCATAATCGTCCCTGCGAGAGAACGATTCGGTGTTTAATCGATAAATTTGAAAGAAGTGGTTCTGCCAGCGATCAAAGAACGCCTGTACCTAATCGACGTAAGCGCTCCAACGAAAACATAGGCGCCGTTTGTGAGATGTACGCAAGAACGGAAACAAATCAATTGCTCGTCGAGCGCAAGATTTGGGGCTTTCGCCGACCACAACTTGGCGAGTTCTGCATCTGAACTTGAAGTCTCACGCTTACAAAATGGTGTTAACTCAAGAACTAAAGCCCAATGACCATAGGTTGCGCCGTGTATTCGCTGACTGGGCTATGGAGCAATTGGAAGCTGACCCGGATTTTGGTCTAAAAATCATTTTCAGCGATCCATTCACTTTTGGATGGATGGTTGTGTTAGCGAACAAACGCTATTGAAGCAACCACAATGCAATGCAGATTCAAGAACGACCACTTCCTCCCCAAAAGATTAATGTGTGGTGTGGATTTTGGTATGCTGGAATCATTTGTCCATATATTTTCTAAGATGAAGATGGAGAAGCTCTAACTGTCAGTGGAGAAAGATACCGGGCTCTTATAAGGGACTATGTTTATCTCAATTGTATGGTATGGATCTCAGAAACATCTGTTTCCAGCATCGAAACAATCGATCTTTTGAATGAGAAGTACAGAGGTTTCATCCTTTCCCGTGGTTGTGATGTTAACAGCCCCCTAGGTCATGTGATTTAACGCCGTTGGATTGCTTCTTGTGGGGTTGTATAAAATTTCGAGTTTGTGTCAACAAGCAAGAAACAATAAATGATCTTATGAATACATCACACTTGTTATTCGTGAAGTTGGGCCTAATTTACGTTCTTCTGTCATTGAAAATTGGATCAACCGTATACGCGCAACCCAACAAATTCGCGGCGGTCACTTAACTAATGTTCTCTTCCACACGTAATGACACTAATTTTGTTCCAAAATAAAATACAAATAAACCTCTATTATTTATAGAACGTTTTTTATTTAAGTTCAAAGATAGGACATTCATGTTTAAAGACCCTACATAATGACAGTACACAATAAGTTTCTGTTCATTGAGAGCATAGTCATGAAAGATTTTGTATAGGTCAAATTAACTGAGTAAACTTGGTTTATGATATATGCAACGCGAATACAAGGCGTGTTACGAGTCTTTATGCGGAAAAATATCCTATGTGCGTATTCAAATCATTCTACAGTCCCGTGGGAAAAAATGTGCCGATGGCTTTGGTCTCATATAGTGTTTTACTGCATTTAGTGTTGGCAGAATCACCTTATTAGATGTGTTCCACAGCTACCCGTTTGTGTCAATCTCTTATTGGTTTGAAAAAAACGTGATCGGTGAAAGGGGTGCAAAAAGGAAACATTTATTTAGGTTGAAGAAGGCACTCGTTAGATACCCATCAATCTGGTTTTTTGTTGGTTTGATGTCAAACGTGTGGCACTCAAACCCTAACAATGAATAGAGGTCAATTTCCGGCTCAGGAGTGAAGGAAGGCGCCGGAGGTAAGACAAATATTGTGTGGAGTTGTTTTGTGAAACTGTCTTGTAAACAATGTCCTGTTTACTACCGGGAGAGCCAATGAACCAAGAGACGACTCCGCGGTATTTTTCCTGTTCGCGTTATCGACTCTCGTTGCCGTCTGCGGCTATTTTGGAATTTCGCGCCTGTAGCCATACAACATTTTTAAAACTACTTTTAATGGCTTTGCTTGCAAACTTTATAAAGGATGTGCTGAAACAGGCAACCGTCGTTATCCATAGATTTTTGCCACCTTTTTAGGAAATATCCATGATCGACGTAGTTCACGTTGAGAAATGCTGGCAATTTAATGGCGGATATTTTGTTTCAATTTTTGTAGGGTGTGTGAGTTTGTCTTGTATAATTTACCTCAAAGATAGTAATAGCAGGGGATAGGTCTGGGGACATAGGGGGTCAAACGTCTCTGCTAAAAATGTTGTCCTTAAATACATTTTCAATTCTTCTCATCGAAATACTGGCCGTGTGAGCTGTGACAGTCCAGTTTAAAAAGGCAAAATCATGTTCCCTGTCTGTTAGTTCTCTAAAAAGGTGTAGCAAAATTGCATTCAGATATATAGGTGAGTCAACTGATGACTCGAAAACAAATTGTCCCTATGACTGTTTCTCCGCACATGGTGCACAATACAAGAAATGTTTCGTGTTGGAGGAGTACCCATGAACAATATTACATTGTCAGAGTTCCAATAACGACTACTTTGCTTATACACATATTCATGAAGCTGGAATCAAGACTGGTCCGATAAAAATATTGAATAGAGTCTATTTCCATTGTATACACTATTGAGTCTCCATTCACAGCCTTATCACAGCATAAATTGTTTGAAGAGCATGTGCCACGGTTATTTTATATGGTTTTAACTTCAACAACTTAGTAGCTATTCGTACAAAGCCATAAGAAGTGTCTGCATGTGGTGTGTACTAAAATTTTTAATACAGAGTGAATCACCTAATACTTGCACCGGAAATATTTCGGAAATGAACCGCTATTGATGTGGAGTTTTCACAGTATTGATTGGTAGTCAGGGGTTCGTACATTTAGCCTGTAAGCGGATTTTAACAATACTGATAAAGTGTATTCTTTAAGCAAAAATACAATTTTTAAATGGAAAATGCTTAGTTACATCAACAGAATAAAGGTACGGTAAATTATATTGCCAGTGGCGTCTGTTGCAAGATTCTGGTGCAAGTGGTTTACGAGAAATCTTATTTTGAAGCTTTTACGCACCCACACTTGTGCAACCTGTGGTGTCACAAACTAAAGAAAAACAAAAGGAAATTACAATACATCCGTGGATTCTTACAAGTAAAGAGCACACAGCCTTTCAAGGTCGTGTTCAAAATAACCACCGGCAGCTTCAATACACGCTTCCAGATTGATATGGAAAGAGTGCTGCACACGTTCTATCATTCAAGCGGAAATTTCAGAGCAGGCAGCAGTAATACATCGTTTCAAATCGTCTGGTGCAGTACATCCTTGTAGACAGTGTCTTTCAGCATTCCCCATAGAAAAAGGTCTAAAGGGGTCAGATACGGTGAATGGGTTGGCCAAGGTACAGGTCCTCTTCGTCCAATCCAACGTTTTGGAAACAATCCGTTAAGACAAACTGTAGTACTTCGCGCTCTATGGGCTGGACAACCACCATGTTGGTACCACAGGTTCTTCCTAGTCTGCAAAGGAACGTCTTCTAAAATCAGTGGTCTGTCAAGAGGCTGCAATACTTGTGCGAGTTCATTGTTCCTTCTATGTACAAAGGGCCTATGAGCTGATGGTTCACTGTCCCACACCACTCCATGGACGCTGACGTTCCACCTGGCGAAGCCAACTGGGATTGTCAACAGAACAATAGTTCATGATTCTGCTGTTTACCTGGCCATGATTATTAAATGTTGCCTCATCACTAAACAAGATAAGTAATGATTCTGAAGTATCATGCTTAATGCCCATGCACAAAAGTTAACACGATTCTCAAAATCGTTTCCATGCAGATCTTATTGGAGAGAGATGTGATAGTGATGGAACCTATGTCGATAGAGAACGCGCAGTACACTTGCTTGATTTATGCCACTTCCACGCGCGACTGTGCAGGAACTAATTTGCGGATCTACTGCAACGGCAGCCAAAAATTAATTTCTGCCTCTTCTCCAGTCACTTGTTTGTTTCTGTTACATTTTCTAGGTGTTACAGTACTATTTTCGCGTAATTGGTTGAAGAGGTGGATAAATAATTGCCGAGATGGTTGACGTCTATTGGGATACGTTTCCGCATACACCGTACTAGAACGAACTGCATTGTTCTTACACTCTTCAAGCACCGTGAGCATTTTGGGTTTCTCTGCATTAGTAAAACCCATCTTCCACTCACGACTTACTGCTTGAACTGTCACAAACTAACTGACTAGAAAGTCACAATGCAATCAATGAACAGAAAACACCATACAAAGAAACATAACAGCATTGTAACTAACAACTAAGCAGCTTGAATGGGACAAAAAGTTGTCGAGATGGAAACTTTTCAAAATACGATTTCTCGTAAACCACTTACACTAGAATCCTGCAACAAACACCATTGACTTTTTAATTTACCATACTTTATTCTATTGACGAAACTAGGCATTGTTTCATTTAAAAAACTGTATGTTTGCTCAAAGAAATACACTTTCTCAGTATTATTAAAATGTATATATGTAGGCTAAATGTACGAGCCCCGAATACCAATTAGTGCTGTGAAAACCGCACATCAATAGCACTTTCCATTTCCAAAATATTTGCGGTGCAATTTTTAGGTGATTCGCCTTGTATGTGTATTTTATTCTCTTGATTATACAGCCAGTCACTTGCATCTCCGCTTTGTATCCTCATGTTCGACCTTTTAGGGCTCCGGTGCGTTTGTTTCACCATGCACGGTGAAAGTAACTTTTTGGAGGAGGCTTTGCTTGATGCCTGAGTTCTGCCTGCTTTTCCTGGCACCGTGTGAGCGATTGGGCTGTGAGGCAGGCTCTGTGCTTGCGCAGGCCAAGGTTTCGTCCAGAGTGGAATGTTTAAATGGCGTTTTTTTGTGTGCCTGCCAATTTATTATGTTTAAGAATCCCTGCAGTAGTGATTAGCCATGGGCTGGTTTACATTCAATATTTCTGCTCCTGGATAAGCATTTGATGTACATTAAATGAAGTTTATTGGTCACGTATCTTCCGGTAAAGGTAGGAGTTGGTTTTCAGCTTGCCGATTTTGGTATTGGATGCTTGGAGAGCATCATACCCTTGCGGAAATGATAAGTGGCTGGTTTTAAAATTTAGGCACAAAGATTTAATATGTTTGTGCTTGTGCGCCTCTTTGTTCTGCTAAAATCGTAACCATTAAATAGGTCTGATATTATATGCCATTTTACTCAATAAAATTGTGGGTTTGGCTGCTTTGAATTTCAGGGTTGTAATTATTAAGGAGTGGTTTTGTCTTTTGGCTTTAGGCCTTTTGTCTAAGTTTTGTTAGCTAATATTATATTCTGATTTTTAATGGTTTTATGGGGAGCTCCCTTTTTTAGATGTTAAGAAACTTTTTAATTTATCCTAGGCTTTCATAGCTTTGCTAGTGTTATTGAGCGGTTTTTGTTATTCAGAAAGTAAGCCTAGGGCACACTCAGGTTGATAATTTATGGATTTTTACGGTAAGGTTCTATTTTTATTATGAGAAAGCAAGTTATAAATTATAAAACGCCTTCCCGCTGTTTTTAATATGGGACCGTTATGTTAAGCACTGTGGGGAGGATTAAGTGCACCTGCTGTTCACTGAGATATTTAATGCTCTATGATCCTTTTAATAAGGTATTTGTGATATTATCTTGATCTCCTAATTATTGTAACATTAGTTAAAGAGTATTAATTGTGGCTACTGTGTCGAACTTGATTGGAAGAGCTAAGGCACTTGTTAGGGAGCTATATTGTGACTTTCGCATATGTGATGAATGGCCCAGGTTTTTTTTTAAGTTGACCTTATCTTAACAGATAAAGCTTAAATACATGCAATATTGTCCAAAGTTGTTACGTTTAAGAGGTTATTGCCATTTTACTTTTTTGGTCTGCTGTAATCTGGCTCTTTAATGAATTATGGCTGTTTGCTATTTGTTTTCTTCTGAATTTGGGGATTAAGGATTACGTTTGATTCAAGTTGCTCTTCTGAAATACCTTGACAAGTTTATATAACCTGTATGGATATTGGCTTTTTAGTGATTGTGTGTGTAGCTGAACTGCGTAGTGTTATACGGTGCATTTTTGCTTCTAATAAGGTTTTCTTTTCACCTATATCGTTTACATAGTTGTCTCAGATAACTGTTGATTGGGCATTTCTCCAAAGAAGTTCCATCACCTAGGCGCTTTTGACCCAGTTCTTTAGTGATTATTGGATCCCTTTCACCTGCTTTCAAACTTTACATCAACCTAATCGCTTCTTGTGGATGGCTGTCGTATGTGGGTTATTATTATATGCTGCATTTGTGTTCGTAATTTGTGGAGGTACTTAATATTTCTCTGAAAAGCTATTGGTGAATTTTAGCCTTTTGCCTTGCTGTGTTCCTTTAATGCGTTTCTTTTTTGTTTCTCTGTAAATCTGTTCTGAATATTTGTGCCTTGCTTTCGCCTTGGTGGTAATTAATTGTGTGTCTTAAGTATGAAAGCTGTAATTTTAGGCTTTCTTTAATAGTATGTTTAAGTGGATTTTGACCTTTCTATTTAATGCCTGAAGGTGAGATTTTGCCTGTTAGCGTTGAAGTTTGCTAAATTGATTTTGTTTTAAGAACCTGATAGTTAAAGTTTCTTAAAGAGGCTTCACTTTTAACTTTGAAAGAAAAATTGCTATAGTTTATGTTTTAATACTTTTCCCCATAAACCTTGTTTTAACATTAAGCTTTGAAGTGTTTAATTTTTAATGTAACGAGTACTTTGAGTTTATATGTTTTGCAATTAACTGTGCTCATTGTTTACACCTTGTTAATGTTTTCAAAGGGAAGTTTAATGCGAAACGGTATTTATGAAAGAAAGCCAGAATGCTGCAATATTGATTGCTATCTAGGGGTATTGTTGAAGACTTTCCATGGACGTTGGTTTCCCTGAAGCAGTATTAGTGTACGCTGTTGCCCTCTGATTTTTTGGTTGTTCCCTACGGCATTGTTTAGGGTTTCCGGAGTAGCTATTGGTAATCAAGCTGAAAAAGGAATTCGTGCACTTTTTGTTATTCCTAATAATAGGAAACTTATGTTACTTATTCCAGGAAAAGCTATATCTGGGGCCCCTAGTATTAAAGGATCTATCAAGGACATCACAGACAAAAAGTAATTACAAGATTATGATAAGGAATAATCCTATTTATTGTTTCTTCGTCTTTCCGGTTTTCCCGACTTCAAACAAAAGTCGTAAGCGGTTGATCGGTTTGGACTGGCTCTTCATGCTTTCCGGTCCTGGCGATCTCAGTGGAGTAATTGCAACTAAATTGTACTAGGGCGTGGTATTTGTAGGGGAATATTTTTCGCGGGTTATTTTGATTTTTTGGTTTATCCGGAACTTACATCGCTGAGAAATTGTGAATTGTGCGTAGGGCTGGTAATGCGAAGAGGACAAGGCTCCATGTCTACAAAGGTGGCTGTTATGTTGGATACTTTCCTACAGACTAAAGATGCTCCAATAATCCCTGCAGCTACCTATCATCTGATTGTGACTAAGTATGATTCCATTTGCGCATTTGTCTTAAAGGAAATTGAGGATGATCTGATTGATTTAGAGCTCGAGGTCCGCCATCTAAAGCGCAATTGCTTCGATGGCATGTTAGGGTGTGATCTTATTTGTTTTATTTAAATGATATGCTACAGAGATTCTCTGAATTGCAGGCTTGCCTGGCGTTGCAAAAGTTAAAAATCAGTTTTGATGTCGGCTTTTCGGACACTTAGACTGTCTCATCCTCTCTAGCAATTCATAGTGGATGACCAGTTAAACGTAATTGCTGATGTACTTTCTGCTTTATAATTCCTTTATTTTCTGGATAAACATTCTTCGGTACCTACTATACGTACGATTGCATGAATATCTGTCAATGTGTGTAGTATTGTTTTGGACTTGTTAATGCGGTGTTCTCGTTTGTTTGAGGCGGTGACTCGCTTTCACCTAGCCCTAATAGATGTTTATTGCGGTAGAGAATGCGCACAGATAACGCAGGACATATAATTCCGTCCGCAGGATCTAATGGAATCCTTTACGGAATAACTGTAAAAATGGAAACAGCACTAGTGCTGGTGCTCGCTGATACGGAAGCAACGACTTGTGACGTCATTATATCAGGACTTAACCTGTCATCAGGTCGGCTTTGTGTCTAGGACATTGGTGATCAAATTTGGGGCAGTTAGAAGCACCATTTCCGAAACTCGTCGAAGTCTTGCTTATTGATAGGATGCGGTAGTGAAAGCCTCGATGCCCATCAGCTGCTCCTGATCGGAACTTATCAGGTACTACTTCCTTTATTGTGATTGCGGTGTCGATTTACCGTGACTCTATTAAATGCCTTCAATGTGGTCAGGAGGGCCATATTCGGCGGAATTGTCCGAATAGAAGGACCTTGAATCGAATCGGAGCATTTTCTGTTTCTAACCAAAAGCGGCACTCTAGATCTTTGTGACTCCAGCAGGGTAAGTCGACAATTTGTTTGGCTCGGCGTACGTGTGGTATCTCTTTTCAGGAGAACCATTAACTCAAGCTTCCCTCCAGAAATTGTCTCAGCTTGCGTTATTAGATTCTGGTAGCTCAATCGCTCTGGTTTAGCTTTGGTGGCTTAGGTTAAATTTTCCGACTGTTTCGTCGCGTGCTCAAGGTGTCGGGTTATATATTCGACGTAAATGGTCAGGGCTTTTAGGCTACGTAAACCCTATAATTTTTTTAGTTTCCCTTATTTTACATGGAAGCATCGTTTTTCGCCGTACCCAGCATTCCTTGTGTCTGTGTCTTAGGTGTCGATTCCATGCCATGAACTGGTATCCCATTTGACTTTGCACTAAGCAGATCGAACTTTTCTTCACTACTGAGGTAAAGTTGAACTTTACGAGAGATTTTAAACCACTTATCTTGGTGGATATTAATTTGGCAACCCAAAATATGACTCCCTCGTCCCGTTCGGATCTATCTCCGGAACAGCAAGAGCAGATTGACATTTTAGTTAAGGTATTTCATCCGTTGTCTACATAGGTTTCAGGTGCTACTCATTTCACTCAATACAAAATTCTGTTAACCCATTTTACTTCCATTTATTAAGCGCGAAATAGGCGTACAAAACCAAATGTGGCGATATTAGAGGACAAATATACAGCAGATGCCTAATCGGGGGCCGTCCACCTCAAATTATAGCATCCCCATATTTCCGGTACCGAAGGGAGATCAGGAATGTAGACCTGTCGTAGATTATGATTTCTTGAATAAACGGATACATATTAAAAGTACACCTTTACCCACTTTACGTACAGCAACTCACCATTTCTCCAATACTCGTGTTTTTACGTCTTGGGTTTAGTCTTTGGTTTAAACCATGTTTATCACCAGATCCCATTGGTGCAGTATTCCAAGCATGTAACTGTTTTTGCAACCCCCTAGCGCCTTTAAGAATCAATAAATTCCCATTTGGTTTGGCTCGGGTGCTCAAGTTCTGACTCGTCTTTTAGATAATTGGTTTTCCGATATGTGGTTTAAATATATGTACCATTATTAGATAGCGTTGTAAAATATTTCGAGCATTATTAATCACATTTTGTTCATTTACATGAAGTCTTTCTTCTCCTACAGAACGCAGGATTATCGGTTAGGCATTTCAAGGTTCATTTGGACAGTTCTGAAATTTCATTTCTGGGGCATATAGTTTCTCCGTCTGGCATTACGAAGACCCAGATATACAGAGGCAACCAGAGGTTTTCCTGCACCTACAAATAAGCTTGAGGTGGCTCAATTTATGATAAGGGTTAATTTACTTTCCAAAGTTATTTAAAAATTTTGAACTCGAGCATATCCCCTCAAATGTTTACGTAGAAGGGGTGTTACATTTTTGAGGGCACAGGAGCTAAAATGGACTTTCTGGATCTAAAAGTGGCCAATTTCAATCTACCGGTGCTGGCTGTTCCTGACTTTGCGGTCCATTTGTTTTACAGACAGATGCCAGTGTCACCATGGTGGCCGCGGGTTTATTGCAGCAATTTCCTGCGGATTGTCTCCCTATTTATTATAGATCTTGGAGTTTGAGTCTTGATAATGAATTGAGTTTTATTCATGGGCGATTCTTAACCGCTGCACTCCTTAGCGTCCCATTCCACACTGGGTGCAAAAAATCTGAAATATGGTTCAGAAGCCTCTATTTTGGGCTTGAGGTTCTTTTGCGCGGCGTAAATCTATGACATGGTACCACCGACTTTACTTCTATTCCGAAGGAAGCAATGCCAAGAAATTTTACGGAAAAGGGAATTCATCGCCCTCCGCTCTGTTTGAACCTGCAACCTCGGGAATTTGTGTCTTTATGAACATAAAGCATCCATACATGTTTTAGAAGCTTCAGAGGTGTTCTTTGGGTTGGAGAAGTATCGGGTGTATCTAGAATGCGTTCACTTCTTTCTAGAGTGTGAAAATCAGTCTTTAGCGCGGGCTTTGGCCGTTCAACATAAGACCGGTCGTCTTGTCCGTTGGAATATTCGGAGAAGAGCTTTTAAGCTTATTCCTTCCTCTATTAGATGTTCCGAAAATAGCATTGCGGATGCTCCTACCCGGGTATTTTCCGAATCTACTGAGGCGTGTTCTGCTTTAAAGAACTTGGTAGTTCATATATCGAGTCTTAGATTGCATTTTCAATTTCGGCATTTCCTAAGATGTTTGTCAGCATAGCCGAGCTTCAAATTTCCGTTTATTCTTTGACGCTACTTACTCAACATATTAAATCTGGAGATTCCCTTCAGGAGTATAATATTCATGATGGTGTTTGAATGGGAGTACCTAGTTTTGATCGGAGTTATGAAGTTCTGGTCTCAAAGGCAGCGGTTCTAAGCTTCCATGATTCTACGTTTGGGTTGTTTAGTAATCGCCAAAACTAGGCAGCGAATCCGCCAACAGCTTATGCGAGGTGTTGTGGATCTTAGCACGTGAAGGGATATGTCTTGACGAATTTGCGCTTTGTCTAAACACGCGCAGGTCACAAATTGGAAATATTTGGCATCGGGTGTGTTCTAATTGTCCATAGAGACACATTTTGGACTTTATCGGATCGTTTAACGTTCTTCTCAGGAAATGCTTTTGCATTAGAGGTTACAGGCGACTTCTCAAAATTTGTATGGATTTCGCCTCTTAGTGCTACTACTTCTCCTCTAGCTATTTGGTAACTACCGCAATATTTGGATCTTTTGATGCTCCTGAATATCAGGTTTCAGACAATGGGTCACAATTTAAATAGGGTCTATTTCGTTCCTTCTGATTTTAATTGTGGTATTACCAATTTTACTACTACCCCTTAATATCCTTGTCCTTCATTAGCGGACCGGGTTAACCGCAATCTAAGTCCGCATTAATTGCTTATAATCACTAACAGAATAGCTATTAGGATGCATGCTTGAAGCTAGTTCCGTTAGCTTTTAATTAAACTAAAGATTAGGTTATTAAGATGACGCTTTTTATTGTTATTTATTTATCAACATTCGTCGCCTTTAGCAAATTTGTGGGCATTAAATGATTTATTACGGAAAGATAATTCGCCGCATAACATTTGTGCTAATCAGAAGGCTGTCGTGAATAATTTCCGCAATTTCCGGGGGCATTCTGCGAGATAGTGCTGATATGAAATTGCTCTTCAAAATTCCCAATTAAATTGGGAGATGTTTTGTGTCAAATTACCGCCAGTCTTCTACGGCAGATGGTTTGCAGCGAAATTATTTCCTCGCTCTCTCGGCCTTTTTAAATTTCTAAAAATTTGTAAGGGGTATCGATCAATTGCAAGAGCATTCTACTTCCTGCCTGAGGCGCGCTCACTTGCCACAACATGAATTGTATCACTCGGAGTAGTTTGGGCTTAGGTTAGTCACTGGCTTTGTTTCGAAATGTATCTAAGCTTTTTGTTTTGCGGTTACTTATGCGTATCTGGTAGGTGGTTGTGGTATTTGAGGATCAGTCACTAGCAAGTACCGCAAATGGTGTTCTTCCTGGGTTATTTATCGTTCTTCTGATGTAATCGTCCTACCTAATTATTATTGTGTATAGGAGTGTTTTGATATCGTATTCCTGTTTCTTTCTGTTTGCCCTTGCCGTGGTTGTGAACTGTTTGGGCAAACATTTGCTTGCTTAATGTGTTGTTATAGGTGGCCATTTCGCTTTTTATTTTTCTAAATCCCTTGTTTATTTAATTATGTGGTTTGTTTCAAGCTTTCGTATCTTTTGCTTAATATCATTCTTAATTTTTGTTTAATTTTATTTCTATTTTGTGCACAGTTACCTGTATTCGGTCACTTATCAGCGGGCTGTGACAATTTAATTATTTAGGCGCTTTATCTGCGGTAGTACTTTCCCATTCCAATCCGATTATTCGGACATCCCCACAGTGTCCGCCTGCCTTTCCCCAATTTTAGTCTGTAAGTTGTGAGGCAAGCTTTTGTTCTTTGTTCTTTTGTTTGTGTATTCATTCTCCAAGTATTTCATACTATGTCATTATTAGGTGTTTGTAACGTATATTTCTCCTTGAAGGAGGCTAATTTCAAATATATAAAGGTTAAGGTTTTATCTGCGTTATACGTCTTGGATTTAAATAACATATTTCCAATGTTATTGGCATATTTTTATTGCCTATATGAAATGTTATTTCTGTGCCTTGTTTGGAGGCTTTGCTGCTTTGCTTAGTTATATTTCAGGCCTAGGCCTTCCCTACCATTGTTCCTTCCTTTGTTTCTATGCTACTCTGTGTGATCTGCCGTTACTGCTGGGTTCCCGTCATGCAGCCGGATTTTCAAGTTCTTGCTGTTCCACCGGTTTGTGCTGCCAGTTGGCACTACGTGGGATTCTTCCGGATGGTTGCTGCTTGGCTGCGTAGAAATGCCTGAACCCGAGATTTTCGTTCCCGACCCTGCCACCTTGTACATGTTGGCCCCAGCTCAGTTCCACGCTTCATTATCTTAAGTGTTTGTGTTTGGTGGGCATGCTAAATATGCCTTTTGTTGGTGCGCCTATTTTGTTGCAGTAGCATTACTATCCTTTCAGGCTTCAGTGGTTTTCTGGGATTACCATCCTTCTGTCGTTTTTTTGGTCGGCTGCCCGGTTGCTAATTATGGGATAACCACTGTGGGAGTTTCCTTTCGTGTATGGATCCGCAGTGTTTGTGAGTGTCACCCAGCGGGGAATGTTAACTGGGCGTGTAAGGAGTTTATTATTTAGTATCCAGTATACCGTGTTTCTTTGCCATTACTTTTATTTCTGGTTCTCTCTGTTTGTCCCCGTGCTTGCCACAGCTATAATAGATATACATCGTGTTTTTTGTTTTTTTTCTTTTCTTGGCCTTCTTTCTCGCAAGGTCGCAGATACTGGGGGCCATTGTGCTTTTAATTTTAAACTATGTATTTTTTTCTCTTGATTGTACAGCCAGCCTCTTGTGTCCCCGCTTTGTATCTCCATTTCGGCATTTTGCCAATCCGGTGCATTTGTTTGTCCATGCAAATTGAGCGTGGTGTTTTTGGTCTGGCTCGATGCCTGGGGTCTGCCTTCTTCTGTTAACACTGTGTGGACTGTTGGGCTGTGAGGCAGACGCTGTGTTTCCGCTGGCCAGAGTTTCGTCCGAAGTGGAATGTTTAATTAGCCTTTGTTTGTGTGCATGGCAGTTTGTGATATTTAAGAACCTCTGTAGTAGTGATTAGCCATGGGAGTGATTTAACATTCAAAATTTCTGCGCCTGGAATGGCTCTCGTGCACATGAAATGAAGTTTATTCGTCACGTCAGTTTCAGCAAAGGTAGAAGTTTGTTTTCAGCTTAGCCATTTTGGTGTTGGCTGCGTGAAGAGAGTTGAAACGCTGGAGTATCATAGCCTTGGGGCAATTATAACTGACTGGTTTTCACATTTAGTCAAAAAAATTTATGTGCTGTGTTTGTGAACCTCTTTGTCCTTCTATAGTCGTGACCGTTACATATATCTGTATTATATATCATTTTGACAAGGTTGTTAGTTTTGGTTGCTTTGTATTTTCAGGGATAGTAATTATTAAGAAGGGATTTAGTTTTGGGTTTTTTGTTGTTTTTTTGTCTAACTTTTGATGGGCAAATGTTATACTCTAATGTGTTGAATGGGTTTTAAGGAAAGCACCCCTGTTTAATTGGTAAGGAATTTTATAATTTACTCCAGGTTTTCATAGCTTTGCTCATGTTATTGAGCGGTTATGCTAAAACTGCTAATCGGAAGGTAAGCTTTGGACACACTCTAGTTGATAAGTTTACGGGGTTTGATGGTAGGCATCTATTTTAATATGTAAAAGCATGTTGTAGGTTATAAAACACTTTCGTTTTATGTATTTAGTACACGGCCGATGTGGTAAACAATGCGGGGAAGATTAAGTGTACCTATTGTTAATTAAGGTATTCCATGGTCCGTGTTCCTTTTAGTAAATTATTTGCGATATTATCTTGGCCTCTTAATTCTTCTAATCTTAATGAAGTTAGTATTAAATGTGGCTAAGTGTGTCCAGATTGATTGAGAAGGCTAAGACACTTGTTACTCACTATTTTGCGACTTTCGCATATATAATGAATGACACAGTTTTTATATCTAGTTTGGCCTCGTCTTGACAGTTAAAGCTTAAACACTTGCACTATTGTTTAATGTTATTGAATTTAAGAGATTAGTAACACATTTTCGGGGTGCTGCTGTAATCTGGTTCGTTCAGTAATTATGCCTGTTTGTCATTTTGCTTTACTTTGGGACTTATGAGCTATGTTTCTCTGTGTGAGGTAGCTTGACACGGTTATATAGCCTATATCAATACTTGCCTTTTAGTGCATGTGTGTGCAGCTGAACTGTGTAGTAGTGATCCAGTGCATTTGTGTTTTTAATAGCCTCTTATTTTCACCTATATTGTTTACATAGTTTTCTCAGGGAACTGTTCGTTAGGCATTTCTCCAACTGAATTCCTACATTATCTGGGCAGTTCGAACCGGTTCATTAGGGATTATTGAATCGCTTTCATTTGCTTACAACTTTTACATGAACCTTATCGTCCCTTGTGCAGGGCTGTTTTGTGAGGATTGTAACATTAATGCTGCATTTATGTTCATAATGTGTGGAGATATTTTATATTCCCTGAAACAAATATTGGTGAATTTTTGCTTTTTGCCTTACAGTGTTCCTTTTAAATGTGTGCTGTTTTCTTCTTTTCCTTTAGAGTAAAACCTTAAATATATACTTTCCTTTTGCCTCGGTGTTAATTAATTGTATGCCTTAAGTATGAATGCTATATTTTAAACGTATTTTAGTAGTATATATAAGTGGTTTGTCCTTTGCATTTAAAGCCTAGTGCCAAAATTTCCAGTTTGTGTTGAAGTTTGCTTAATTGAGATTGTTTTAAGATTTTGTGAGTTAAATTTTCTTAAACAGGATTTGGGTTTAGTTTTCAAAGTAAAATTGCTGTAATTTTTGTGTTAATCCTTTTGACCATGAACCTTTTTAACATTATATTTTAAGTGTTTAATTTGTTTTAATCTCGTAATTATCATTTTTGAGTTTATACATTTTAGAATTAACTGTGCTCATGACTTGTATTTTCTAATTTTGTCAAATCGAAGTTTAATGTGGAATGGTATTTATGAAATAAAGCCAGTCAAATTGTAATTTTTGCTTTTATCTTGATCTGTTTTTGAAGACCTTTCCTCTTGGTTTCTCTGAAGCTGTGTTAGCGAGCGCTGTTGTCCCTCTGATTTATTTGGTTGTTCCCTACGGCATTAGTTAGTGATTCCATTTTCGTCCTCCCGGATTTCTCTACTTCAGACAAAAGCCGTAAGCGGCTGCTGGGCTCCGATGGGCTCCTCATACTTTTAGGTCTGGCGAGTCCTGTGGTGTCATTGCATGCGAAACGTAAGTGATTTTGTGAGGGAAGTCTCCAAACAATGACAGATGTGGTTTAATGCTTCTTCGGTAAGACCCTACGCTGCGTTTTGGGTTTCTTACACTGAACGCTTCCTGTGACCTAAAATTTCTTTTAATGTGTATGGTTTGTTGTACGGTCTTGAACTATTTCGCCCTGAAATATTTCTGCAAATCGTATTTTCACTTCACAGGCTGATTGAGTTAACAAATACAAATCATAAATAAATACACGCTGCGCAGTAGGAAACATATACTGACTATAAAATAATTTGTGACTAAATTCAGAAACAAAATAATAAATAACCTGTATTAACAAAACTCTTCATATCACTGTCCTCTCAATACCGCAAACACAGCAAAGTAAAGGCGGTCAGTAGCATGACCTTGATAGCAGCAGCAGCTATCTTGTGTCTGCACATCCAGTGAAAACATACCGCGGAGCTTGTGGTTAGTTAATTGGCTCTCTTGCCATATGCCATTTGAAACGAAGAAAGGATATGGACAATCAACTGAAAATTATTGCTATTATTGGGTATGGTTATAGTGCATCGAGGGTTGCGGAGCAATGGAGTATTTCCAAGAACAGCGTGAAGCCGTTGGAAGAAATACTATGAACGGAGTTCCTGGACACACAAACGAAGTGGCATATTTAATTATGAATGTAAAATGCAGACCGCATGGTACCATAAGCATAAAATACCTATCAAAAGGGATACAATGCAAAATTAAATGTCACGTGGAAAAAGTACTTTAATAAATTAACTTCTCAGGAGAGATAAAGGGTAGTTTACTTTGAATAACTCATATCATAGATTACTACTTTATGGGTTATAATGATGATGATGATAATAATAATAATAATAATAATAATAATAATAATAATAATAATAATAATAATAATAATAAAATGCATAATTATTTGCAAAGCAGCAAGTGCAAAAGACATATTGGTTTTTAATTATAAAATGTAACATAAACGCATAGTAAGGAACTGTGTTATGTGAAAGGAACTACGTAAAATGAAAAACCTTTAGAAAACTCTCTCAACACTTGACATTTTCACAATACTTGATAAGGGTTGGCAATCTTCTTTATATTTGGTTAGTATAATTTATTTACCGTAATGTGACTCCAAATTTTCCAGTAATATAGAAGGCATCCCCAACTTCCTTTGTGGCAGAAGACCCCACTGTCCACTTACATACGTTTTTATTCTGCTTCTACACTGCCATGCCATCGTATGGAAGAACAATTAATAAAACTCAATTTAGTGTGTTTTCCCAACAAATCTAAAGGAATATTGGATCGTAGTCTGCGTTGCACATCCGCCATAGCGAAAAAAGGCTATACGGATGCCAGCAATAAAATTGGATTGCTAAAACCATGTAAGGAGCGGAAGAGGAGTTATGAGTGGGGAGAAGCTACGTTACTAATTATCTACAAAGCTAACACACGCTTATTATATCGGCAGGATGTTTGCAATTGCACGCCGCTTGCGCGATACTGGTTCATTGCAGATGAATAGTTCATATTGACTATACTACTTCTACGGTAGCCAGCGGCAAATACTTTCAAAGGTTTTAATGAGATACTGGAAATCGAATCTGTAATCTGTTTGTGTAAAGTATTACAGATAGAAATGGTTTTTAAGCACCACGGTTATCAGTAACACTTATCAGTAATTTCTTTTTTAGGGTGCTTTATTTTGTCATTCAACATTATTAGTTTCAGATCCATGGTCACTTAACAAAAAGGTGGGTTTTTTCAATCTATCTAGCATAGAAGTGGTGTGCTAGCGCAAAGGAGTAAGAGAATTGCTTGCGCGGGTTGGTGGGGTACTTTATGTACAACGATCCTTTATACTGCATCATCGACTCTTTTAAAGTCCTAGCCTATGTTATTTTACTTCTCGAAGACTACACGTATAAGAGTCCTCTGTATTTTACCTAGGGTGTCATTATATATTTTCTACAGAGCTTTACATATGATCTCTCTTTAACTAGCGTTAATTATAAGAAAAGAGAAAGGAGTGATTGTTGTCCTGACTGTTTAGGGTGCTCTCCATATTTCATTATGTGTTTATTTATAAATAACGTATTGCATGTATTATTTAACTGCAACTTTAGTGTAAAACTAATGAAAAAGAAAGTATTGTTTGTGTTGATTAATGTTCCTGGAGCGATGTAGTGATCCTGTAATTTTTAGACATGAGGAATTTCAGAACCGTGGAGCTAAAATGCTATTAGGGAAAATCCTCCTGCGCGTATAAGGTTGGGACAATTGTTTGAATACATGTATTGCTAAAAACCCACCCAAGTGTTATATTTGAAGCATTCAGTTGTATATGGTGATGCTATCTCTCCTTAAAGTATGCTGTTAGCAACCCTTTCATTATCGTCGTGCCACGTGCGTCTATGATTGCCTTTTAAAAGCGGAATATCCCAAGACCTGGTTTACCCATTCTCAGTGATATACAACATATTTTGCAAGGGATGTACAATTGAATAACTCATTGTCGAATTTCTCGAAGACCACTGGCGTGCGTCTTTGGAAAAAGATTTTAAAACGAATATCAAAATTATATTTGAAGTCCTCTCAATGGGTCGACCTCTCTGCTAGAATACTCAACACATCTTTCGAGGGGGTGTGTTTTGAAGTCCGCTCCCTATGTCATTTACACCGTTTTGTCATACTTATGTAGTTTCTAAAAGGAAAATCTATGTGTATTTTTAGCTCGAGTTTAGGTTTCGATTTCCCGCTTGTATTCAATACCGCTTTAGATATTGCATGTCTAAGCAATCAAGGGTCTGTTGCTGGTGACTTTTCATTTTTTAGCGGAATAAAAAAAATTAGTTTTATTTATGATCGCACTTTAACCTATGCTAATTAAGAGAACAACAAAGTGAAGGTTTTGTTTTCCTGACTGTTTCGGCAGCTCTGCGTATTTCATTATTTATTTATAAATAACGTATTGCATGCATTATTTAACTATAACGTTTTTGCGTATTTCATTATTGATTTATTTATTTTTCGGAGTCACTTCTACGTGTAAACAAACCTTAGAAAGAGATCTTGAAGCGCGGCTTTAGACGTTGCGTGTCTAAACAATCACGGGTCGATTACAGGCATCTTTTCATTTTGTTGCGCGAATAAAAAAAAATTAAGTTCTATTTATGAACGCTTTTTAACCGTCGTTAATTAAAAGAATACAAAGGGAATGTTTTTTTGTCCTGACTCTTTAGGGTATTCTCCATATTTCACTATTTATAAATAACGCATAACATGCACTATTTATCTATAATGTTAATGCGTATTTCATTATTCATTTATTTTTCAGAGCCAACCCTATGTGTAAACAAAGGGTTACACATGCAAAACCCTTTTCAAACCCTTGTAAATAAAATATGAAAGCTATATAGGTTTATTGAATTTAATACCAAGCATAACGTTATGATGATTTTTACTTTCGTCCTCTAACACATCCATTAGCGGCATGTCGGTAGCGCTCAAAGCAGGGAACAAAGGGCTATCACATTACAAACTTAATTTGAATACATACTTATCAATAGATGGCATCTTGCTCAAATCCCCGTCTTTTTCCTACTTTCACAAATGATTTTATTAAAAAGTATTTTAGTTCATAATTCAGTGCATTGATTTATTTCAGAAAGGAAAACATATTCTCTCCTGTGTATAAAACTAGTTACTTTGCGGTGGTTGGTTATGACCCAGAAATCCGGTGCGTGGTTCTCTGCTATACAAGAAACAACCAATAAATACTTTCAGAGCAAATGTGGCAAGCTACGGTTTGTGCACTTGTGTTTCCTCGGCGGCCCTGATTAATTGCCGTGGTGTACTCCATCTTAGCCTGGAACAAACTGCCCACGTCTTCCAGCGGACGTAGTGTATTTAATATCACCGAGCGCTTTCTGTGTATCAATTTCAAGACAAAAGGCGTGTACAGCTGCCGGCAATGTTACGTTGTGTGGGTATTCATTTCAGTTATCTTGGAACAATAATTCAGGAAGCTTGTTACGTAATGTGATTTGAAATCGTTATCACAAAATAATGGAAATGGAACAATAGGTTTTTCCATGAATAAAGAATAATTAAGTGTGAATTCCAATAATGCATACTTTCAATAATATATTAGATACAGAATGTAGCAGAAATGCGCCTAAGAATTCTAGAAGCGCACTCTTCTCGTGTAGAGGATAAAAATACGTTTTATGATTCTCAATTCAGAACGACTACAGCTGCTTTTCAACAGCTCTGTTTATATTCCATGATGCGTTACATTTTGAATTTAAAATAGCACCACAAACAGGAATTTGTTTGAAAGCGTACTCAAAGTGACCACCACAGACATAGATGTGTTATTTCCTGGTTGTGCTGATGTATCTCTGTAGAAAGTTATGGCGTCTCGGTAATAGAGAAAACAAAGAAATGAGTAGCGTACAGACGGTTTTCTAGTACAGCATCACTGGAACGAAAGGTCACTTACAGTGGACCTAAGAGCTACCAGTTGTTAGATTATTTATTATTCCCAGGACTTCATAACCATAATCTAACCAGAAGTAAGGACAATGGTTCTTTTTGTGCGTGATGCTTATTACACGATATTATTGTACCCTCATTGTAACTTCATGGACATTGGTTTGCTAAAATTCTCTACAGAGAGGCCTGTCAGCTAGTGGACTAATTATCTAGTGTAATGTATAATGCATGTCTTTATTGATGCCGTAAGCGCTTAAAATCTCAAAATAGGTTAAACATTTACAGTGTATTTAAATTCCGCAGGAATGAAAAAACAAAACAGAAGGCCGAGCTCTCCTTGAAAACAAAGAGGTGCAAATTGAGTGGTTAAGCAATAGGAGCTCTACTCATATGACGGAAGAAAAGCGCTATAGGGCCATTACAAGGCAAGGAAGGGAAAAATAAAGGACTCCCCTCTCCCAAATAAAGAATTTATAGCTTTGATAACAACGCTATTCCAAGAACCTTTTTAGAAATTGCGAACAAAAATGGAAAGTGCTTTACCTGAAGAAACGTTGTTAGCTGTACAAACCAATAGTAACATTAATGGAACAAAAACAAAATTAAGGGATTTAAATAGTTTACGCTTAATTCCAATAAAAGTCTGACATGTTTTAATGCCCACCCGCTCCCAATCACGTAGCGGCAGTTAGCACTAACGAGGTGTTAGAACGATACTTTAGCATCGTTTCCCACAATTACCTTCATCACCTCTCCAGCTTTCCTACCCACACTAGGAAAAATAAATAAGTAAAAATAAAAAAGAGCAATTCCAAAATAGAGAAGCCATCCTTAAACACTTATCATAACATAAAAACCCTACGGGAAAAAACCCTATTGTGGTTGGGCATGTAGCCAACCCACTCAGGCTGAACTTCAGCCTGCCAGGAACAAAACAGATTCGGAGCCACTAGTCAATGCACAGCTACCACGCTGAGTAGTACCTTACCCTCTCCTGCCTTGGGAGAAGTGTGCGCCATGAGATAAGTGCAAACTCGCAATAGGGGAGCCGAAGTCGTAGTTGACGATACCATTCTGCATGTTCGAGCTCATCAGGCCAACACCTGACAGTGTGATACGATGCAGTTCAGTGGAGCCTGCTGGGACAAAAGGTATCCTATTCAGCTCCCTTTCCTAGATAGAAGCAGCAACAGGTACATCCTGCCAAGCATTACAACAGCTTACATCTCTGTGGCATCAAAACTCAAAGACTATTTCATCTACACAATAACCTGTGTATCTTACAGTCCAAAACAGAGCATTACAGGAGTAGCAGTAACCGAGGAAAGAAGCGTTTCTGAACCTTTCATCATTATTCATATAATCTGTGGAGAATACTACCGCAGAGCTTGGAATGCAATTTTTTTTAATATTCTGTAGATATATAATATTAATTTAACTGTTGTAAGCTATAGGAAAGATGTCTCCGGCGAAGCGAGGAATTCGATGAATCTTATGAATAGTGCTCTATATGAATCGTTCTATTTTTGGTTTTTATGGAAACGTTACACTCAGAAGGTCAACATTTACAATAACGTCAATTCCGCATAACCATTAAGTCTTTGCCCTAGAGAGGGCAGTGCTCAGAAATGGTCGTGAATTCTGCAGTGAATTAAATAGGAAATAAATGGCCATTGGGATTTGGGATTAATAAAGATTTGCAAGTGGATCAAAGGGTAGGTTGACAGCAGAAGTATATCAGCCAGGGGATAAAACTAGCCAGTATTTTTTAAATCGAATTGGCTTGATTTGGCTTTCGTTTCATTTGTAGGGAATGGCAACTGTTAGTAAAACACATTGGAAAAATGAGAAAATGTGCCGCGTAAGGGAAACTACTACGTATGTACACTAAAAGAAATGTTGTTTTCTTTTCTTAATAAAACTGTCAATTCAACAAAGTGCACTTAAAAATGTTTAGCAACAAATAGATATACATAGTCGTCTTAAAAAGAAATACATTAATATAGTACAATGTATATACATTTAATTAGTTAAGAACGCAGTTCATTATGCAAATATTAACTTGGACTTCAGTGAGCATAATCAAAGGAACTAAAATGTGACGAGATAATCCACTGTAGAAAAATAAATTATGCATCAGAATTAACTCTAAGCTTTTATCACAATGGTCATGAAATTCGTATTAATTCTTATGCCAATTCGATACTGACAGGAGGCCGCTAAGGAAGCAAGATTGGTTTTTAAACTCAGTCGTTAATCTGATGACTTTATGGTGGAGAGACGTATTTTTCCTGTAATAAGAAATAATTTATACGTTTATATGTGTGAAGGTGTATGTGGGTTTCGGTGCGTGCACACGTGTTTCCTTGGTATGGGTATCAGGAGGTTTATTCATTGTAGAGTTTAGTGTGGATCACTGGATGGATTATTATTGCTCCTGTGGTTGTGGTGGTGCTGGTGATGGTGGTGTTTGTGGTGGCGGAGGTGTTGGCAGGATCATATATGCAAGTCGTTATTAGCTTTCATATAGCCTTAAATACGTATAGTGTAATCAGGTGATAAAGTTTCGTCCTCACTCAAAATAAACAAAATGAAGGAAAAGCAAAGCAAGAGAAGCTTCTCTCCAGTTTAATATTTTTTGTGTATCAAGTTGTATCTCCATTGGCCTTATACCTTTTTACCTCTGTTCAGCTATTCTTAAGGGACCTATATGACTATGTATACAATTTCTCAAAACTATGAAGGTGTTTAAGGTTTTAGTTACTTTAAAGTCAGTTTATATGTTTTCATTTAAATGAATGTCATTGTGGTCACACAGACACGCCTACCACCGCGAAGCCACGCACCTGAGGTGTTATAAGATAGGGGTCCATTCATGGCTATAACATTAAACAAAAAGACATGATATTTAGCCAAGTTGCAGAAAACGAATATGCTTGTTGCATTTAATGCTTATTAAGGCAGATTAAGATGATATCTTCCGGTAGTGAATTGAACAGCATACTTCTATGTGAGAAGTAGGTATACTAACCGCTACACCAATCGCAACATACCTATGTTATTTTATATTTGCATTTAACAAACAAATAATTAAAATTCAGTGCAAGAATGTAACCCTTTGCCATGTTGACTCTGCTTGAAGTGGCTATAAAAGAAAATAAGAGGAGCCAATTTATTTTCCCATTCATAGTAGTAGTAAGGTTTTAATAGATCAAAAAATCCATAACAGTTTAAATTTTAATAAAAGAATGAAGAGTATCATTAATAGAGCATCTCAGGATTTAAACATGCGCACTCCCGTATAAAGGGAACCCGTAAATTTCAACTGACCGATAATTTATTTATTTTTCTAGAATTTAACTGGTATACGTGTTATAATGGAATGATTCTGGTAAATTACATAAGAACTTCGTGACCAGAAAATAAACTCGAACTGCAGAACCACTAACTTATCGCAAATGCATTCAAATCTAATTAAACGCTGATGAAAAGCAGCTGAAACATCAATTCAATTAACTTCTTCAAAGCAGGAACCCACACTTGCACGGCAACTACCGTATATTAGGTTTTAGGAAGAGTTTAATATTAATCTTGATTGGCATCCAAGTGATTTGTTCTGAAATTCCAATAAAAGCAATCTATAAGAATTCGGTGGCACTGACAGACGGAATCGGTGTCATCACCACCTAATGAAAAGACGACCGAGCTCTGAAAGGAAATCGAAATGCTTTGAGGTTGTCTGCGGGTGAATGCTGTGTGCGCACAAAAGACCCATGCCGCTACTCATTAACCCTTCAGGCGAGGCTCTTGTATTGAAAATGCATCATAAGTTAGGTTGCTCTCTGTTTCTAGTCTGTCTTGAACACGGCACTCTCAAATTGCCTTAGCCTCGTGCTTTATAGCTGAAAGCTGCACAGCATAGCAATTAGTAATGTGTGTTTAATATACGAGGGTCCTCTAGGAAGTAACGACAGATGGGTTTACTATGTTCAGAATAAAATAAAACTTGATATAATAACTTACATGAACGTTCTTCAAAACCATTATTACGAAAGTTTATTCTTCTATCCACTTCATGTAAATCGAGATAAACATTTGTAGAAATTGTCTTACTGCATATTTCGTTGTGGGTACAAGCGGATTAGGTGTATACACAAGGTTTTAAGCTGTAGTCATATGTTTTAAGAGCGGGTCGTTATATGATGGTTCTTTTTGGGAAAAGTGTAAGTTATTAAAATTCAAACCAATAAAAAAGAATACCTCGGAAATGGTTAGCGTAACAAAAAATGCTATTCCACATAAATTCTATGCTTTGTTATGTAGTACGATTTTTATCTCTTGCGGTTATGTAAAGATCATCCAGAATGAAGAGGCTTGAGAGGCGGTTCCTAGAAAATCCGGTATACATTTAATTTGTCATGAAAGTATTCAAAATAAAATATGGTAGTTTAATGAAACTCGATAGAGGTATGTATCATGTGTGAATTCCAAATTAGAGCCCTCGTGTTCGAAGCTTGATTGAAGTGAGTTACACGAGTACGACAGATTTGTTTCCTGCGGTTTTATCTCATCGCTGTAGTAAAAAGTCGTTTAACCTGCTATGCTTTTTATAACCTCCTTAAACTACTGTGTGGAGTCTTTCCGGATCCCAAACAAAAATCTTACTAACACCTTTATCATTCTGTTTACCTTGAACTTAGAACTTATTTTATTTAGAATTTGTGGCACAATTTTAAAGTAATAATTTGAAATTTACGTTTTAATTTTTTTTATAAATATAACCCTTTCTCCGTTCAGCCTTCAAGGAGCCCATGGTAATAACCATGCCTAAAATGGTGTGTAGTTCAACAAAATTTGTTGCATGTCATTTTTTATTTCGATTTTTTGCATTCCATTTCATTCCATTCATCAGAATTTTGTTCATTGTTACTATTATTTTCTGCAGATATTTCTGGATCTGATGTCATACCTGGATTTTCACATTCCTGCACATCAGGAATTTCCTCTTCTACTCCTACAGCATTCGAATCATATTCCAATTTTTTTCGGTTTCATCTTCAGTATATCCATCATATATAATACTCATTGCTTCATCTAAATCTCCAGAATTATTAAAATCATATATTTCACGTTTCCGTTTTCACACGTCTGCAGCTCACACCAGCAACATGTACACTACGAAAATGTTGGCTCGAGTTCCCTATAGCTTCAACAATATATCAATCAAGAATGTATTTTCAGAACACAACATTTTAAGCTAGAACAACTGGAAAGTACAAGGCAATCAGCATAAACCTAAAAAAAAGTTTTGAAGTAAGAACATGGCAAACTGCTTTGCGGTGTCCAAGTGTATCCCAGGTCTTGTTCTATTGTTTTACAGTAATGTGTAGTGAATTCTTTCAGGAAACTACACATGGTACTAAAGAGTATTAAATTTGCTACATATTACAAAAATCCCAATTTCTAACTTTATTATTAGTCACATTTAAAATCAAAATAATAACACTGGGGTCCAGCTGGCAGTAAGAGGGTTAGCACTCTGCGCAGTGGAATATTGGCTCATTTGAGCATCATTGCATCCATTTCACTCGAGCTCTAAAGAAATAAACTGTTAAAATGTGCATTAGAATCCTCCAAGACTTTGTAAAAATTAATTTTGTCGGTGTTTACGGTGAGGTGCGGTAGATTTATCTGATGTAGCCGAGCAACTCGCTGGCGGTCAGTTCCCATAAGGGAGGTAAAGGAGAAACAAGAATGAAGTTGCCGGCTGTAAGGGAGATGATAAATTCATTGGGATCTCAAGGTTGATGATTATATCTCCACCATTTTAAATGCGGCATTTATTTGATTTCACTGAAAGCCACATTTTGGGCGTGTGTTGCTTCTTCCCTTCCGCACAAGTCCAACACGCCTTACCAGTTAATTCCGCGCTAAATTTAAAGTGTCCTTATACGAATTCCATGCTCGCGGGCTGTCGCACTGCGGTGAATTAATCTAGCTTTCTATGTAAGCTAGGAAGCTCGCTTAGCATCTGGGAAATAATACTTCACTCGAGCTTAGCCCTTTTACTTCTGTACCTCCTGTTCACGAAGATTGACACAAGTGACCCTCTTTCGGACCAGCGGACTGCGCTACAGTTTACTTTTATTGCCTATCAATCACCAAAAACGAAAATTTCTTCTATTTTTCTCATTCCTTTCCAGCGTTTAGTCACGTACCCCAAGTTCCCTTACCCGGAAGACCGATATCACCTCGGGGCAGGTCTAAGCAATGCGTGATTTTCCCGGTCAGTTTACCCATATTTTTTGCTAGTTTCAAAATGTCCAAAACGCTCTTTTTAAACTAAGTTTGTTCTCTGTTGTGTAGCTATACTCGAATATGCATTTCTCGATTCTTGGAATCAATTCTCCTCACAATAGATACTGTTTCGCTAGCATTGTTGCCCCTAAGATCTTACTTTCAGCTTGCTGTACAACACTTACTGCTAGCCGGAACACTCACCATATAATTATACATAAATTGGGCTACCTTCCGTTTATCTTCGTTATAAACTGTGGCGCCCAACATTAATGAATTTATAATAAATTTGGCAGACACCCAAAGAAATAAAGCACTTAGTAGACACTACCGGTGCATACATTTGGCGCCCAGCATGGGTCGATTGAATTGATTAAGGACGAATAAATTCATTAAGGAAATATAAATCGGAAATGTGATAATTAAATAAATATCGCCAAGTGACAAAAATTGTGCATATACAACCAAAGGTGTCAATCAATAAAAGCAGTGGTAAAGCACAGAACTTAGAATTTTAGGAATTCATCGGCAACTTCAGGCGACATCGGACACTCTCGGAGAACTACATAGAACTTCAAGATAGCACAGAGTATATCGACAGCAGCACTGCAATCAGCGAAACCTTCGGGGAACTTCCAGACTACCAGGGCTTTAGAAACTTCCAGTCTACCGGAACTTCAGGGAACTAAAGGACTGCAATAACGACGTCAGAACATCAAACTCTTGAGGAGAAAGGGGCACGAAACATGGACTGAATGACCGTAAAGTCATATAAGGGGGACCAGTATCTTCAGGAAAATGAGCATGAAACAAGTTCTTCAGGACCGTAAAAACCACACACAGAAAATGCATTTTGTAATGTTGAAATCTAGTAGAGTAAGATCTGCAAAATCTTAAAATCTTTGTAATTATAGGAAAGGTGTTACTAAATGTGTGGTAATTTTTCGTATTTATGTATATGCTTATACAGGGTGAATCACCTAAATCTTGCACAGCAAATATTTCAGAAATGGAAAGTGCTATTGATGTGCAGCTTTCACAGCATTGATTGGAAGTCAGGAGTTCGTACATTTAGCTACAAACAGATTTTAAATACTAACGAAGTGTATTTTTTGAGCAAACATACAATTTTTAAATGAACCAATGCCTACTTATGCCTAATTACATAAACAGAATAAAGGTAGGGTAAATTAGAATGTCAATGGACTTTGTTCAGGATTCTAGTGCAGCTGGTTTACAAGAAATCGTATTTTGATAAGTTTCCACGCCGACAATTCTTTGACCCATTCAACGTGCTTAGTTCTAGGTACGATGTTCTTATGTTTGTTTGTATTGTGTTTTCTGTTCAGTGATTGCCTTGCGACTTTCTGATCAGTTAGTTGGTGACAGTTCAAGCAATAAGTCGTTGATTGGAAGATGGGGTTTACTAATGCAGAAAAAACCGACATGCTCATGGTGTATGGAGAGTGTACGAAGAATGCAGTTCGTTCCTGTACGGTGTATGCGGAAACGTATTCCAATTGACGTCAACCATCTCGGCAATTATTTATTAACCTCTGCAACCAATTACGCGAAAGTGTTACTGTAACACGTAGAAAACGTAACAGAAACAAACAAGTGACTGAAGAAGAGGCAGGAATTGTTTTGGCTGGTGCAGTACATTCGCAAATTAGTTCCCGCACAATCACACGTGGAAGTGGCATAAGTCCGGCAAGTGTACTGCACATTCTCCATCGACAAAGATCCATCCCTATCGCACCTCTCTCCATCAAGCACTGCATGGGCACATTTTGCGAATCGTATTAACTTTTGTACATGATAATTAAGAATGATACTCCAGATTCTTCTAGTATCTTGTTTAGTGATGAGGCAACATTTACTAATCATGGCCAGGTAAACAGCAGAAACATGCACTATTGGTCTGTTGACAATTCCCGTTGGCTTCCTCAGGTGGAACGTCAGTGTCCATGGAGTTTAAACGTGTTGTGTGGGATAGTAAACCATCAGCTCATAGCCTCTTTGTTCATAGAGGGACAATGAACTCTCACAAGTATCGCAGCCTCCTGACAGACCATCTGCCACAGATGCTAGAAGACGTTCCTTTGCAGACTAGGAGGAGCCTGTGGTACCAAACATGATGGTTGTCCAGCCCATAGTACACGAAGTACTACAGCTTGTCTTAACGGTTTGTTTCCAAAGCGTTGGATTGGACGAAGAGGACACGTACCTTGGCCGACCCATTCACCGGATCAGAGCCCCTTAGACCTTTTTCTGTGGGGAAGGCTGAAAGATACGGTCTACAGGGATGTACCAACTACACCAGACGATATGAAACGATGTATTACTGCTGCCTGCTCTGAAAATTTCCGCTGAAATGCTACAACGTGTGCAGCAGTCTTTCCATAGCAGATTGGAAGCGTGTATTGAAGCTGCCGGTGGTCATTTTGAACACAACCTTTGAAGAGCTATGTTATCCTTACTTGCGAGAATCCACAAAAGTATTGTAATTCCCCTTTGTTTTCCTTTAGTTTGTGCTACCACAGGTTATACAAGTGACGGTGCGTAAAAGATTCAAAATAAGATTTCTGGTACACCACTTGCACTGGAATTTTGCAACAAACGCCACTGACATTCTAATTTACCATACCTTAATCTGTTGATGTAACTAGACATCGTTCCATTTAAAAATTGTATGTTTATTCAAAAATGCACTTTCTCTAGTATTATTAAAATCTGTTTATATGCTAAATGTACGAGCCCCTAACTAACAATCAATGCTGTGAAAGGTGCACATCAATAGCAATTTCCATTTCCGAAATACTTTCGGTGCAAGGTTTAGGTGATTCTTCCTGTATAAATATACATGAGGAGTGGGAAGGTTATACTTAGGAGGTCAGATATTCTAACTAACGTAAGCAAAATGGTAGCAAAAATCTTAGGAGAAACCATAATGATGCAAGTAGATGAACCATTCGTAAGAAAATACAGAGTTAAATGAAGGAAATAATGAATTGTGAATAGAATCTGAAGTGCACTTAGATCAGAAGAGGGGTAGTGTACACATTAGAGGTACAGAGGAAGATAACGCAAATGGTCATTTGCATAGCAAAATGGAAGTAGATGGACAGGCAGAGCAAGAAGTAGGAAATGCAGTTATGGGGAAGAGAATAATTCTGGTGTATAGGTAGAAGATAGAGCATATATAGAAGCTTCAGGTAGGGAAAGCTAATTGCATCTGGATTTGCTTATAATTTTAAGAGCAATAAAAGACCTAAAAACAAATATAGACATAAAATTTTAGCAAGATAGCGAATATATTGACCAAACGTTTGCAGAAAATAGCAAATGTGTTAAACAACGGCTAAAGTAAAGTAGGTATGCACTTAGCAAACAAATATCTGTATGCATTAGAGAACACAAGAAGGAAATTAGAGCATACTGGCAACCAAATTGGAGCAAACTAGTGCCAATTTGCGCGTAGGAATACATAGATAACTGCTAACTGGCAACAACTAGACACAAAAAATGTAAAGCACATAACAAATAAATAATGAATTTGAAGCTAGATGATGAATGAAATCAAAGAAATAGGTAACAGGGTAGACAGTCAGGGGAAGGAAATTGGAATATAGCAGGGAAGGCTAATAATCGCTTACCTCAGTTGAAATTAGATATGCAGAGAAAATGTCAGAAAACTGTAATCATTTGGAACAGCCATACAGCTTAATCTAACTGAAGTGAGATCTCTCTGCTACAATGCAGTAAAAAGGTATATAAATTTCACCAATCCAATGCAAATGTACAAAATAATGCTAGAGTAGAAAGTGTAAATGCATGCTCCAATGTTTAAATGATAATAACAATAATAACAGAGTGACCTCATCTATTACCACAAATTTGGGTAATGCAATTACTCCCTAAGTTACAACTGCGTTGTCTCAAATTCAGCCACCATTAGAGAACAATACAGGTAACATACATATGCAGGGGTATCACAAAGATCTTAATGAACTACCATTCTTAATGTTGATGGTTCCTCCAGTTCTATCCAATTTCGTACGGAGTTTGAAGAATGCTTTCATCTCAGAATTGTGCCAGATACATTTAGATACTTTAAAGATGCTCGTAATATGAAAAGTTCTGGAGATGAACACATTAGTGTGGCTTTGTATGGTTGCAAGTAATGACATTTGATTTAAGACACTCTTTATCAACAAATACAGGAATACCACAGTGCAACACGGGATCAGAGCGAACTTAAGCATGGACATAACGAGCCAAGTGAAGGCATTTGTATGACTGATTACCTCACGAAGCACTCAGGGTATATAAGACATTTAAGACCAGCAATAAACGGGGAGAAGTTAATTCATTTACTCGCTAGACACTATCCGCATAGGATCCATAACTACTTGCTCTAATTGCCCAGGCCGCGAACATTATTTGAGATGGCCGAGCTAATCTCTGCTCTAGAAGACCAGGAGGTTGAGATAGCAAGGTTGAGAAATATTACACACACAGCCTTACTCGCGGAGAAAGAATAAACAACACTTACCTACGGAACAGAAACACAATTAATAACCAGCATACACCTGACAGACAGGATGTAAACATCAGGAAACGATACCAGAGAAACTGGCCATGTACAAGTGAACCTAATTAGACCTGTAGATAGTAACAATAAGAGGCCATGTCAAAGATGTAACCATTTTAAGGTAGAAGAAACAGAAATTCATGGGGGAACTACCAACCATATGCAAAACTCAGAACATGGACAAGCAAAAACATATGATCGGGTTAGAGGTTGCTCAAATCATGAACTTCGAGCTGGTGGAAATGGCGACAACAGCATAGCAAATCATGAGATACTGGTTGCGCCATTGAACAATGGAAAGCCCATGCCAGAATAATTGGCCAGAAAACTGCTCATAGTTTCGTCGGTTTGTTTGAGAAGCCTTCCCTATAGCTTAATGGCATACCAAGTTACTAAAAGGTGCGGTCATTACTTCTACCCCTTGATTATTAGCCGCATGTTCGATTACCTGGAGCATAGAAGTAGTATTTTATAGAGAGAGCTGGCGGAGTTTTGCGTTTATATGACAAAATATAGGGAAAACGCGGGTAGATGCGAGGGTTCAAGGAGGAAAATGCGTTTATATGGGGAATATAGGGAATAGGGGACAGATGATAGGCTAGACAGATGTTGAAGGAGGGGGATTATGGACTTATATACAGGAGAGATATTGAATGCGAGGATAGGTACTAGACTAAACAGGGCTTGAAGGGTAGAATATGGCTTTTATATGGGAGAGACAGCAAAATGAGTAGAGGTATAAGGCTAGGAGGGTTTGAATAATAAGAGTATGCGTTTATATGCGAGAGATAGGGAATGCCAGGCCGATGCTAGGCTAGACAGGGGCTGAAGTAGGGGAGTGCGCTTTATATGAGAGGTAGGGAATATGAGAAGTGCTAGGCTAGACAGAGTTTGAGGTGTGGAATATGCGTTTATACGGGGAGGATAGGGAAAACGTGGACAGATGGTAGGCCAGACAGATGTTGAAGGGGGGGCAATATGGGCATTGTACGGAGAGATAGGGAATACGAGGAGAGGTACTAAACTAGACAGGGCTTGAAGGGAAGAATATGACTTTGATATGGGAGATGTATTAGGCTAGGAGGATTTAAATAGTAGAGTATACGTTTATATGGAGAGACGAGGTCAGATTCTAGGTTGAGAGAACATTCAAGGAGGAAAATGCGTTTATACGGGAGAGATAGGGAAAACGAGGAGAGTTCCGAGTTAGAGCAGGGGCTGAAGGAGGGAACGTCCCTTTATGTGTTAGAGGTAGGGAATTCGAGGAGAGGTAGTTAGGTAGTCAGAGGTTAAAGAGTAGGGTATACGTTTATGTGGGGTGGGAGAGATATGGAAAACGGAGAGAGATCCTATGCTAGGAGAGAGTTGAAGGAGGCCAATGCGCTTTATATGGGAGAGGCAGGGAATACGAGGAGAGGTGCTATTCTAGACAGAGTTTGAGGAGTAGAGAATGCGTTGATATGGACAATACATGGGAAACGGCGAGAGATGACAAACTAGACAAATACTGAAAAAGGGAGGAATGTAGGTTTATACAGGTGAGGTAGAAAACCAAGGAGAGATGCTAGGCTGACATAGATAAAAGAGGAGGAGGTCTAGGCTGCAAAGACACCACCAATTAAAGTTTACAAATATTTTGACACACTTTGACGATATTTTCTCGATACTGAGGTGAAGTCCCCGGCGCTAATGTTCTAAAATATCTGTCAATTAACCGTCCATGCATAACAGTGTCTAATATTCTTGAAAAAAGAATCAAGGGTTTATACTGCTAACGTCCTGGTATCGGGCCTCTAAAGGGCTGGACGCAAACCCTCGATCGAAATATTCAGTACACCGATTACGACCAGAACTATTTAATGTTATATTCATATGATTGGGATAGAATGTAGGGTATTTAAATCGTTTTAACAGGTAACTCAGATAGCGTCACAGATATTCACGGTAATATAGAGTAATTAGATTATAAAATTTCTCATCCACGTTTCAACACTTTTATATATTTTTTTCTAAATCTTACAAGCTTTTCATATGTTAAACAGTTAGTGCACGAGACGGAGGGGAATAAACTGTATATCGGTTTACAGTGAAGGTATATAGAAGTATTCTAAACTAAACCCACAACGAACACCTTAATCTATCCCTACCTTGACTTCTCATTGTCTATTCATTCGTATCATCATCTAACATAACCACGTGTCAAGACGCAACACCACGTAAAAAAACGTCACACTACGTAACATAAGCACGTAACTACGTGAAATACGGAACACAGCGTAACATAGCCACGTGTCAAGCTGTAACACAACGTATCATAACCACGTGACAAGACGTAACACAGCGTAACATAATCACGTAACAACACGTCACACTGCGTAACATAAGCACGTAACTAGTCAATATAACAGCAAATATAACAACGTAACCGGTAAATGTAACAACGTAACAACACGTAGTAACCATTTTACCACTATCATAACCACGTAACATGACGTAACACCCTGCGATATGACGTAACCAGAAACGTAACAAGACGTGACACCGTCACGTAACCAGAGATAACATCCACTCTCTTTTATTGAAATTCAATGCTATATTCGGGTTTTATTATTTGAATGTCTTAATTGAAAGTTTTACGTCAACATACCTTATTTTAGTTCGTCGTAGGTGCCTCTCCCCTTTATCTAGGGTTGAAACTAGCACTAGGATTGTTTCTAATGGTAAGCTTCATTTTTTAAGATTGTAGACTCGAAGAGAAAATCTTCATCTAGACTTACATTCTCTTATGCACTATTTCTAATATGACAATGTCCATACGCAAATGTAGCTATTCCATCCTCAGCAATAACTCTTTTATCATCAAAAGGAGTCAATGTAATTTTATTCACTTGCACTGTGTCAAGAGTATGCTCCTGGGAGAGGATCTGACTCATGGGCAATCTGAAGATTTCTCTGGTTTTAAGACAGTCAGTATAACTCTCGAATGTAACGTACTGATTAATATCACTACGTTTTATGACTTTAAACTTTTTTATCATTGAGCCGTGGATATCTAGTGAATACATCGTAGGTCGTAGTCCGACAAAGCGCTGGATGATTTTATCATTAGCCTCATCTTTAAATTTCCCAAGCACCTTCTTGTTTTGAGCTGAATAGCATATATGGCTTCTAGGATAATCAGCTGTAAACAATCTGTTGCGAGACCATATGCACAGTAGCTAGATTAGCAGCATATATTGTTGGATCGATAAACGTAGGCTTGGCAATTAACTTTTCCAGGGTCTTTTCGTTTGTCCCCAGTCGTATATCAACACGATTATGCAAGTTCTCCATAGTTTTTCCAAACATGGAGTTGTTAAACAGTTTGTAGAGATCCTCCTCGAAGTCAATTTCAGCCTGTTGTCGCAGCCTATTGTTAAATTCCACATAACGTTTTAACCACTGTGATTGGCGGAATTATAGCACACAATGAGTTTTTGTTAGGCGTAGTCCATGATTAAGTGCTTGCTTCAAAGCCATGTAATGTACTACATACTCTTTTGAGTTCCAAGATGGGGTAACAGTTTCTTTGTACTCGAGTCCTTAGGCTTCAAACACTCAGGCAGGAAAGGCAGGTCATTTTGTAGATCGTGAAGTTCTGCAGCATACTCGATGTCGACTTCTAATATCTATCCATGAGGATCAACTTTTTGTAATCTTTCTAAGTCGATTTTTTCAGGTGATATACTCAGGTGAAATCCGCTTTATGGGAGTGCATGACACATGGCCCAACCATATTGGTTATTGGCGTCCTCATATGTAACAAATTGGGTTGGTCTCGACGGATCATACTTTTCCATGTAGGCGTTGTTTGCTTCGGCATATCAGTGAGAAACTTGGCATAAAACTCCTCTTATGCTGGATTCACCATGAGTAAATGGTCATAATCCTGTAACAGTTCCAGCTGAATTGTAGTATACAGCAACATGGCGTCCCATGTAAGTCCTGGATAGGTAACATAATGAGCAGAGTCGACTTATGTGCTTTGAGGATTTGATCTCTAAATGTCTCAAAGACATCAGCTAGAAGAAGTACATCCGAGATTAAGTAGAGGTCGCTGTACTCGCCAAGGCTTCTTACATTAAACAGTGCCCACAAATTTCTAGCATAATCATAGTCAGCATCAATCATGTCTGCTTCATTTAATCTATTGTAGGAGTCCTTAGGAGGTAGGCAGGTTTCGTTCAAAACATCCCATGGAGTGACGTAATCATAGGGAAATACTCCTTTACGAGTCATCAACTTCATCTTATCTTCTCCAAAGTGTTTCAGGGTACGATGTTAGATTTTTCACCAACTTATCCAAGCTTGTACTGAGAAACCGAAAGCTATCCACAAACCGAAGCTTTATATCTCCTACATACTTGAAGAATGATATACAACTTTCTTCAGAGCTAGGAATTACTTCCACCCGCTCACCTGTGCATCCTAACTTCTTAACAATGAAGTTGTGTTGTACCCACTGAGGTTGTGCATGAATACTGAAATATATTTAGACGTTGTGCAGACTAAATTACATTCATTATGTAGACTTCCACGATATTCACCACTGATGTGATCATGGACACGTACTTTATATTTCTCTTCTGTAAAGGTTTTCCCACACAAGTAGCATACTGTAGAGGAGCTGAAATCCATGTGCTGTTGATCTGTAAGTTTCAGAGGTATGACAGATTTGTGTATATTATAAATTTCCTTTGCAAGGAACGACAGGTATTCCATAAACTTCTGAGCAGCGTCAACACCACCATATACATGCGGTTGCTTAGGAAGACCATTTTCCATGTGTTCAACCTTGGATGACGGTTTAACGTAAACGCAGAAACTCATAGGTACATGCTGCTGATAAAGAGGTTTATATGAAGTTTCAAGATTGGGTATACATGTATCACATGGGGCGAAAATGCTTTCAAAGTTTGCGTAGATGACATAAGGTAGCTTCAACATCTTTTCAACATTTTTAAACTGTACAATTGATTTCTCCTTTGTAGGCACAACTATCCTTGCAATACCATGTTGATTACAGATGGCGGTATGTTGTAGCTTTTCTATCCTACTTCATCCGCCCTGATCATCAAAATGTGTAAAACAACACTTACAGGTATAAGCACGTCCATTATGCATAGTTTTGTGACGTTTTTCAAAATTCTTTATATATACTGTCACTCAATAGTAGGAGGTCACGGTGCTCAGGTACTTCAGTCTCAGCGACCTTTATCGGATACACTTCATGCTTCTCATCCAGGCCGAAGACGTTTACAGACATCCTGTTAAGCTTCTCAAATTTAGGTATTTCAGAAAGTGGATTTGGATAAGTAACACAGCTGAAGTCATACTTATTTTGAAGTTGTTCATATTTGCTCACGCGTTCTGCATCCTTCTCAACGAATTTAGCTAATACAGAATATATAAACCACACCTCTTCAGTTAAATTCTGGATGTTAAGGCAGGCTTTTCTTGCTTCAAAAGATGGAGGCAGGGGTATGTAGATACTTCCTCGTAACGGATTGCACTTTTTAATACGAAGGCGAACCCCTTCCAAAGCAAGGATAGCCCAGTTGCTACCCTTAAGTTGTGATTCCTCCATTTCAGTAACCAGGTTCTTCATTTTCGTTTTCAAAATAGAGTCCAGGTCCGTTTCTAGGAGAACAGCCTGATTCCGGTTTTAAATATTTTTTTCGCAGGTTTCTCTGACACTGTTAACAAATATATACTCAGCTAGCAGATTAATGTTTACACTCCTGTGAATACCAAGCTCTTTATGTACAGCCAGGATTATCCGCTGTTTTGCCTCATGCAGGTGCATATTCAGATCCTTAGTTGATTCGCAACGTATAAAAGATGTTTTCAAGCGTCCATTGAATGAAGTTTCATATTCTTTCATGTCACAGTCATCCATTGTAGATAATACCTCATGCTTAGTAGGTTCTAATCTACGTTTCTTCTCAGGCATGTTTATTTCGCACGCATCTTAGTGTCGCCGACACTTGTAACTGTCTTTGAAGACTACATTACATTATTTACATTTGATGAGCTTCTTACAACGTAGCTCATGCCTTCTTTTATCATAACCGCGGAAGAATTCATTGCAGCATTTAGCACAAGAATATCCTGAGGCCCTAGGAATGATGTCCTTATATGAGGATTTATTTATCTTTCTTCTCGGTAAATAACGCATTAATCCTTCTGGAAGGAAATGTGGACCTCTTCACCTTGATAACACTTTAGAAAGCCGATTATTTTCTGAGAGAAAAACGATATTGTCGCCTCGGAGATGATTAGCAGAATGAAGCCCAATGCTCGAGATCGCTCTATTTATAGAGCAGGCACGTACCGTTTTGGATCATTTATATAACTTATTAATCCTTCTTCAAGGAAATGTACACCTCTTCAACTTGATAACACTTTAGGAAGCCGATTATTTTCTGAGAGTACAACGATGTTGACAATTCAGAGTTAATTAGCAGAATGAAGTGCAATGCGCGAGATCGCCCTATTTATAGAGGAGGTAAGAACCTTTTTAGATCAATTGTGTACTGCACTTTAATACTAAAAACGGCGATTAAGCGTCTAAGCTCTTATATTTCAATTCGTGTTACACGGATGTTCGGATGTATCGTAGGTCTTCACGCGTGTTCATATATTTGGAGCGGCGCAGAGATTTTGTGTGATTGTGCGTATTCGTAGGTCTTCATATAGCTTCGGGTGATTGTGAGAAGTGAACGCGTGTATCTATGTCTTCATATAGCTTCGGGTGCTTAGACTGAGTGAGCAAAGTATTGCGAGGATGATGTATTGTTCGGTGGTGTTCGGACGTCCCCGTACAGGTTCGGATGTTTAGAGTAAGTGTAAAGTGTTGTGAAGATGTGTTGTACGGGAAAACACTTTTGTATCGGTAAAGTAGATGAAACTATTTTACCTGATTTTGTTTGGAAATCTAATTTTTATGGAATGTATTGCTTAAGAACATTATAACATTTTTTTCTCAATGAAGAGAGAATCTGTTTTACATTATTTGCTTGTGATGCCATTTCATATAATTCTGCTTAAGAAACATAATGCAAGCTTGAAGATAAGAAATGCAGACTCCAGAACGTTTTGTGGCTGTTTTATAATTGCGCCATTTCATTAATTCCGCATGAGAATCATAATTCAAACAACTCAAGGTTTTTGTTATGATAGTTTAAATTTATGCTGTGTAAATCACAGCAACTTTCATGTGTTTTTTTGTTTTATGGCATGTATAACACGTAATGCAAACATAAAGCAAAGGGGTTTACTATGATACTTAAAGCTGAGAAATCTGATGTTTGCTCAAATCAATTTTTTATAACACATATTGTGCTTTACGTCTTGTATAGCACAGATACTCACAGATACGGTTAATAGAATGAAACTATCCTACCTGATTTTGTTTGCAAAATAAAATGTTTATGGTATGTATACTGCACAGATACTCACTTCTGTAACGGTAAAAATGTGTTTATACAACATTCAACTGGAGTTTTCTGATGCTTGATGTGTGTAAATCAAATGCCGCATGTTAAGCTTCATGTTTACAGCTTGTTGTTGTTTTTTAATAATGTCCTAGTTGCATCTGGTGCACTAGAAAATCCCTTTCTATCATTCACTTCCTGGAAAGCCTAGCTACTGGACAAGTAACATGTTCCCTTGTCGTCGTAATACCTTTTCTATGAGATATGTGTCAGGGTACCGAGTTCTTAATAATTTATGACCGTAGAATCCACCTCGTATTTCCTTTCCCTCGCCATCTTCTAGATGATAGGTGGGCGGATGTTACTTACTCTGACAATGCCAAAAATTTTAGTGCTCCAATTAGGTGTGTACCCTTTCTCGAGTAGACCCTTATGCCTAAAGATACTCACATTGTCTCCAACATTAAACCTCCTGGCGTTCCTCTTTTCGTACAGCAAAACGTCACGACGACACAATATGAGGTGGAGATCGTTGTTCCTTACGTCGCGTGGCTTCCTCTGAATCGCCGAATGGTAATTATTATTGTAGGTGTTAATGATTCTTGGCAAGAGATCCAGCCATTTGTAGGAACCTCTAGCTAAAAAGTTTCTTTTGCATCATAGTTTTAAGAGTTCTTATCAAACGTTCGACAACTGCAGCCTTTACGACGCTGAATGTGCTATAATGATTAATTCCATACCTGGTCGTTAATTGTCTGAAATGCTTATTGTAAAATTTCCTGCCATTATCGGAATGAATATTCTTAGGCAGTCTATCCAGACCCTCCAGTATACCTCGCATTGCTTTTATAACATTCACTCCGGCCTTGTGTTTTATAGGTCTTGCATAGGCCATTTGAGTAAAAATTAACAGCAATAAGAATGTATTTGTAGTTTCTGTTCTGTTTTGCGTATGGTATAATTCTAATAAGGCATATTTGTAATAAGTCACTAAGACTTTACTAACTATTTTCGTGCGAAGGAATCTCCTTGCGGCTTGGGAATGTAACTCAGTAGCGATGTTTCGTCTAATCATACTATTATTTTTTAGGTTTTCAATTCTGTGACTATTTATTGAATTTACGTTGTATGATACAAATTACCAGCCTCCCTCGATGCAATTAGCCATCTGAGTCTGCTAATCAGACTATCGGGATCAGATCAGTATGCGTAGTCCAACTTCTTATCTGGAACGTGCTGCTTCAATACGAGACCGGAACCACGTAGGTCGATTAGCCTGATATTCTTATATTTATACCCCTTGTTCGATCTCAGACGATCTTTCCTACTGTAGCCCTGTCTGTGAACTAGAGTTTGTTTCAAAATCTCAGTATAAATATCCAGATCCTTTTCCGTATACGATGAGGTCTGAGTACGCGCTTGAATAATAGTTCGTACAGCCCCGGGCTAGCCACATAAGTTTTATCTCCTATTTGAACACTGTCATCTGCAAATGTAATTAATTTATTTCCTATCACATAGTCCCTATATTCGTACCGTTCTCCAAAGGTAGCTTCCAGATCGCTGCCGCCAATGTTCGAACCTTCTTCAGATAATTCGCAAGGATATCGGCTTCTTTTTATTCTGCTTCGGGGCGAGAGGGGGGTTGCGCTTTTCTTGATTCTTTATTATATGCTTCAGTGGAACGGTGACGGGCTGAAAAATTCGGACATCACACATTGGGTTTTGAACTAGAGATACTTCAGGGAACGTAACTTTGTCCTTGTCGCTTTACTGTGTCGAGCGATGGACTGCTTGCGTCCGGTGCCATCTAAATCCATCTTAAAATGAATGCGCAATTAAGCTGTTGCTGTCAATGTGTAGGATATTTTCAATTCGATACTTAGAATATGTTCATCTTTAGCAGGATTAACTGGAGCTGTGAAAGCCAATTTATCGTCTATAATAACGAGTGCAGGATAACTTTCAACTAGCTTATCGTTTATTGCAAACATTGTATCCATTCTTGTATTGGGATGCAGTGATGAGATCGTAGAACAGCCAATCGAAGACTTGCCAATCGACCGCTAACCGAGGACTTGTAGTATTCGAGTCCCGACGATAGCATGTATCTCTGTGAGCTACCTCTGTACTGTTTCGTTTAAAATGTAATGATAATCTATCCTCTCATTTGTCCTGAAAACATTTATTACACCCACTTGCGATTTCAGAATAGCATAGCTTTTTCTACTGCTGCAACAATTTCTGGAGGCATAAAAGCTAGAGTTTGTTTAAAACTGTCTGTGTTTCAGCATTTTTCTTTAGAACTAAATGCCTAACGTAGTTTTAGCTGCGGCATTGTTATCATCCACGGGATCGGCTATATCCCTTATTCACTTCTTTCGAAAGGGAATGTTTCCGTTCGAATCGGGAAGCAGCGTGCGTGCATTTATGTAATCTAACATATACTTGTTATTCGGAACATCATGATCGTGAACTGGAGACAATAGTATTCACGTTCTTATCGTATTCAGAATTACATTTTTATCTACATCACATTTGAAGGCGTATTTACTCAGGTATTCCATTAACCTCTGATGTTGTCCTTCGAGCGATGTGCTGCCTAAGCATAGTTTAAAATTCGCCATACACTGATATGAAGCCTTTTCGGTGAACGTCTGCATTCGATGCTCGAAGAGAGTCGTAAGCGTGTCCACATAGTGTTTAATCGTTGCATCATAGTTTCTTCAGGATCCTGAATGTTGCATAATCGCTTATTCTTGAATTGATAGTTTCCCGTGTCATCTCGATTTATGATATAGCGATTAAGCACAACCCTGGGCGGGATGATTCTCCGCGATCCGAATCTGTCGATACTCATAGCTGTAATGAGCGATACTCTATTTATTCATTCTAAAAATACATCGAAACCGTTTCTGTGTCCTTCATTCAGCGGGAATTCGGGTACTATGATAACAAAGGGTCTCGAGTTCGATCCGTCATTACTCTCCCATAGTTGCTTACCCAGCTGTCGGACTTCCGTATACGGCATGTAGTATTTACGTAATCGTCGCATATGTGCTTTAAGTTGAGATTATCTTGTCTGAAGGGCACGATCATATTTGCATTGACTCTAATTAGATGTTTGGGTACCTTTGCATATGATTGTGCTAGGCATACAGCATCGACGTTACAGTGTCTACCTATGATGTAATACGAAGCTATTTTACCCTGTTTCTCGTTGATGTCGTCATCGAATACGAATGTGGAATCTTCTCTGGCTTCGGAGATTTGCAGTACTTTTTCACCGTCCTCGAACGTGTACACTCCTATATCGGGTATGGCTTTCAGCACTTTTAGAATGTACTGATATTTCGGTTGATGCAGTGATGTCCAGTAAATGTAAAGATTCTCGAAACTTAGACCGTTCTCGTGGATTAGCAGATTGAGTAAGCTGTTCGTCTTTCCCGTATTTGAGCTACCCAGAATGAGCGCTCTGACGTTGTTCGGGAAGAGAGAGCCTGCCTTCTCTCGCGAATGCCATTGTCGAAGTGTGAAACTTGTATAGGTAACGAACACTTTTGCTTCACTACTTCCATCGTGCGACTAAGATTATAAAGTATATATTTCGCTTTTTATTTTCCTAGTGTATCATGGGTTCTGGACGCGTTCGGAAGTCCATCAAGAATGGTTCCGGAATATTTAATTCTTTGGCTAATTCTCTACCGTTTGAGGTTCATTTGCCCGGCTACAAGAACTGTGGTCTTGGTACTAAGCTACATAAGCACTTGTAGCGAGAGAATCCACCTATAAACGGTTTGAACGCCGCGTGTTGAGAACACGACATTGCCTACACCACGCATAGAGACACACGTTTTGTGTATTTGTCTGACAAGGTACTTGTGGAAAAAGCCTGGAATCGGACGCAGTCTGCCGACGCTACTTTTAACGAAAAACTTGCCGCCAAACTTGTGACCACAATCATGAAGAGAAAGCTGGCCATGGGTGCTGGATTGCGAAAGCGGTGACAGAGAATGCTACTACCACCACTCGCTACAGGCGGAATTTTATCTTTGATACCGCTTTTGGTGGCACTGGGTGCTGCGAGTAGCTTGGCAGGGGGAGCCGCACAGATCGTTACCTCGGTAAATAAGAAAGTGCTGCGGAGAAGCAGCTGAACGAGCTGGTTCGTCACAATCAGCACATGGAAGGTTAGTCACGGTCAAGGGCAGAGGACTTAAGAAGGGAGTTGGACGACTCAGGAAGGGAAGGGACATGTATCTGCGTCCAAAAACTAGGGGCGAAGTCTGTAGATATCCCGGTAAAAGCCTTAAGCGGAGCGGAGATTGAAGTTTATGCTAAACGTGTACGCATTCATGATTTTATAGGCGTATACATCCTAGACAAGATATCTGAATGGTCAAAATGAGTTACACTATCACTGTGAGCGGATGGGATTCTAGTTTCTCTACCCATCTGAATCCACCATTCCATCTGGATCCGAATGGAGTTTACGAGATTGCTGTACTGAGTTTCAAGACATTTTACTTGATACTAAGTGCTAATCCTAGCAATAACTTTTTCCATTACGTGCGGGATGGAAAACTTGAAACCATCGAAATTCTACCTAAAACTTGTGAAATAGAACTAGAACTTCCTTTCTGACAAATGAGAGTGTAATTAATACTCTTACAAGCTACCTTAAACCAATAGGCTCAGAGACTTAGCAGATATTTGCAAGTATTCATATCATTTGCTTTCTTGGAAAAATCTGTTCTCTAAATCAAAATGGCAGACGAATTGATAGTGTTTACAGATAACTTAACTTTGTTCATTTGAAAGTTGAAAATAAAAACTGTGCTAAATGTTCCATCCATGAGGTGATTCATAAATACACAGCAACCGAATGCCTTAAATATCTTAAAAGTATCTGAAGTAGAAAAAGCTACAAGAGCGAAAATTTCAGCATGTTCTCGTTCTAGACCAGACATGTCAGTCGAAGATATTGTGAAGATGGACGAACCACTGGAAGAGGTTGACCCAGAAATTAGCATCTTCCAAGTTTCGTGCCCTGTGCTGACTTGGTTGCTATTGCTATCCACCCTGAAAAACGAACCTTCTAAATGTTCAATAACTGGTTATATTGTCAAGATATGAGCTTCATTAAAAACCTGATGTTTTACATTCACATTACTTTCTCTAACCTGTATCGTTTGTTAGTGTGTATACAATCTATTTCTACTAAAGCTTATTTTTCTACTACATTTCAATCCAAATAAACTTTTTCAGAAATAGATAATAACACATTTCGTTATTGATACAAAGGGAAAAGTGGTAGTCATATGTTTAAGAACTGGTCTGTATATGTTAGCCTTAAATTCTACACTGTTTCCGCGCAATTGCGAGAAACAACTGAATGTCGACAGAAGTTTAAGAGAACAATTTTCAGAAATGAACAATTCCAACCCTTAATGGCGGATATTTCAGAAATGACTTATGCCACAAAAAGCTTATTTAAAATAAATTATGTGCTTTAAAGAGATCTACATTTTTATATACTACATCCTCGTCTATCGCTTAACGCTTATCAGTTAAACAAAATCATACAAAGTTTCTTCCGAATAATGACAACCTTAGGGCTATTCCCAGAAAATTCAAGATGTACAGTTTTTTCTTCTTGCAAATGTCTAATATGTGGAGTTTTAATCAGAATTGTGCAAGCCATTTTTAGAAAATAGAAAATATCTGAACTATTCCACACAAAGGGGAGTGGATGATTTTCTTGGAAATCTTCGTGTCTCATCACTGGAATGTATTGAGCCTATATAGCTAGTTTGGTATTTATCCAACACTTAGCTTTTGAGTTATGCCGTTCACAGTCACAGAGAGACGCACACATGGACGTTTTTCTAAAGCTGTTACATCTTTAATTCAGTGATTCCCAAAATGTGCATTATCGGTGAAATCTCGGTATCGAGATTTTGAGTGAATTGCAACACCTTCGCTACCTACTACGATGGCGGTAGAGAAAGTAAAAAGGGAAACAGACTTAGCATTTGTTAAATATTTGGTTATTGTAACAATCCGTTTGCTGTTATGGAAAAAAACATTTTAAGGGCAAACTGTAGAAATTTCACCAATCCTATCACACGCCAGTAGGAAAGAATCTTCCAAACATACTGCTTGATGGTCTTAATGAAGAACTTCATCAAGCCCTTGTTTATTCTGACTCAGTTTAACTCCTCGAGATCGATGGAAGAATGAATCCAATAATACAAACAATGTTGTCACCGTGGTTCAGAAAGTTAGTGCAGGTACTGGAAAACCAAACACTGAGTTTTTTTAGGGAGATCTCTATCTGTCACTGTGCCAGAAACAGGAAATCAATTACGTGTATAGTAAAGCAAGTATCAGAAACAGAAAAGGTACGGTATAACACATACATTTACTATGCTATATGCGATAATACGAGCAACATGGTAAAAATGGCCAAGAATAATAAATTATGGCATTATTCTTGTAACTCACATACTGCAAATCTACTTACTATTTAAATCTAAATCTAGTTACTACTACCAAACATCTCTTCAAAACTAAATGAAGTACTCGAACCATTAAAAACTCAGATCAGCAGCACTAATTTTTATTTAATGGTGTATACAGAGTTAGCTTTGCTGTGAACACCCACTGATACTCTCAAAGAGTATCCCGTGTCTGAGTAAAACATAACATCAAACCAATGGGTAGATGGAAGTCAATGGTGAATTAAACAAAATTTCAGCTTCAATAAAATCACCCTTAGTTGAAGGAAAATGCAATTCAGACATAAATTAAACAATTGCACTCTTAACGTCTGTTAACTGACTAATCAATATTGTCAGAATTCGAAAGCAAAATTCGCTCATGCAGCAGAATATGAATTCGTACCTTATGGTTATGCTGACGGGCTACACCTTGTTGACAAGCGGAGAAAACCAATCTCTAGATATATAATTATACAGGCAGGCAGTAAATGTACTTCAGCCGCAATACCAAGGACACCATCACAATGAAGAACATCATGGCCAAGTGGAAGGATTTACATTGGATGAAGAAAATCTTGTCAGCTTGCAACAGCATCGAGAGAAAGCAGGAATGTTCGGTCAAGTGTTACTACGACGAAAACATTCCGGTTGCTTGATAAGAGGCACCATTTGAAACTACCAGATTTGGCTAATAAATTACTGAACATACCAGCCCCTCCTGTACAGTTGAAGAGGCTATTTTCTAACTGTCTTTTCTCCGCATTGCTAACAAAGGTCGTCTTTCATTTGAAAAATCTAAGAAGCTGGTACACATTAGCTGCTCATTTAAAGTGAAGAATCGGGTACATGATGATAACTGAACTGATACCGTGAATGTGTAGTCTTCTGTTAATGCCTTAAATTTAAAAACATAGAACACTGTAGTTCAGATGATATTTAAATAAAGAATCTGTGTTGAAACCCCAAATATTTTGTGAACGTTTTCTTAAACAGAAATACCTTTTATCAATGGAAACAAATAACAAACACAACACAATAATAGAGGAAGTTCTAATTCCAAACTATTAATAAGGCAGTCTAAAGTAAATATTACGGTTTCCACATTATTATTAACTTATATGTTGCAGTAGCGTTTAAAATTTTCTGTGGTAAATGCCAGATTATTATCAAGGAGTTGAGAAGCACGGCTGAATAGAGTTTCTTTATCTCAGAGCATTAATATGCTCAAAGGGAATGAAGTAATTAACGTTCACTTATCAAAATCAATAAATGTTGGCTTGTTTACTGTAGATTACTTATTTTAAATGTAAAATACAGCGAATAATTTACTTGCCCAACGCTGGGTACCAGTAAAAGCGTTAAATTCATCTCATTTCTATCAGTTTTGCTGTACGTATAAACAAACAGGGCCCATAGCTTCACTCATAGTACCGCATTAGCCGCACGTTCTCCTTCTCTTCCTTTATCACCTTCTCATCGGCTATCCGTTCCTCTTCCTCGGTCATTCTCCCTTTTTGTTCTTTTCTTATTCAATTCCCTACTGCCCCTTTTAATCCCACTGTGTGCATTACAATATATATTTTTAAAACCGATAGTAATGTTGTTTATCCATGATGTTATAGTACTCATGACACAACTAAATAGATGTACTTGTAGATGTACCAGTACTTTCTAGGAAATATTGTACATCACACAACTTTGCCAAAACTGTATACTTGTAGGCTTCCGAGCATTAATGTGTGTTTTACAATGATGAATAGCAATAAATTATGTATATATATATATATATATATATACCTTCTGCGCCTTTGGGACCTCCCATTAGAGGTATGAAGCACGCTACATAGACGTTTACTGATTGGGATCTAGGCATTTTACAGTACGAGTTTCGTAAAAGTGGGCGATGCCATTCATGACTGAAAAGATAATCTGCATAGACGTATGGACATAAAACACACGTTTTGGAAATGCTGCTTTATTGTGTACATTAACAGCAATTATTCATGCAAAATAAATAATTACACGAATAAATCTTGTTATATTTGGTTATATGTACAGATTTTTCTTAAAAATATTAATGAACATATTAATACTTTTTATAAAATAAGTAACGTACATCCTTTGCGCACATATGCCGTCATTTTAGGTAATTGCACATGTATATGAATTAAACTTGAATTATAATTGTAACCTTTTAAAACGTCTTGTTTTCGTTTGTTTTTACCTTCTGCGCTACTTACCACACAAAAATTCGATACCGAAAATTCACGTATCCCGTGAAATACATGTTTCGGTTTGGGTACATGCTTGCGTGTGTATGCGTGTTTTCCTGTCTGTCTGCCTGTCTGTGCCTCAACAGCATAACTCAAAAGCGAAAAATCTGGTTAAATACCGAACTTGGTATTTTCAAGAAAATTCCCTCATCCCAAACTATCCTTCACACGCAAGAAGTTTTGATTATCTTAAAAATGCAGCCAGAGGTTTTGATTAAGTATCATATACTTAAGGATTTGAATTACAAACAAAATGTGCATGTTTAGTTTTCTGGGAAAAGCCTGTGAGGCTTCCTCATTCTTACTGACTTTTGTATTACTAATAAACTACAATATGTGGACAATATGGTATTAGAGGACTCATTTAAATCTCTTAAAACACAATTTCTTGTGGTCTCAAACATTTCCGAGATATTCGTTGATGTTACTTTCTTTCTTTTTATTTTAAGATAGATTCTTTAGACTTTCCTCAACTGCAAATCTCTTTCCTCCTTTCTTTCTTTCTTTCCTTCTTTTTTTCTTTCTTTCATCATTCATTTTCTTTAGAATTTTGTTACACAACTGCACTGAACAAAATGCATACAGGATGAGCATACACAATTATTAGGTATAACAAATGCAGAATAGAAGCACAATATCACATGTTTATGAAAATACTTAGAATATAAAAAGGTAAATGAAGAAATAAAGATCCAGATTTAATGAAAAGTTAAGATTTATCAGATCAGATAAGAGCTACCATCACACGTAACAACAGTGAGGAGATCAATTACAGAGGAAGAGACCAAAAGGAGCATGAGAGGTTATAGCTGGGTTTCTTGGAGGAATTGAATTAGAGCACGATAAACCAGTATCCAAGGAATATGTAATACTGAGCTGAAACTAACAGGAAAAGATACCAACAAGACATATGGGGCACTGAGTAAAGTAGAACGTTGAAGTGTACTGTGAACAACTAAAATGTATGGTTAAGGTCAGCATTTCTGGAGGATCATGGTGATTTATTGGGGAATAGAAAGTATGTATACGATGAAATTGTTGCGGGCTACAGCCGTGCTCAAGTCGCATTCTGATGATGGTGGTGACATTTCGACGTGCAATATGATAAGTTTCAAACCACGGCATTCTCGACTGCTTTCCAGAAGCCTTGCGTATTCTCTGAATGTTGAAGTTCTCCTAAAGTACCATTCGTCACTATAACGCTCAAAGTTACACTACGCAAGGCTGGTAATGAATTTCTTATGTAATTCTGCTGCCTTGGAATTCTCCCTGTTGTGTTTAGTCACATGGTCAAGTGTAGCTGCACCAAAAGAGGACGAATCGCGAAATTACTGGTGTACAACGAATGTTCTAGGCTCTGTAACACACATTCAGTATGCGTTAAAATTAAAAGCTTGGGAGAACGCAAGGAAACCCCATAATTTATGGTACTTCCTCTTCTTCTTCCTTCTTTGTTTACCCTCACCGTTGTTAGAACTTACATCCCCCAGGATTTACAAGCGTGCGCCTGGAGTCAGATGCCTATCGGGGAGCACCGACTGTGGATCAGAGAGAACATCCAGGATGGGTGGTCAACCCGAAGCCTGGAATGACAACGAGGAAGGAGATGGTATGGAATGACGGTGAGTTGAATGAAATGAAAGCTGATGATGCAGCAATTGGTGGAATGAATGACAGGAGAAATCGGAGAACCCGGAGAAAACCCGCCCAGATGCCGCTTTGTGAACCACAAATCCCACTTGCGATTCCCTGGGATTGAACCGCTGGTAAGAGGCGAGCGGTGTAGCCTCTCCTCCACGGCACCCTTATGGCAGCTCGGATGGTGATAGTTTCAGTCGTATAGTTAGTCTTCCGCAGTTAACTTATAAAGAGCATATTCAGAAAAGGAGGGGCGATAAGAGCATAATATCTCCAGCAGCAGCTTTGTAGACTTTAGTGTAGATTTGGGTATAACTGACTAGATGTATCAACTCAAAATATGAAAACAGAGGCATTAAGGCGACTACTGTGAAGGATGTAGTTCAGAAGGTAATATTTGTAAAAGTTCATAAAGTGTAATTCGCAGCGGCTTTGAAAACAGCAATGAGTATCTTTTCACATCAAGTGAAATGCAAGCTCGTAAGTCACGGAGTCCGAGCAGGAACAAGGGCGCTCTGCGTATATCAGGAGCTCTCATAAGAAAACACGTTCCATATAAAGTTTGCAATATCTCCACAACCATGTGTAGTTTCACAGAGAAGATGTGTAGTAAATATCTCTGCAGCAGCTGACGTCGACGAATATGGCTCCATTGCCTCCACTGCCAAAAGCGCATTTATAGACATTGATGTCATTGTACCGAGACATAACTAAAAAGCCCGGAACTAAGCAGTATCCAGCTTAATGAAAACTTACCGGAAAACACTTCCAAAAAAGATGCAGCCGTATTTCAGGACCAGAAGAATGAGAGAGCAGAATAAATAGTGATAGAAGGATCAGTTTCCAATTAGGAGTGTGAAGCAGAGCGAAATATGTTGAGAGATTCTCAATCTTGGTTACTTCGTAGCTAGTATGGTGACTCCATGTAAGTCCGATCTTCGAGTACACACCAGGAATTTACCCATGCAGCAAATGCGTAGGTATATAGGCTTTGTCGAATAGTTCGACGTTGAAAGGTTCTTCGCTTCCTTAAAAACGACAACCGTAGACTTTGTAGGGCGAAGTTCCAATCCGAATTCAGAAGTGCAAATTGAAAGAGCCGTAGCTCCATCGCTGAGCCAAAGTTGAAACACCCAGAGACTGGGAGACCTTTGTAAACGTACTGAAGGACTCGAATGTGGGACTAAATATGCTTTCATTATCTACCGTATAGATAGCACGTAGAAGCGAACTTAAAATAGCACCTTATGGCAGACTGGTAGTTACTAACCCAGGACCCAAAGGTGTATTGTCCAGTATCCGGACATACTTGCAGTGGTACCGGATTAAGATATGGTGGAACACAAGGGAGGTAGATATGGTGCCTAAGGTTCAAATGTCAGAATGCATGACGCTGTTATAGGAATCCGATATGTCGCAAAATATAGCCGTCAATAGGCTTTTTTCAATGTAAATCCATTCTATGTCAACAGATAAGATGCTAAGACTATTCAGCCCACAGAATTTATTAAATCCAAATTGTGTCCGTGGTAACAATCGTTTGGATTGCAGTCGTCATTCTAGACGATGTGCAATTATTAGAGCGAACATTTTTGTGATTCAGAAAGACAGCGCATTTGGTAATAAGATTTGCCATGAACGGGATCCTTTCCAGGTTTCAGAATAGTCGCGATTATCTAATCATCAGGAAAAAGGCCAGAGTTCCAAAATTCATTAAAAATCTGTAGAAGGACCGGCATGGCACAGCGTGGGAAAATTGGTCAGTATGAGATAAAACATCTGATTCAATCCCGGAGCAGAGTTAACCATGCGTTTCAGCATATGAAAACGGAGACATCAAATATGGATGTGCTGCATCGGTAGCAGTGTGTGCTATGCTCAAAGGGGAGCAAAGATACCGAAGGCAGAGTGACCACATCCACGAAGTCACCTATCTTGCAATGCAGTGACCGTGGTGAAATAAGTTTAATCTTGAGTTTATTAATGAAAGTCCAAACACGAGGTAGGGATTATTGCTTTACTTGGAGAGAGTAGCGCAATAATCAACCCAACTGTCCTATTTTCGGTATCTTAAAAGCGTTTCCCCTCAGTTTCTGCTCTTCCAAAGGCTAAAACGTTCATTTAAATGTAGTTTAGTCTCTAACAACTTTATCTTCACTATTGTGTGACTATATGCTGGATTCACCATGGAATCGCATCACCAGAGACCTTGCTTATGGATTTTTCTGTGGAATATCGGACGATACAAAATCATTGATGTACTGCTGCAGAGCTTCGTATACCTCCAAAGGTGAACGATCTGGAGGAATCTAATGGTAAGACGCCGCAATTTTGTGCCTATAAATAAGTCAGTCAGCCCTACATAGATTCCATTTACTAGTTGGTCGCAAATATAGGAGTTTGGTGAAATTTCTATAGGAAAAAATTGTGATGATGGTAAATGGGAGAACCTTCTAATGAGCTCCGAAAAGAGACACGGTAAGCAAAACGTTAGGTTAAAAGCTGAGGACCTCTTCTGAGTGGAGAGTAGGAGAGCCAGTATTTAATAAGACAAGTTCAGATTCCTTTATGAGCGTAATGACAAACCTACCTTAAATATCTATTGGTGCGTTATACCACGTAGAGCCATGTTCATTAAAATCTTTATAGATTAAGGCTGGAGCGTCTAAATGTCGCATGAAGGGATACTACTCACATGCTGTAATAAGGAAGCAATAGTGACTTCCCGCTAACAGAGTAACACTTTGTGTCTATGGCTTGAAAATTAGGGCATGATCTATAGACACAACAACATAGGTTAGCGAGAAGCCATCAGCTCGGTCATGGACATGTAAAGTGTACAAGGAAGTTATGAAATTCTGACAACTGTAAACCAAGTTCCAGACAAGAGAGCCATAGTTACGTTACGAGCTCCAAATTTTCTTAACGAGAGTTTATATTTGCTTGAAGGGAACAGCAATTCCTCTGAAAACGTCTTTTTAGCATAACGAAAGCATTGTTAACGCCAACAGAGTCCTGGAATTCTGAACGTTGTAGGAAACATGTGAGAAAATTGTGAAGAACACTAATTTGAAACGTAGCTGGTGCAGAAGGACAGAATTTGGAAAATGTCGGAACTATAAACTATACGGCAAATGAGGGTGATTATGAGTGATCGGAGAAAGAGGTAACTGCTGTGAAATAGACATTCCAGATGGCAGAGAAGGAAAAGAGGGACAGCTGGATTGAGAGACCTTCCTGGGAGGTAGTAGTTGAAAGGACGCCGCATTGCAGAAGCCAGTTATTCAACAGGATGCGCTGGAGGAACTGAGAAAAGATGTGCTGGCATTGTAGCAGAAGAAGTTGATGTCGATGACAACGAAGAGTACACTGCCTGGTCCATGGCAAGATAACATCCACATTTCAGATAATTCCCTGCTTGTGGATTAAACACGCTGTATATAAGCCTCCATTTGCCCAGCACAGAAAAGCGGCAAATTTATCAGTTTAATGTTGGCATTCGTCGCGTGAAGCTCTAATTTCAGTCTGTTTCTTCCGCTGGATACTATGTTGAATAACTCGGATTTCAAAGTTGAAGCACGATTAAAGACGAGTTTATCTACTCATATATAATGTAGCTTACCAATATTCTTGTCCAGATTTTCAATATATATGTTTAAGCTCTAAGTTCCGTGGCACTGTGTTTGTTAGTATCACTCACAGTAGCGTAACATTGTTCCTATCGATGGCAGTTACAGGAAGGTAGTAAATGTGACGTAAGCTGTTATTCGTGTTGATGGTGCAAATGTATCGCAGAATAAAATTGTTAGCTACTCCATATCAGGGGTGTCACCATATCACTGATTTTATTCACTTAAAAATTAAGTAAAACATTATTATTAATATACCAACAACAACTATTTTCTACTACACGCGACTCTGCACGCTCAAAAGGTAACCACATTTCTCTACAGAAACACTACTAGATGGTATCTTCTGCCGGATAAAAAGCAAATAACCTGAATCTTCCAAATCATTTAAAAATCTAACCTCTCATGCGTACTGCTTTTAAACGATAGACGAGGTGGCTACGCTGAACTCAAATTACCAACTGATTCCTTCTTTTCGTATTCGTGAAAACAACATGGAATTTCAAAGACATCACATAGCAATCGACTTTGAAAATATTTCACTATCGCACTTTAGCGGACTGTATTCCTATAAGGAAATAAATATTTTTCTATATTAGCAATAAGTAAATAGAAAAATTAGCTTCTTTTATAAATAAAATTAGTAGAAAAATGAATAGTGAAAGTTACATGAATAGACCACCAGACTTTTGGTTATAAATTATCAAGTAGTCAATTCTTGTGACTCATATTACTGCACACGTTACACTTTACTGGAGGACACATTGGCATACCGTACAACAATCGAAAGGCAATGAATGAACAGATGTAAGTACTTTCCTAAAGCTGACATTTGCTCAAATTCCACTTTGAAGTTTCTTTCTATAAATGTACACTTCACGTTGGTGTAAGACCTTTTCATATTAGTTTCACATTTCTTAATAGTGATGAAGTGAAGAAAATTATAAGTTGCCAAAAGGCAGATAATGTATGCAATAATTTTTCTTCTCTATCGCTTATAAAGGGTCTTTCAACAAGAGTGTTTTATCTTTAACATGTGATAACTGCCGTCGTTATTGAGTTACAGCAGTCTTTTTTCATGTGGTTACAGTTGTTATTGATAAATAGCCATGGGGCGTTACAGCATTCAGCTACGCGTAGAAATTGTGCAAATTTATTATCAACATGGATCATCTTTTCGCCAAACCTTTCGTGTATTCCGCGAAGTTTACGGTATGCATAATCCTCCCTGTGAGAGAACGATTCGGCGTTTGATCGATAAATTTGAAAGAGGTGGTTCTGTCAGCGATCAAAGAACGCCTTGTACGTAATCGCTCCAACGAAAACATAGGTGCCGTTCGTGGGAGTGTACGCGAGAACGGAAACAAATCAATTACTCGTCGAGCGCAAGAATTGGGGTTTTCGCCGACCACAACTTGGCGAATTCTGCATCTGAACTTGAAGTTTCATGCTTACAAAATGGTGCTAACTCAAGAACTAAAGCACAACGACCATACGCTGTGCCGTGTGTTCGCTGACTGGGCTATGGAGCAATTGGAAGCTGACCCGGATTTTTGTCGAAAAATCATCTTCAGCGACGAAGCCCACTTTTGGATGGATGGTTGTGTTAGCAAACAAAATTGCCACTATCGGAGCAATCACAATCCAATGAAGATTCAGGAACGATCACTTCATTCCCAAAAGGTTACTGTGTGGTGTGGATTTTGGTGTGGTGGAATCATTGCTCCATATTGTTTCCAAAATGAAGCTGGGGAAGTTCTAACTGTTAACGGAGAAAGATACCGAGCTCTTATAACGGACTTTTTTGGCCTCAATTGGATGGTATTGGTCTCAGAAGCATTTGGTTCCTGCAAGATGGTGCCAGGTGTCATACTGCTCTCGAAACAATCGATCTTTTGAAGAAGTTCAGAGGTTTCATCATTTCCCGTGCTGGTGATGTTAACTGGCCCGCAAGGTCATGTGATTTAACGCCGTTGGATTACTTCTTGTGGGGTTATGTTAAATATCGAGTTTATGTCAACAAGCCAGAAACAGTAAATGATGCTATGAATAACATCACGCGTGTAATTCGTGAAGTTGTATCTAATTTACGTTCTTCTATCATTGCAAATTGGGTCAACCATATACGAGCAACCCAACGAAGTCGCGGCGGTCACTTAACTGATGTTCTCTTCCACACGTAATGACATTAATTATGTTCCAACGTAAAAAAATAAATAATCTCTAGCACTTATAGAACGTGTTTTATTTAATTTCAAAGATAGGACACTCTTGTTGAAAGACCCTATGCATGGTGGACCATTTAATTTGAGACTGTACAATATCTGCAAAACTACACCTTGTAGAAGGAATGTGTTGGATAAAAGTTGCTTGATATTACGGGGGAAAGTAATTGTTATTAGTCGTGTTCCATTTGGAGGACGTAGTGATGTCATTTTTGGGTCAAAATAATTTGACCCTAATTATAGGTTCCTATTTAAAAAAAATAAACTGACCCTAAAATGTCTATTATAACTTCCTCCAAACAAAACACGACTAATGGCATTTATTTTCCCCCATAATATCAAGCAACTTTTATCCAACACATTCCTTTTACAACGTTTAGTTGTAATAATTAAACGTATTTCTGTTTACAGCGCTTAGCTTTGGAGACATTGTACAGTCTCTGCTTAAATGATCCACCTTGTATAATCACATAATTTCGTTTCTCAACCAGAACTCTATGCCGAAGAGAGAGTCATAAATCTAACTGGTATGAGACCGATGTTATGTAAGGGACCAACAAAGAAAGATCAGGGCAATACTTAAAATCACCGCGTTAACAGATTTGACTTTTGCGAATAATTGCTAAGAAAGCACTTGAAGAAATACGAGCATAGTGAGGGAAGGAAATTTATAGAGTAAGAGGTTACAGCTGGAAATGCTTTGCTGAAAGGTTCTTAGCGCTCCGTGATTGTGGAATGAGGTAATAGTAACGTACAAGATTTTTACTCAACGGTAGTGCAAGAAATATTTCACCGAGAAATAACAGCCTTTGAGGTACCTTGAATTCAAACAAAAAACAAAATCTTTAGAGATAAAATTCTCGAATGTGTCTGGTTGTGACAGCACAACAGCATAATTAAAACATAATATTAAAAAATTAACTTAGACTTGTTTAAAGGATGCAATGTGAATTTTTTCACAACATTATCACCATGCAAAACAAAAAATGATTTGATCATTCTTCAAGAATGTTTATAACGTTATTTTAATTTGTTTAAAAATATTGTAACAACGAATAACAGATATTGGTTTTCGTAAATTAACACTGAGCTTTTCAAAATTTTCATAGCATGTTGTACAACTGCGAAACCATGAGATAAACTTTATTGCGAGAATAATTGTAAATTTCGTTAATGCTTACAGAGCGACCAAATTAACCTTGAACCAACTCGCCATGTTTTGCCTATGCATGACACGGTTCGTTGCCTTCTGCGGCTAACACACGCTGCCGCAGTTACAACCAAACTAAAAGTCCCTTAAATACTTTAAAATACTTTAATTACCAAAGTTTATGATAGAAAGCGTTGTCATTGCTCATATATTTTTGCTTCCTCTTGACTGAACAATCCATGTTCTTTTTATTAGTTTAACGCCCTATCCTTCTACATACGGCACCAGAGGCATCGATGGCACATGCGCGGAAGAAATATTTGTGAAGAAAAATTTGGGTTGGAAACCTTCCAGGCCTAAGTTGGATTACCTCTCTGACATTTGCCCTACAGGTTGTTAGACTACCTCTGGCTTGTAATTTATCATAAATATTGTGGTTTTTTGAACCGGGAATGTTGAGGCGAACAGTACGCTGACTAGGTTGAAACACACTTTGCAGTAGAAAGCATATATTGCGCCGTAATTCAGGGTGCAATATATGATTAAATATACGGCAAAATAAATCAGTCTTAATAACCGAGGAAAACCTGGAAAAACCTCAGTCAGGGAGGGCCAGCTACCAAATGCAAGCCTCTGGCCGTAGTTCATGCTGGGCAAATCTTTTCAAATATTTGAATTTTTTCAAATTGGTGTATATTATTTGTTAACTTAACCGAGAGAAGAAAACTTAACCGAGGCTATTAGTTGGAGAAACAAGGAAGGGTCTCAAATCTCTACTAATAATTCCGTCCTCCGTAAACACTCCTTCAGCTGTTTCATTCAAACCATTAACTGTATGAGCTGTGACAGAGTTCTGTTAAAAACAGTCGAAATCATTCTCCCTGTCGTTTACTTCTCTAAAAATGGCAGAGATTTCATTCATGTATGTGAGGGCTTTAACTGTTGACTAGAAAAATAAAATTGGAACTGTAGTTGTTTTTCCGCGCATGTCCTACATGCTCCAATTCTTTAATCATGGGGAGGTACTTAATGAACATTATGAAGTATCTCAGAACTCAAATAACGAGGCCTCTTCCGGAAAAACATTTAATTTTTTTGCATTTTGTCGCTGAATACATTATCCAGACTCTACTTTCGCAAGCAATACGCCTACATACATGATTGCCTGTTTTGAAGAGCATATACACAATTATTTTAAACGGCTTCAACTTAAGTGAATCTTCTACAAAGCCATAGGAGGTGCCTACTTGTTATGAAAGATGCTTTAAGTGTTGGAGAGGAGTACGATTCTCAAAACCATGGCCGACGTCTTTTAATGTTTCTTCGTAGGAAACCTATGGGTAGTTTTAAGGTGTTTAGACTACCTCAGGCCTCATTTATCACAAATATTGTGTTTTTTTGAACCGGGAATGTTGAGGCCAACAGTACTTTGAAACACACTTTGCAGTAGAAAGCATATATTGCGCTGTAATTCAGGGCACAATATATGATTAAATATGCGGCAAAATAAATCAATCTTAATAACCGAACTACATTCAAACACCGTTCGTTCGATACTGTAAGTAGTAGTACTGTAAGGGTAAGTAGCTTACATGGCATCAAAGGCGGGGAACACGTGCCTGGACATCTATGAAAAAATCTGATGTGTTACGCTCACATGACTTTCTTAACTCTTGTACAAACTATTTTTAGAAACGCTTATTCTCCATATGCTTCATTAATCTCATTGCTAATTTTCTTGTAGATGCAGGGAGAATTGGTAGGCTTTAAGCGATAGTCAAATATTTTAAGAGCTGGTTGCTATGTGGCGCATTCCATTTTCTTTGCATTATCAGGACAAAAAAATGAATAACGAATTTGAGAAAAAGTATAAGTATTGGTAAATTTAAGGGAATAACAAGCAATATCTCGAAAATGGTTCACGCAACAAAAAAAAATTATATGACATAAATTGTGTATTTTAACGCTATCTACATTTTGTGTGTAGTAAAATTTTGTCTATCTCTTATGGTTTACCAGTTATGCAAAAGTCATTCACAATGAAGAATACTTTTCGAGACATTCCCAGAAAATTCGAGATATATATTTCATTTGTCATGAAAATATCTTAAACATATGATATTTTAATCAAAATTGTTAGAGTCCTTTTTGAGAAAATTAAAAATTTCGAAAAATTGTCCATGTAAGGGGTAATCTGGGGTGAGAGGATTTTCTTGAAAACCTTTGTGTCGCATTTCTGGAAGATATTGAGCCTATATCCAAATTTGGTGTTTATCCGAATGTTCGTTTCTGAGTTATGCTGTTCACAGACACACACACACACACACACGGACATGTTTCCAAAAATGCCTTTATTGGATTCAGGGGTCTCAAAAACATGTGTTTCTGGTGAAATCTCGGTATCGAATTTTTGGGTGGAATGCAATACGTCCCCTACTTAGTTTACGTAGTAGAGAAAGTAAAAAGAACGTTAGTTCACATTTCGTTGGGTATAGTGTGAGTCAAATTTTTGTAACATTAAACCTTTCTGCCTCTGCCACCCTACTGGAGTTTTCTTTGTTAATTCGTGCCATTTACCTTTCATTTTTAATATCTATTAGAAAACGTTCTATTTCCCAGCTCTCAATCGTGATGAATATTCTCTGCATATGGTTTCATTTAAATTATGTTACGCAATATTACGACAGCAAATGAGTATTAGTCTAATATAATTTAAATGAAACCATATGCAGAGAATATTCATGACGATTAACATTGAGGGCAGAGAAACAGAACGTTTTCTAATAGATATTAACTATGAATAGTAATTAGCACAGAAAGTCAGTGGATATTGCAATAACGTTTTTGCTCCATAAAAAGTAAACTCGGGAGCTATGATTCCCACAGATGACAAAACAATAGGAATAGGAATGCGCTAGTTGTAAGCATCTCCCTAATCTCTTCATACGCGCGCGCGCTCACACACACACACACACACACACACACACACACACACACACACTCACACACACACACACACACACACACACACGTGAGAGTTGCCATATTAACAAGCCAGAGCTTCGCAAGGGGACGGCAGTCACATAGTGATAAAACATATCGTCTCCATTTCGTTTAACGCAGCGGAATTTTTCTACGCTCGGCAAGTCATGCTGTAGTAAAAATTATTAACATGAGGAAACAAACTTTCCTGGCCCTTCATCCCGGAGTACGTATTCTCTTCTGTAAACTGTATACAAACTTTCCTGCTGCTAATAAAAGATGACCGGGCTGTAAAGTCGGTATTTGCTTCATGAGGATGAGGATCTCTCCAAATGTAGTAATATTAATTTTTGAATCCAGTTTAACTGATAATAATCAATAATTATGAATCCATCCTTGTAAATACCTAACGTAAACTATGCAGCTAATGCTGATTGTAAAAACATATTGCCTAGTAACTGAGAGCACTACCAGTATGTCTAATTATCAGAAACCTTGTGATACATTCACATGACTTTCTGTATCCTCTATCGTTTATTGGTGAGTATACAAACTGTTGCTATTAAAGCTTATTTTTATATATACTATGTTTTAATCCAAATAAATCTTTGCAGAAATGGCTATATTATATTCGTCAAAGATACAAAAAGAACAGCGATAGTCAAATGTTTAAGAACTGGATGCTATATGCTGTCCTTAAGATTCCATACTGTATCTATGCAATCGCGAAAAACAATTAATGTCGAAAGAACTTTAAAGAATGACCAAGAAATGAACAATTCGAAGCATTAACAACGGATATCTCAGAAATGGCTTATGCTACAAAAAACTTATTTGAAGTATGTTGTGTGTTTTAAAGAGATCTATATTTTTTGTGTAGCACGTTCTCATCTATCGCTTAACGTTTACCAGTTATACAAGATTATACAAAATTCCCTTGTAATGAAGAACACTTCAAAGGCTATTTCCAGAAAATTCGAGATATACATTTTATTTGTAATGTAAATATCTTTAATATCGTGCCATCGTTTTATACCAAGGCCACAACCGCCTTATACACGTTTCGGCCAAGACGGCAGTGACTGTGCAGAAGCGCGCAGGAGTTGTCAAGGTTCGTTTATCAGCTGTGAGTTCTCAGTCGTTGCTTTGTATTCGTGTTGCGAGGTGTTTTGACAACACGTGTGCTGTGTGTGATTTCCATAGGAATGTTATTCTCTTGATAGTCCACGGAAATGCCTACCAACAAATTTACGCTTGAACAGCGTAGTTTTATGTAGGATATGTACGTGAAAACTGAATCATGTAAACAGATGTGTAGACAATTTCAGCAGAAGTTTCGTGCTTAGCCAGTTCCGGTAGAGATAGTATGAGTAGTTTGGTCAATAAATTTAGAACAACGGGATCGCTAAACGCTGAACCAGAGAAGCGAAAACGACATGTTCTAACGGAGGAAAAGATAACGAAATTTGTGCTGCATTCGAACGCTCACCTAAGAAGTCTCTTAGCCGTGTTGCACAGCAAGTGGGAGTCACAAACCCCTGTTCCTGCAGCTACTAAAGTTTTAAAATGAAACATTATATGTGACTATAGTGGATGATTTACAGTCTCGTGACGACGGAAAACGTGTCTCCTTCTGTAACTGCATTTTACAACGTATCTGTGACGGTACTGTTCACCCCCATTCAATAATTTTTTCAGATGGGGCACGGTTTCATTTGAATGGCCATGCTGTCTCAAAGAACATAGGTATTTGAGCACGGAGAATCCTCATTTAACTCGAGAAGTTCCGTTGCATGATGCCAAAGTCGGTGTATGGCGCGCTGCAACAGTACAACGGATAATGGGGTCCATAGTTTTTTACGGATACCGTAAATTTCGATAGATACTGCAGAGATATTCTTGCACCATTTTACTCAAATGTTGTCACATAATGAGATAGGATACGGTATTTCCAACAAGATTCTGCCACATCCCATACTGCCCATAGCTCCTTGGAAGACATAAAGGCGGTTCTTGGCGACAGGGTAATTTCTAAGGTATTATGGGCCCCCGTTCCCCGGATGTTACTGTGTGCAACTTCTGTCTGTGGGGAACCCTAAACAATAAAGTTTATCGCAATAATTCTCACAACACAGACGAATTTATGGACAATGTAAAAGCAGAAATTATGAACATTACGCAAAAAGAGCCTATGCATGAGAATGGTGATTTCATCTGAGGATGTCAAAAATGTCTTTGCTCAGGTGGAGAGCACTTTCAACGATACTTATGACAGAGTGACTCATTACATATATGTTACTAACACTCATAAGTAACGCGGGAGTTACGGAATGGAAAACATCGCAGTGTAGTAGACTGTGTGCGCAGCCTGCATCGCGCGATCCGCGGCCTTGGTATAAAACGAAGGCACTATATATCAGATTTTAATAAAAATCGTTAGAGAAATTTTTTAGAAAGTAAAAAATTTTGAAAAATGTTCCCTGTGAAGGCTAGTTGGTGTGGAGGATTATCTTCGTGTTGCATTCTTGGAAGAACTTGAACTGAAATAACAAGTTTGGTACTTATCCGACTTTTCGTTTGTGAATTATGCTGTTCACAGACACACACGCGCACGCGCGGACCTATATCTAAAAAGTTTTCTTTTTTTAATTCAGGGGGCTTCAAAATATACATTTCCGGTGATATTTTTAATATCATTTTTTTGTGTTGAATACAATACTTCCTCTACTTGCTATACCTAGTAGAGAAAGTAAAAAGGGAAGATGAAAATAAACGCAAAGCAGGGAATAGTTATTTCGAAAACTATTTTATGCATGTTCTTATAATTAAGCTGCTAAAATCTGAATAACATGATTCCATTATTGTTGGTTACATATTTTTCCGTTAATGCTGAAAACATTTGCATATATACAACTCACACTGTTATTAGGAGAAGAAAAACGTGAAACATATTTTGTCATTTCTGGTGTGCAACTTTAATGTGAAACTGCTGTAATGCGTCACCAATGTGTGCAGCGCTGAGTAAAATGATAGTAAAGCTGATAAGAATTTACAATGCAGTACTAATTTATTGCGACAGTTTTATTTGACTATTTGGTTATAGTGCCCTCATGAGAATGGCGAGATAACTCTGATAAACACTAAGATGTAATTAACAATTCCTCTATTACCGCCGGAGTGGGTTTATAGCTTTGGCTCGGCCTGACCATTCTCTCAGACAGATAGACAGACATGCCCACAAAATACAGACAAATCCAACTGGTATATATGAACGTCTCCTTTCTATTTCATAAGCTACTATTAGTAATTTAAACTTAATCTTTAAATATTGAAATCTGAACACAAAGCTTAAGGAAGACGAACTGATATTACCGGTATATTCCAAACCTACACACCATTGAACCATTAGATAGAAAATAGTACACGCCATACATTTAGCCTTTATTCACACACATATTTTCTGTTATCAAATGCAATTCTAAAAACGCTGATTGGTTAAAGATTTAAAGATACAAACTTATGGCAAATAGATAATTATGGAGAGTCTGTAAGTAGCAAAATAAGCGAAATTAAACATTACTCTAGCAAAACAGCAATTGAATCACAATTCTAACTTACTGATTCACTACAAAAAAGGAAGAAAATACCCTAAGTAACTATCGCAGGACATTTGTAGCAACAAAGCTTTCGGTACGAAGTCGTCGGTGAAGTCTGTTAAGGCTTCACACAGCAACATGAAGGTACGTATTCCTCGAAAGGATGTTACAAATTATTCATCATCAGAATACAAGCAGCCTTCCTTTACAGAAAATTACAGAAAACAATAACGTTGCGCCCAAACGAGTCACTAGGCTGACTTTGGTATACACTTTATCCGTAAACAACTTTATGACATACCTTAATTTTGCAACGAAAAGCGTTTTTTTGGTATGGGAAAAGTGCAATCCTTCACTTTGCTTTATTAAAAATGCTGCATGAGTTTATATGGCTCGCTTTTCAGTCACGCTTTTCACGGAGATCAGACAGAGAGACAGGGTGTGATTTCTCTCTTTCTCTCTCTCCCTCCCTCTCTCTAACGACTATTTCTAAAATTACTTCTGGACTATAGGGTCACAGCAGGTTGTTATTGCAATGAAATGTCAATAACAAATCTTAACCAAGTCCATAGCTTCCTCTTGTTTATTTAGGTAGGCAGAAATCACATACTAAAATTATTACTTCCGATCATCTGTCCTCAAAACACCGCGGATTTTCTGTCTTTATTTTTGTATATATCAAAAGCCAATTGCAGTGGTAAATATGCGACTTTTCCAAATGTTTATTTTTTTAATACACAGAACGTTTCAACTGATATGAATAGTTTGCGTTAATTCTTTTCGCGATATCTGGAAAGTCAGGAGATAGTTCAGGTGGAGATAGCTGCTATTGATTATAAAATTTAATTTCGTTGAAAGGTATGAAGAAATTATATGGGTCTGAATTCTCTACTCATATCTCGGTGTAAGATGATAAGTGTTTAAAAGGCCACAACAATATAATTTCAGGCTATTGCAATGGATGTATGAGCTCTTGTCTAACCAGCTTACATTTTATACCTGACATTGTCATATGTTCCCATTTTCACCCAGATAATTAATTTACAAGGCAATTCTGTCATTATCTTAAATAAATTATGAATAGTATACGATGAGAGCCGTAAGCAGCGTAGAGTTAAAGCTTGGTGGAATCCAGTTGTAGCTGCGTTGTTTTGCTTAGTTTCCAAAGTATGTAGGAGATTTAGCAATTGCTTGAATTAACTTATATGTATAATAGTAGTGACCTGTAGGGTCATCCAGGGTATCTTACTGATTGTCATTACTTTCTTAAACTTTAAAATCAAAATGTCTTAATCCTTTTTACGGAATTAAGTGCATTAAATTAGTTACTAAATGACACAGTTTTAAGGTTTTAAACAAACGGAAGTTTTATATTTTCACATTTAAATACATCAGGCGTAATTGAAGGGCTTATTTCCAAAATGACTGCTCTCCATGATTTCAGATTTTTCACAAACAACTAACTTTAAATAAATTCTTGTAAGTTGCTGATAGAATTTTTAATTTTTGCATTAGGCTTCTTTCATTTATCGTAAATTTAAATATATGTGGTAATAAGATCACAGAGTAATAGGTATGGTATAATTGGGATCAAATGACAAGGATTTAAGTCATTTTGTTGCTAGACGAATACCACAAATACATTTACAATGTACTAAACAGTAATAACTTAAAATGTTTTTCACGAAACAAAAAATATAATCACTGCTGGTAAATATAGTCTTAGATCGTTTGTATGTTCACTATTTTAACAGCTTAAGTTGTATAAAAGGTATAATCAATGCCATAATGACGTTCCAAAATATAATTTTGCATTTTACTCTGACAAAATGTCCACTATTTATTGAGAGAAATAAGGTATATTGTAAAGAAAATAGCAAACACATCCTACAATACAAACAGTTCAAACTAGCAGGGTATAAATATATTATTGTAGGAATGAACTCTTGAGAAGAAGTTGGCTATTAGTCAGAGTCATCACTTTCATTACCGGCGGCATCACCTTATTATAAAATGCCATAGCAGGATGTCTATCGTTAACATCAAGCTTCTCCATCAATACTTTATATCATAACTTTCTCTTTCTTTTCCTCGCTACATAGGGCAATCTTTTCTGTTTGGAGAGGACCACTTCTACCTCTCTTTAGTAATATAAGAGAACATTCATGTTTACTTGAATAGTTTGGCATGTAATTAACACACTTTGAATTAACAAAGGTTATTTTCATTTCTGATATTTTAAAATTAATTTTGGACTTATTGTATAATTTTACATCTTTGTTAGAAATATGCCAATATCTTCCAAGAAGTATTAACTGTTATAAATTAGAAAGAAACTGTTATATTCCTCTGGAATAAGTATCAGTTCAGCTTTCCTGAGCATTTACTCCAATTTTATGGCACAAACAACGGAAAAGATACAAGAAAGCAATCACAATGACACAAAATAATGCATAACAGAAAGCAATGCTACCATGATACCTTATAAGGTCACGAGAGAATATGCGGCTCGCAATTGGTCCAGTGTAAATAAGACGGTTGCAAATAAAAGCAGGGTATCTTTGGAAACTAACCCAACTTTTAAATGCTTGACAAGACGAGATAAACGTTGTTTTGGAAATAACACCTCGCTTACAAAACTAAAAATGACCTTCTCAATAGATTTTAACTCCAAACTGTTTTTTTTTCAAGTAATGTAGATAAGTCACTTTGGAAATAAGCTTTTCAATTACTCTTAAATTATGGTATACCTTGTTTAGACAGATTCATTGTTAGTACACTATATACGTACACCTTTATTATTTATTTGCTGAGCAGTCACTTCCAGGACTTCGTATTTGATTCTTGAACCAACAAAAGGAATTTTTTCTTGATTAGAATGATTCTCGTTGCGATTTGGTTATGTATCTTTAGAAAAGTCTCACCTGGTTGTCTCACTGATCTGTTGATTTTCATCTTCCTCGCTCGCTCTGTCTTGTACGCTCGTGGGGAGCCTTGGTATTGCTGCTGTTTACCTCCCCTTGGTAGGACTTAGCCATAGAAATGGTAGGATATTTGTAGGGCGGTAGATTCGGTTTTAGGGTGAGGAATAGTTAGGAGGTAGAATAAGCTCATAGGCTCCTCAAATCCCAGCCAGATATGTTTCGAATCTTAAACGTTCTGCTATTGTGTCTCTCGGGGCAATTCTGCCCTGTAAGAGCAAAATCCCTTAAAATTGCGAAGACAATGATATCCTATACGGGATTTATTTCCTTGTTATATAAGTTCAGTTGTCCGATTCAGAAACCTGTACGGCAATTCTGGGACTGTCCATTTGAGTGTGTGTCTGACAGAGAGAGAGAGAGAGAGAGGGAGAGAGAAAGAGTGAAAGATAAAGAAAGAGACAGACAGAATTAACTGCAATTTTTGTTTTGGAAGCAACGGTGACATGCATTTGCTCCTTGTATCATTTGGGATACGGGTGAATGGAAAAAGTAGTTCCGTTGTGTGATATCAGGTCATAATTTTAGCAGCATTTTTGGGATAACGATTAATATTCTGGACATAGAAGAACTGCAACTGGAGTTGGAGCTGAAACTTTGGAAACAAACAGCACTTTCTGGGTTCCCAAAAATTTGAAAATTTGCAAAGGGCCTCGAGATGCTCAATACCTATGTCTAAATTTAGCGCGAATTCATACCAATTTAAGACTCTATTCATTTAAGAACTTATCTCCCTCTTCTGCTTTGAGCCCGATTGGAGTGTATTAAGTAATGATATGGAAAACAAAACCCTACATTTGCAAGTACGTAGTAATATGTCATCCTCAGTGGTGTAGTGATTACTATACTTGCCTCTAGTTCCTGAGGTCGTGGGTTCAAACCCGGCGAAGGGTGGTGGATTTTTTCCGTGTGGTTTAAAACATCTACATTTTTTGTGTAGTACGTTTTCGTCTAGCGTTTAAAGTTTACCACTTACACAAAATTGAAACCAAACTCATTCCGAATCAAGAGGACATAACAGGCTATTCCCAGAAAGTTCAGATTTACATTTTATTTGTCATGTAAATATCTTTAATATGGGGTAAATTTTTAGAGCCATTTATAGAAAATAAAAATTTCGAAAAACATTGTATGTAAAGGGTAGTGTTGTGGGGGTATTTCCTGAATATTTTTGTGTCAAATCTTTGGAGGATACTGAACCTAAATACCAAGTTTTGTCTTTACCGATTTTTCGCCTGTAAGTTATGTTGTTTACAAACACGGACACTCACAGACAGACACTCTCGGATGTTATTCTAAAAATAATGGTTTTGGTTTAAAGTGACTAAAAAGCATATTTTTCCGTTGAAATTTCGGCATACCAAATTTTTGGGTGGAATGTGATACATTCTATACCTACTATGAAGGTGATAGAGAAACAAAACGCTTTTTTATTCAAGGGATCGCAAAACGTGTATTTCTGGTGAAATCATGGTATTGAATTTTTGGGTGGAATGCAATACCTTGTCTACCTACTGTGCATGTGGTAAAGAAAGTAAAAAACTTATTGCGTTAACTCGCTCCGGCTCAGATCCAAACTAGAAACTTTTAGATTAGGAAGCAAGGCTTTTTAAACCCAGACTATAGGTGTAGGCAATTGGATAGGTAAGTTTCATGTCTATAGGAACCAAGCAGAATGAAGAGGAGTACACACAATCTCACACACATAAACGTACTCGCAAGGTATTTTAATGTACACCCGTGGACAAAAAAGAGTCATGTCTTGAACGCCAAATTTTTCATACACAGCACAGCACCTTGGTTATACCCACATAATACAGTTGTATAGCCGCTGCAGCAAGTTGTTGTACAACATTACTAAATATGCTACCTTCCACACGTCTTCTTGGTAGCGCTGTAGCAAAGTGTTGGGTATTTCTGGTTGAAACCGCAGGTTCACTTTTCGCGTGTAGTAAACACTTTTTTTCTGGTTTTAATATTGTTGAATCAACACACTGATGGTAGTTATCTTCGATATACTGCGTCTCATTCCCGATTTCTTAATAGAATAATCGTTATAATGCTTCCTTAATGATTCATTCTACCTAACTGTAATATACTGCACACAAACCAGATGCGCAGAAGGATGTGAAAATGCATCAGGCCCAAACAGGTTCTCTTTCAATGAAGCACACCACGTGGCAGAACGCGCACCAAAGACATAGCCATAAGACATACGAGCTGCAGCTTCAGGAGTAGCAGAGCCTGCTGCGTTTAACTACTACTCCAAGGAAAGAATTCTTTGCAGCCTCTTCTACGCATAACGGTTTCGTGCACTATACTGCACTTAGGTAGAATAAATCCTTAAACAAGATTTGTAATAACTACTCTACTATTAACTTTACCAAATTCCGTTGATGAAATGAGGTATATTGAAAATATGTAACCTCTATGTGATGATTAAACATTATTAACTAGGAAAAAAACGAAAAACGAAGCTGCGGTTTTAATTTCAAAAGTACGCTACACGTTACCACAGCGCTACAATGAGGACACATGGAAGGTAGCATGTTTAGTAATGCCGTATAACTTACTGCGTTAGCTATCCGACTGTATTGTGTATGTGTAAACAATGTGTTATGCCATGTGGGACATAGAAAACTTTGGTGTTCTAGACGTGATTCCTTTTTGTTGTTCATGGGTGTACATAATGTGAAGATTTTTTCTTCTGGAATTTCTCTCCTCTTAACAAACATTGAGGAGGTCCAAGCTCTCTGAAACCTTGACTGATTTAGGTACTCATTAATGATACTCACCTCATTCATTCATATACAGGGTGAATCACCTAAAGCTTGCACCGCAAATATTCTGGAAATGGAAAGTGCTATTGATGTGCAGCTTTCACAGCATTGTTTGGTAGTCAACGGCTCCTACAATTAGCCCATAAACGGCTTTTAATAATACTGAGAAAGCGTATTTTTTTTAGCAAATATACAACTTTTAAATGGAACCATGCCTAGTTACATCAACAGAATAAAGGTATGGTAAATTAGAATGTCAGTGGCGTTTGTTACAAGATTCTAGTGCAAGTCGCTTACGAGAAACCTTACTTTGAATCTTTTACGCACCGACACTTGTACAACCTGTGGTAGCACAAACTAAAGAAAAACAAAAGGGAATTACTATACTTCTGTGGATTCTTACAACTACAGTGAACATAGCCTTTCAAAGATTGTGTTCAAAATGACCACAGACAGCTTCAATACACGCTTCCGGTCTACTATGGAAAGACTGCTGCACACGTTCTAGCATTACAGCGGAAATTTCAGAGCAGGCAGCAGTAATACGTCGTTTCATATCGTCTGATGTAGTTGGTACATCCTCGTAGACAGTGTCTTTCAGCCTGTCCCACAGAAAAAAGTTTAAAGGGGTCAGATCCGATGAATGGGCCGGTCAAGGTACAGGTCCTCCTCGTCCATTCCAACGATTTGGAAACAATTCGTTTAGACAAGCTGTAGTAATTTGTGCACTATTGGGCCTGACAACCATCATGTTAGTACCACAGGTTCCTCCTAGTCTGCAAAGGAACGTCTTCTAGCATCTGTGGCAGATTGTCTGTCAGGAGGCTGCGATACTTGCGCGAGTTCATTGTTCCTTCTATGAACAAAGGACCTATGAGCTGATGGTTCACTATCACACACCACACGTTTAAACCCCATGGACGCTGACGTTCCACCTGACGAAGCCAACGGGAATTGTCAACAGACCAATATTGGGGCATGTCTCTGCAGTTTACCTGGCCATGATTAGTAAATGTTGCCTCAGCACTAAACAAGATACATGATGAATCTGGAGTATCATGTCTTAATGCCCATGTGCAAAAGTTAACATCATTCTCAAAATCGTTTCTATGCAGCTCTTGATGGAGAGAGATGTGATAGGGATGGAACTTATGTGTCGATGGAGAATGCGCAGTACATTTGCCTGACTTATGCCACTTCCACGAGCGATTGTGCGGGAACTAATTTGCGGATCTACTGCAACGGCAGCCAAAACATTAATTTTGTCTCTTCTCCAGTCACTTGTTTGTTTCTGTTACGTTTTCTAGGTGTTACAGTACCACATTCACGTAATTGGTTGAAGAGGTTGATAAATAATTGCCGAGATGGTTGACGTCTATTGGGATAGGTTTCCGCATACACTGTACAGGAACGAACTGCATTCTTCCTACACTCTCCATACACCATGAGCATGTCGGCTTTTTCTGCATTAGTAAACCCCATCTTCCACACAAGAATTACTGCTTGAACTGTCACACACTAACTGACTAGAAAGTTGCGATGCAATCAATGCACAAAAAACACAATGCAAACAAACACAACATCGTGCATAGAAACTAAAGGGGTTGAAGGGACAAATAATTGACGGCGTGGAAAATTTTCAAAATATGATTTCTCGTAAACCACTTGTACTAGAATCCTGCAAGAAAGACCATTGACATTGTAATTTACCCTACTTGTATTCTCTTGATGTAACTAGGCATTGTGCCATTTAAAAAATGGTATGTTCGCTCAAAAAGTACACTTCTCAGTATCATTAAAATCTATTTATAGGCTAAATGTACGAGCCCTGACTACCAATCAATGCTGTGAAAAGTGCACATCAATAGCACTTTCCATTTCCGAAATATATGCGGTGCAAGGTTTAGGTGATTCGGTCTGTATATAAAAGCTCTGATTCAGATAACTTTCTCTTCCGCATAACGCTGTTTATTCTACTGCCAGCTGTTTCTGTTGCTGCCTATGAATCTTTCTCTAAGTGTGTGCATGGGCGTAGTGTGAAAGGATAACACTAGCTTAAATTGATTGAAGAATTTAATGTGATCTAATATTTGTGCTATTGAAGCTAGTTACCGACACTTTAAAGATAAATAATGAAACTGGTAAGGAATAGTAATACTCAAACTATAGCAATTGAATTATTATACCGGCCAACTTTTGTACTATGAATTTTACAGTCGGAAATAATTGTTTCTGCAATGAAGAAACTAGAAGCATAACTTGCGGTGAGTCGCTAAGACGCTTCCCCGCAAAACCCCACGTGGCTACCGCTAACCCATCGCGGTCTTAAGCGTTAGGAACTGCCAATTACCGTAAAACGCGTAAAGCTGTACACGAAAGAAAAGAAACAAAGGCGCCGATTTTAGCAATACATGCTCTTTTATTTACCTAAGCTCCGCCAAATTTCAATACCGCTACCAGGATTCCTTCTTGCGTTGGCCAATACTAAAATCTCCTAGGTATGTGTCTTTTACCTTGTTACTATGCGGAACCTCTCCGCATCTAAGCATTTAATTTACTTTTCTTTTTTACTGAATTTCTGTCTACGTAACTGTTCAAATGTAGTGAAGTTAGCTCTAACCGCATTCCAGGAACTCTTACACTCAACGCTCTCGCTGCTGAAGCTGTTACTAATGGCTTTTCTTAACATGGCTCGATAATGAAAATTTTCTTCAGACAAATATCTCAACTCATGCCTGTAACATTATACATTAATATAATATACGGAAATTACTTATACCTCGGTGTATTCATAAGCAGATGATAAGCCTATTTTATTATAATTACTAAAAATTTAAGAATTTTTATACCCTTAATGTTAACCAATCATGGCTTTCTCAATTCCTGTCGAATGAATTGTTGCTAAGTAAATTGATACTCAGTACCATATACGGTGATGAGAACAAAGGATACAAATAATTCGGGATTCCAATACAAATGAAAAATTGTATTAAGCCAAAAGGCCTTGTTACATAGCCTGATTTTGCAAGTGAAAGCAAGCGGTCTGGTTCTCCTTATTAGTTAGCCTCGTAATGCTAATATGCTTAGGCAGCGTCGTTTTGATCAAATTGGATGGAAGCAGACAACAAATTCAGTCATTGCACAATTTCTGCAACAGTTTAATTTCTTTAAACATTGCACAGGAAGTATACGATCGAGAATTCCTTCATTCTTTAACAACGTTAAAAATACGTGGAGATACCCTTCAGATTTGCATAGAATATATATAACAAAGTCGACCAAGTAATAATAAACAAATATAGCGAGAAATATTTTAACTTATTTTGCTACACGAAAACTAGCATTCATAAGATAAACGAGGCAAGAAAATTAAAGCAAATGTACCATTATGACGGAATTCAAAGGAAGGCGAGGAGTGTATTACTAAGAAAAGCATAATAATAGGAAGCAACAACCTCTAGGAGAGACAATCATGACTGAGTACATGATATAGCTTTTCCCTAATAAAGAATATAAGCTTTTGGCTTCTACCCCACTCGATTCTCTTGTTAGTTATTCGAATAAAGTAGAGTATTTATTTAGGGCTGTGCATATTACAGAGGTATAAATCATTTTATTAAGACTTATCAGCTTTGTACCATTTTCCAGGCCTTTTATACTAAGACTGCAGTATCAGCACTAATATTTAAGACTTAACTTCTTGCCAGAGTAATGGACATATGCACTATATACGATATATGCACTATAGGTTCCCATATATATATATATATATATATACATACAGGATGAATCACCTAAAACTTGCACCGTAAATATTTCGAAAATGGAGAGTGCTATTGATGTGCACTTTTCACAGCATTTGTAGTCAGAGGGTGATCAATTTAGCCTATAAATATATTTTAATAATACTGTCTGTTTACAGCCTAAATGTACGAGCCCCTACTACCAATCAATGCTGTGAAAGCTGCACATCAATAGCACTTTCAATTTTCGAAATATTTGCGGTGCAAGTTTTAGGTGATTCATCCTGTATATCAAGGGTGGCGAAAACGACTTCCTTCCGCGAGTCACCAAATATGCAACACGCATTGCAACACTCAGCAGCATGTGAAAATCAAACGGACGGTTGCAGAGAGGGAACGTGCGCCTGCGAATCAAAATGACTCGCGAGTCACGTTTTCGCCACCTTATTGGATTCATTGGGGTTGGAAGGTTGTCCCTATGCCATGTTTTCATTTGCTTGTGGGTTTTGGTAAGGTTTTGCTTTACTAGGTGCTTACCCCTTGCGCCTTTCTTGGCCAGTTTAGATTATTCATTTTGGCTTTTATTTTTGTCACCTTTAATAACATTTTTTAATCTATCTTGTATCACCTTAAAGTTTTCTCGATTTTCTACCATCGTTTAGTGTATATGTGCTGTTATCTAACTTCTGTAGTTGTAAAGTGTTTCCATTTAATTTTTATTTTGCGTGAAAAATAAATTTTTTCGGCTTTGGGAAATTTAATTAGTTGTTTCAGGCTTTCTCTCATCTGGGTTCTGTTCTTTAAATTTTGAAGTAATGGTGTATTATTTTCATATATATATAGTGTGTATTTTAATTGTTAGATTTCATTGCGGTATAATGATTTTGATAAAACTTGTATTATTTTCAGTTTTGATTTATTTTGTCTTTCTTTGTGCTATCCTAAAATTTATAAATTGTCCTGAAATAACTAGGATATTGTTTTATTTAGTTCTTTGTTAGTTTTAGGCTTTAAATTTTGCAGTTGTTTAAATCCACTTCGATAATTTTTATTTTCTCATTATTTAATTTGCTATTACATTATTTTCGGTTTTTTATTTTTTTTTTCAAGCTATTACTTGCTGACATTATAAGCTTTTTCAATTACTTTTTTATTCCGAAACGTTTGCCTATATATTTGGTGTAAAGCTAAAAGAAGAATTTAGCTCTTGCTATTAACTTTAATCAAAATTTTATTAATCAGTGGCATCTTGTAATACTTCTGATTTTATTAATGCTTTATAGGGTCTGTTGTGTTTAGTTTGTTTGTATATAATTTTTATTATTTTTCAAATCTTTTGAGTATTTTATTGTTAATATATTTGTGATTTTTTCTGGGTATGATGGGGCTAATTCATTCATGTGCACAAAATAAAGCCTTTCGATACGGGTATTCTGTTTGCGTTTACTAAGAAAGAATTTTGGCCTGCGTCCAGTTTTTCCCTTTAGATATATCATAGATTTCAAATCCTGCTCCTATGTTTTTGTCTTGAAATCCCCTGTGGCATTCGTTAGGGCCTCCCTATCGTCTTGCTCTCGTCCTCAGGTTGCAGACGTTTTTCGTAAGCGGCTGTTTGGTTTCGGTGGTTCCATCACCCTATTTCGCCTGGTGAAGCCATCGAGGCCATTGCTGAATATTTATAAAATTCCCAGCCTGGAAGAGGAATCTCAGCACTTCTTTTATACCATTTCTGGAATATTAGCTGTATTATCAAACAATTGGTACATTATGAAAACAATTAATACTATCCGTTAGAATAAATACCATAATTTACTCACTTCTTAAGTTCTAAGTCTAATTCTTATGTTCACCTTCACACACGACAACCCTGCAACCAAGAACTTATGCAAACAAGGTATAACGACCTGAGCAACGCAGCAACAAGAGACCAGCATCCGACAGCAACGGACCAACTAACCGTTACCCACTCCAATGTTAGTCTTTCATTATCTGTATACCAGGAAAGTGAAAGTAAATGCAACGAGGAAGTTGTGAAAGAAATAGCACAACCTACAAACTAGCCCTTAATTAGCTCTTAAAAATAAAGCCAGGGTTTTATATCCCGTGCAATTAGATTTCTTGATTAGTCTAAAAGAGTTGAGCTTTATGGTAGTAAAATTTAAATAAGCTATACAGTAGCAATGGCCGTCATGAGGAATATTGCGATAAATCGCAGTGGTTCATGTGAGTTGTCCTGAATATTAAATATTATTGCTTTTAAGCTCTTAAAATCACAATGATTTTTATTCCCTAAGGTACTACTTTATCTTTTGCATAAATATTCTATTTCCTTCTACAGTATTTAGGATTTTTCAGTATTCAGGAGAAAATAAAAGCGACTGAAATTAAACTTTCATGCAGTATAGTGAAGCTTAAAACTGTCACTAGAGTTTTCTGAAAAGCTTCTAAACTACAGTTGTAGGCGCTTGCTTCTGACTCCTTGAGTTGCTAATAGTTTACGTTGTAACTTTGTGCTGCAAGGAATTTATAAAATGATGTGTCATCAAGCAGCTGCTTTAAACAAGAAATGTTTCTCGACTTCTAGGCATGAGGAGGTAATTCATCAGCCATATCAGTGAAAAGGCTGGAGTGTTTCCCAGCGGAAACCTTATAAACCCCAAGCATTGCTTTCTCCTATCTTCAGTAATAAAAGCCTTGGAAGCCTTTTAATGCGACTCGTTTTAATGGAGCAAGCCTCGTTCATGTATTGATAAGATAAACCCTTTTCAATATGTTACAGAAGTCACAATTTGTTAGTAGAGGGCATCTAATAAAGTGTGACCTAAACTTAGAATTGATTTAAAAGCTCACGTGTGCATCTTCCACGGCACTTCAGGGTTTTATGTCTCAATATCTCTAAGAAATATAATTCATAAATGCTGTCAGATTTTTATTGGCTAATAAAGTTCCAAGTCGAGCTGCTCTAAGCACTTGAACACTGCAGTATAAATCTAATTTTATGTTACTTCACATCTCAGCGGAAATGTAATTGCTGTGTATAATACGCTAGGTAATAAGTTTTGTTTAATAGTTAGTATAAGATAAGACAGCCTTACATCCCTTTAGGGCACTGACCTTCTATTCTAGGTAGAATAGTTCATGCTAAGCTCCCAAGGTGAACCAGTCTGGGAGAATTTGCCTTTCACTTGTCTTTTCACTGAAGCCCTTTTATAGAACTTTAGTCCAACACCAAATATTCCTTAGTATAATAATGTTGGTGAAAGTTTTAACTCAATGACCTCGAATTCCTTCCATAGTTGGCGATCCTTGGCTAGAGCGGTCCATCCTCTTCCAGCTCCTCGTACCAATTCGTCTGACCACCTCAGAAGAGGGCCACCTCTTCTTCTTTTCCCGAGCCTGTTGTACCAAGCTGTGGTCGCGTGGGCGCATCTTCTGTGATCGATCCTTGCCACATGGACTTCCCCATTTCCATTGAGTTGTGCGTGGATTGCTGCGTCCTCCAATCCTGTCATCCTTCTGATTTCTGTTTCGTATTCTATGTTGCAGCCTGATGTTCAGTATTTCCCGTTCTATCTCTCTCTGCCAGACTTGTAGGAATGGTTAATATACGAGTGCAATATTTTCAACCTCATGCTATAGTCGAAACAACATGCAGCAGTGTGAGAATTAACTCGGTAGATAGTTGAGTGACTTAAAGCAAAGGTGGTTTAAATGACCCTTAATTCCTTTTAAGTCACATTACATATTTTTGTGACCTTTGTCTGTCTTCTTTGTAAGTAGTATGAGTCACGCTTCATTGGTTTCTCTAAAACAAAACAGCATTGTCAAAAGAAGAGGCCTAATTGCCAAAAAGAGAGGCAAGAAGAGAATGCATTCCTTTAGGTTGATCGGTCAGGCGATTTGGAATTAACCGCAGTTATTCTGCTTATGTAACCTGCAAAGTTATGTTGAATGACAGATTTTAGAAATGTAGCCTTAAGGAAGAAAGGACATACCAAGGGATTGTTACTTTGAAGAAGGAAGCTTTGTTCAAAATAAAACTTATTTAGGAACAAATCTAGACATTAAACTGTAGGTAAATAATAACATTACAAGCATGTATACTGAAAATGCTTCTGAATTGTACATTAATTACACAGATTAGTTTATCTAACACAAGCAAATTCACAGAATACTTGTGCAATAAAATGCAGAAATAAAGATCAAGAATCTAGCGATAGACGCCCATTGGCGACGTCGGCAAGGAAATGAAATGTGCATTATCAATACAAAATATTTATGATGAACTTACAGCTTCGATATATATGTTGAATATACCGTAGATCAACCATGGAATTATGGGAAAATTCTCAATTTTCGAAACTGTATATTACATAATGCTTTTATTTGTTAAATTGTTTGTAATCAGAATAATAATGTTATTTTTTCCCATTTCGCAGTTTATACTTAACGTGCTGATGAACATTATGCTTAGCTATTGTGTATCTTAGCCATCCATATATGTATTTCCAATCCGTATCATACAGGTATGGCACTTTTATTTTTATTTTAAAAATATTTTTGAATATCCTGTTTCCCAATGCGTAAAAATTCGCTGATAATGAAATTGTTGAGACATTCGCAAGTACTGGTTGCGTATGAAGGGTCGCACAATTGTGTCATTGCCCGGTCTCAAAAAAGACTAATTGTTTGCGGATGAGACATTTTTATGCAACATTTCTTTTACAAGAAAGTAGTTTCTATGACCTGTTAGGATTTTAGAATTTTCTTCTGAGGAAGGCTCTGTTCAGAACAGTTACAATACCGTTCAGTGAAACTTAGGACTTATCAAGAGCATGCTCCAGATATTCACTACAGAAAAACTTCATATGGCGATCACAAATAGATGGGTTAAATTATTTAGAAATTTAAGCAGACATCTAGAACATTTCATGTATGCTTGCTGATTCTTTAGAACATCCTCAAAATTTTTTACGGATAGCTAAAAGGATTTAACTTTCCTAGGAATACAAACATAAGTATATGTGAGAACCTCTCGTGTTGACTAATAAGCCAGCAGTGCATATTAGCAAAGAGGTGCTAAATTGTTTACTTGGCGGGGCTGTGTGTGTGTGTGTGTGTCTACATTCATTTCTGGCATCGACGGTAAAATTCAGGGTTGCCTATATGCTGATCTTCAAAGTCTTTTTCCCGAGGTCGCGGGATCAAGCGCAGCGGCGGGCGGTGTTTTATTTTCGGGTGTAAAAATCCTTAGCGCTGCTTGCTCCTGAAGGGAAGTAAAGCCGGTGGTCCCGTGTCGTAGAATTGCAGCAGGTAAACAAACCTAAAGTTGATAAAGAGGCCTCTGAGAAAATTTTCTGGTCCTTCACGCCCAAAATGGAGTGTGATGTTAAGGACCATAGTAGTTAAAGAACGTCCATAAATGAAACTCATATTTTTGGTAAAGTCATTTTTATAAGTCCATAGGTATATATGTATATATAATGTATATATATATAGTAGCACATCTACACAAAAAGTAAAGAGAGAAAGAATGAAACAGGAGCACAATATTCACGTTGCTACCACCGCTGGCCCTAACAGAGGCTCAAGTTATTATCAGAACCGGTCATTTAAAGGTTAGAGCTGTAAAAAGGGCATAAGCCTAGTTATAAATGCCTTTAAGTTTCCGTGTTTACTTTTTTATGCCAGTGCACGATGACCGAAAGAATTAAATATTCCGTTCGCGGCCATCCATTCCTACCAATGGGCTAACTTTAGAGGGGAACAGTTGGAAATGTGACCCCAAAGACAGTTTTCCTTTCTGTCCCGCTAACTATGCCTCATATCGAAAAATAAGCTGGCCTAAAGCTAGGTAAGGTAACCTACAGTTACGTTAACATAAGCATAGCGCCTGCTTAGTTTAACTAGCTAACAGTTTAAAAAAATGGTTGAATGGTGTAATCCATAAGACCGGTATAGCTGATGACATTTATATGGAATTATGCAGAGGAAGGCCCATGATAGGACAAATCGGCCTCAGAGATTGACGAAAAGCTTACAGAAAATTAGAATGGGTAACATACAGGAAGAGAGAGATGGTCAATTTAGAGGTCTTTGGAAACAAGTAAGGAACAGAGTGGAGTATATGGGGAGACAAGAATTATTTGATGGTCTTAAATAAGAAAAGTTTAATACTACAGATATATAGACAAATAAAGATGAACTGGGGCAGACAGAGGTATGCAGAAGTACGTAACTGAGTGGGAATAGAAGGATGGGCATAGACTAGATTAGAAGTGCATAGGTTAACAGGATATAGGAAGAGAATGAACTTAGACATATTCCCTTTATGTAGTGGGCATTATATAGTAGAATGCAGAGAAACGCATATGTGGAGGAAACAGTATACCAAAAAATGGGAAAATACTGATACAGAAGTTCTAAAAATTAAGATAATAAAGGTGAAGAAGGAATGGGACATAAGATTGTTAGGCAAACAAGAGCAAGGGAAAATGGTACAGAAAATAACTACAACATAATGTAAATTAAGGTCCACTATAAATAAATAACCTTAAAGTTAAAATAGATAGGGACTACGGGACCAAACTAGCAACTCAAATTATTATGAATCCAAAATTGTAAAGCTTAATGCAGGGATTATAGGAATTGAATAAATATGTACTTAATATATGGAATTCACTATTTGCTAGGCAATTTAATTTAAGAGTATCTCCATTGTGCATCGAATATCAGCTACTGCTTGAGCAACGCATCTGATTTTATAGACATATCTCAGAGATCATATATTTTCTAAAGATAAAGTAATGTTGGGGTTGTAGGATAGATGTAGTAATATCGGTAGAGTTACTTTTGTAGGGATGCAGTCCACAATGTCTTTAACCTTCTTAATAAGAATTATTTTTAGGCCAAGTATAGTTACTTGTTTCTTATAGTTTATTATTTGCCCAATTGAAAACAAAAACGCTAGAAAATATTTAAACAGAATAAAAGGGAAATAAAACGTTTAATAGAAATATTAGCATTCAAAATAAAGCACCCAAAAAATCAAAATAAAAAGGTTTTGTATTGATCTGAGAGCATAACTCAGACTATAACAGTAGTTGTGTAGATATGTACAAATAGCTTTCGGATAGCCGAAGTCAAAACGTTTGAGAGCGAAGAGTATCTTGTAAGCAGGTGCGGCTCGTCAATATGTGCTACAGTGCTACAGCACAATGGTTATTTTGTTGAAAGTAGTGCCCCATCACATGTTAAGCATATCTTCAATTATTATTGCATATTTTCTTTCGCTTTCATAATTTTAACCAATTTTATATTTGCCACGCGCTAGCATTGGTTTCACTTTCAGCTTTAGTTATTAAAAAAGAAATGGCCTAGTGCCCGTACAAAAAGCCCGGCTTACAGGTAAAAATTTACATTAGTTACAGTGAGCTTACTTACTATGAGAAAAATTTGTAATCAGAAACAAAAAACCCATACGGCAACCAATCATGAGCTGCCGAGAACAGCTTCTAGCTGTAAAATGTCTGAGTTGCATTTCTGCTGTGCTTAGAAAAGTTCTTTTTCACTATATAAATATTTACACAGCAATCATACACACACACTCACACACACACAAACCTGGCCATGCCTAACACGTCCCCGGTCAACACACGATTTCACCATTACAGGAACTATGTACACCACACTATTTACAATATTTACAGCCCGCAGTTTGGCTGTGCGGCAGCGTGGATCATAGGGGTGGTTCTGCGGCGAATGGTAGGGGCCTCTGCCGTAAGGGGGAGTTGCCTAGGGCCTTGTGTGATGGGCGCGTGCAGGGACGGGCCGAATGTAACCTAAATTTGTCTGATTCTGGCATGTTTTCTATGCTTTGCTCGCCCCTGGGATACCGGAGATGAGTGTGTTGGTGTGTATCCTAATGCGCGCCCATACAGAGGATGCTCGTTTTATTATGGAGTCGGAAATCGTTGGCATGTTCGCCTCACGGTGAAGGGTTCGGTTGTTGGTGAGGATGGGAGTTCGAAGGATTTGGTTGCTCATCATGTGCAAAGGTGATTCAGGCCTCAGATACATGTGATCGGTGTTGCTTTAGGTGCTACACATATCCTCAGTTCGTTGGCGGGAATGCAGACCAATCTACGCACATGACACATTGATGTGCTACTTGAAATCTCTTCTCCTATTGACTGCTTTTACCTAGAGTTATTCTAACATCGAATGAAGCACAAAGGCCTTCCTACAGCTTACCATAGTATAATCACGCCATCTATATTGTGTTGATACAATTACCTTTGCTGCTATGCATGATACAAGCGGCAATTGATCTTATATTACAACATAGCTCAGGGAGAATAAAGCCCTCCGGAGATGCACCTGTGGATCTGATACAATTTTAGCTGTTGATATCACTTGTTTTCGATAACAAATAACGCAAAATATTTGATTCAGTTTAAAAACTCAGGTTATGTCCGACAGTAATAGTTCTGTTATGTGCACTAACATGAATTCTGTGATTAGCTTCATTAATTACCCTTTTTCTAGGAGGATCCTAGAGGCAAAAGTTCAAGTGAAGTAGCTAGCAAATCAAACTCTAGCTCTAAACATTACGCAATTTTGCAAAAGTAGGGAGAAATAATTCCTATATTCGACGCTTTAATCACAAAATCTACGAATATGCATATATATGTGGATGCCAAGAAAGAAATGCCCTTTTCTGTTTTCAATGCTTGCTCTTTGGAAACAGTGATTCTTGGAGTATGGTGGGAGATACAGACCTAGGGCATATTAATGTTCTTATCAACAAACAGAAACATAATGTAAAGCATTTGAACAATGTTATAGGTTTAGGTGCTTTAGGCAATATAAGTATTGTGACTCAGCTAAGCCGTGCTTATCAAGAAAAGAAGCTGAAACATAACGAGCGAGTTGAAAAAAAGAGTATGTTTTGTCGCGCATTATTGACTGTATAAAGTTCTGTGGTGCGTTTGAGCTGGCTTTAAGAGGACATGATGAACCTGAATCTTCTAAAAGTCTTGGTGTATTCTTAGGATTAGTTCATTTAGTAAGTAATATTGACAGTGCTGTGAAAGAACATATGGACTCCAACCATATGTTCAAAGGGACATCCAAACCATCTAGAATGAACTCCTGCATTACATGCTAGAAGTTTGATGTGAGGTGATTGCGGAGGAAATAAAAGAAGCTGACTTTGTGGCTGTTATGGCAGATGAAACCACAGACGTTTATCATTAGTCACAACTTATATTAGTATTCAGATCCGAGAAAAATGGTTTTCCGTATGAAATATTTTGTTTTGTTTTTAATCCAGAGTGACAGATTGCAGAATCAATTTCTGAAAGCATATTCAAAGTGCTTAATGAGCTATTCAGAGAAGAACCTCATAAACTCAATGCCCAAACTTACGATGGAGCCTCGGTAATGAGTGCTGCAATTGGAGGAGTACAAGCCAAAGTCAAATCTCAGTTTCCAAATGCGTAGTTTATTCACAGCTACGCATATCAGTTGAATTTAGTGATGGAACGTGCTGCTTCACAGAATAAGTCTGCCAGAATGTTTGTTCTTAGCCTGTCAGCTTTTCCTGCCTTTATCTCAAGATCCCACAGCGTTTAGCCGCCCTAGAATCTGAGAGGGCCAGAAGAGTTCCTGGTGGATCTGCAACTATGTGGAATTTTAGTTCCAGAACGGTTAATGTAGTATATGAAAATCAGGAATAATTACTGCAGTACTTTTTTTTTGATTTGGAAAATTCTGACCATTATAAGACTTGCCTGGAAGCAAATCGAATTCGGCGTTATTTAGAAGATAGAAAATTCCTTTCTTGGTTGAAGTTCTTTCTCAAAGAAATGCGTAATGTTGATATCCTTTATAGTCAGCTGCAGTCTAAATCAACTAAGGTAATTAAAGTATAAAATGCCGTGTCTTCATTCATTTAGTGTGTATGTGATATTCGAGAACCAGCCCACAGTATATTTATGTTTCCTTGTGAACCAATGAGCAAACGACAGAAGTTGAAGTTTCTGAATATATGAGCCAAAGAAGTGTGCGATAGCATTATTGAGGAAGCTAGACGTCGTTTTCAATCCTTGAGTCATCTCGATGCAGCAAAGCTGTTAAACTATAAATTTTTTACAACTTTTTAAATCAGTTTCCCGAGAGTGAACTTCGAACTGCTGTAGACACATATACAACACTGAAAAAGAAAATGCTAAAGACGTAGCTCAGTGTACCGTATGCAAGATGTGACTTCAGAAATATTGATGGGTTTGTATAATTATTGCAATAAATAATCTCTAAAGGCGTGCAAGATTCATTTTCTGAAGTGACAACTTTGCTAAGAATTTTATCACAACGTCAATGACCACTTCTGAGCCAGAAATACATTTTTATGCTTAAAACGCGTTAAAACGTTCTTAAGAATCACCATGTCGCAAGATGGATTTACTGCTCTGGCAATGTTATCCATGGCGAAGAGCATCGTTTCTAAGATGGAGGGATTCAACACCAAAATGATTGATAAGTTCTGCAGTAGGAAGGAATGCCGTATGGACTTCATAATTCGCCATTAGGTAAGAGAATTTGCAAAATAATATACATATTGTATGGTACTGTAACCGCACACATTATTTTGTTCACTAGCCGACAATGCTTGTAAGTCCGGAAGCCTAGACGTTGCGTGGGAAAAACCCAAACAACCGAAAATCAGTCCAGCGGGCAGAAAATGTACAGTAGTGAAAATCAGTATAAAGGCACTGAGTTTCCTACTGAAAAGTAGGAGGTACAATTTCTTAGCCAAATTTGTCGAATTTATTATGAAACTACTGGATGTGAGCAGTATAAATGTCATCGCAGAATTAGTTTCTATCGTAAAACTAGTAACAAAATACGACATTTGCATTTCTTGGATGGAAATTGGTATAATTGGTATGGTCCTATTGGTTATTGAACTGTTATTACTTTGTCAAACCACCTTCATTCTTATATACATTAAGATGTACATATCTTAGGCACTTTTTGGTGGAGTTTTTATTTCTTACTTTGAAATTTGACCAACTCTTCTGGTATTTCTCCTTTTCGTTCGGATATGGCCTGAAGGTGCCTTCTGTTGCGAAAAATATGCCTTGCAAGTATTTTCCAAAGGTTTTCCATGAAATTTAAAACTTGGCTACATGCTGGCCATGGCAAGACAATATCTGTTTGTTAAACCACATTTTGGCTGTAACAGAAAATGCACAGTTGCATTATATTGTTGAAAATTAGACTTTCTTCCCCTAGGTCCTCATACATTTCAATCAATTCTGTCTCTAGCATCTTAGAGTACATGTTAATTTATTCTAGTGTTCGGCCAGCAATGAATGATGTACCTTTAGCGCAGAAGGATTCCCAAATCATAGCACCTCTACCACCAAAATTTCCCCTCGTTATTATTGGCTGCTCTGTTCTAAGATCTACTTATAATATTGAAATATATTATGCCCATCTAAATTATACTTCATCCCAACACTGCAGATCACTTTCTCCCATTCTGAAGTCCATGACATACTTTTTCAGCAAAATCCAATCAGGCCTTCTTATGAGTGAGTGTTTGGAGCTGGATTATGCAGTTGTTTCTTGAATTGAAAATGCTTCTCATTTGACAAAATTTGTCTTACACATCTGGCAATTACTGGCAACTGTAAATCAGCACCAGGTTGGGAAGAATTAATCATTTTGGACCATTGTTTTGTTCAAAAGTAACTGTTTAGATACCTCAGATAACTTTCTACTTTGCACATAGCTTATCTTCTTTCCATATTGTGCATCCAATGTAAAAAAGCTATCAATTTTTGAACTACAGGGGTCCAACTTCTCGGCATCGGATGACTAAACAGTCCCATTTTCATGTGTACAGTGATTTTTCCTTTTTTATCACATGATATCCATTTCGCACATGACATTGTGACAATAATAGTTTATGCAATACATGTCAAGCTGTCACTAGTTGTGTTTGTTTACTGGCTGCAGTAGAGGCACATATGCATACCCTAACACCACGAAGCTCTGACTAGCTTTATATAGATTTCCAACCTCTATCACCTGAATCGTTAATTCCTTCTCATACTATACTACTGACATCAACTGAGATACCATTTGAATGCATTTGTCAGTGTACTGAATCTCATACTATTGTAAGTGTATTGTATGCAACAATATTTCAACAGAGCTTGTTAATTTTACTAAAAAGATATATATGCCTTTATACTAATTTCCACTACTGTATCTGGCGAAAATAATGTGATAATTGCAAATGGTATACTCCCAGACTTTCTAAACTATAGGCACCAATAGGAATTAGTTATAATATCTCACGTACTATCTTTTAAAAAAGGCCTTCATGGCCGTGGTCACCGGAGCGTATAGCTTCGGTGCTCCGCCAAGCTGAGGGTCGCGGGTTTGATTCACGCCATGAGTATGTGTTTGTGTGTGTTGTATGTGTAATTTCGGTAATAAGCGATAACGTAAACAGTAAAGCAGAATGATCATAAACTGGGTAAGCAAGGAAACTTTAAAAAAGGGAGATAAATTTACACTTTTCGCCGCTCAGTAACAATCAGTCCTTCCATAAATAAAGGATATGAAAACTAAATCGGCTATGGTCGTAGTCGCCATTTCAACCTGTCACTCACTTCGAACTTTTCTATGGCTATATTAACCCAAAATGTCGAAAAATGTCACAAAAAAGTAGGATTTCTCTTGCTGCTGACATATTAAATATTGGAAAATATGCAAGGAAACAGAAAACACGTGAAATATTGGTTTTTATAGAACCAACATCTATGTTGTATTATAACTCACACACCAACATCTGCTGTAGTAGCTCAATAGTAAAACGCACGCTGTTCTAAGTGTGTCGGGGATTCAGTGTCTGAAGTCCCCAGCATATGGTCATACCTTTTATTCCAGCTTTTTACCTTGTAAGACGCAGTAACGAATAAATTTACAGTTCTTTTTGCAGCTAAGCCATTTTTACATGATTTCGAATAAATTACGAGCAGTTTGAATGATAATTTTAATGGAGCCATGCTATAAATGCTGTATACTATTCATCTGATTATAACAAGTTAATACATAAACTAACAAGAAACCGATAAATTCTCATCTTGAGAAAAACCAAATTACAGCTGCAAATATAATTGAGTATAATTCGATGGAATATAGTGCATAAAGCGGAAAAGGTATATGTTGTGTAACTACCAGATACAATATAGTTACGCTATTTACTAGAAACAATCAAAATAAACCTATAGCCAAGGATAATATTGCTCAAAAAGTAAACTAAACAACTGCTATTTCCTAGCTGAGCACGTCATATATGAAGAAATAAATTGATTTTGAAAATATTCATATTTATAGACAGTGTGTGGAATAAGTAACTTGTGGAAACAACGAATGGAAAAGAAAATTGAAATTTTCTGAGTATAATAGATAGAGCGGTTCTGGCGTACATTTTTAAGTTTATATGGGAAAAGATAGGGAAAACGGGGTGAGATGCTATGCCAGGAGAGGGTTCATGCGGGCGGAACTGCGTCTATATGGGAAGAGATATGCAAAACGAGGAGAGATGCTAGGTAGATAAAACAAAACACATCAGGATTATTCACGAATTTTCTTCGTAATGAAGTGCATATGAAAGAGAGACATAAATGTCAGAATAGTTAAAGTACATCTGCAAACAACATGAATAGACCTTGGATAAAATAGTTTAGTACAATGCAAATAATATAATCAAGTTACAAATAGTGCTGTAAAACAAAGTAGTCATAAGAGCAATGTATATATATGAGTGTCTCATAAACTAGAGCTGGTAGGATGGAAGACATTTTAGGAATCAGCAGCATCAGAATACCCAGAATCAAGTGGAGAACTCAAGGCACAACGAAGGTTTTTTTTCGTTCCCCAGTGTTATCAATGTTTTTACAGGGAACGTCAGGTCTCTGAGCAGCATCAACAGCACGATATAAATAGGGCTGCTTAGGAAGATCAGGTTTCAGATGTTCAGCCGGTTGAGAGGGATTCACGTAAACACAGAAACTCATAGGTGTATGCTTCTAATAAAGGGTTACATGGGAAGTTTCAGGATTGGGGATGCACTTGTAACATAGAGTGAGCATGCTTTCAAAATCCCCATAGATAGCGTAGCAAGGTTAAAATAGCCCTTAACATTTTTTAAATTGTAGGAGTTCTCCTTTGTAGGCATAACTACTTTTGCAATATCATGTTAGTTATGTTCCTGTAGTTTTTACAACCCACTTGGCCCATATCGATCATCAAGATGTGTGAAACTCCTCTTACAAGTTCACACTTGTCCTTCTTACTTAGTTTTTTGACGATGAATAAGTTTTTCAAGGTTCTTGATATATACATAGTGGTGTTTTCCGCTGCTATCTCTCAATAGTAATAACTCACGATGGTCAGCCAGTTAAGTATCAACATGATTTATTGGATACGCTTCTTGTTTCTCATCCAGCACGAAAACGTTGACAAACATTCTATTAAGCTTCTCATACTTTGGTATTTGAGGAGGTGTCGTAGGATATGAAACACAGCTGAAGTCGTAATTTCTTGAAGCTGCTTGAATTTCCTCACGCTTTGTGGATGCTTGTCAAGACTATGACTAATGCAGAATACATGAAGCATTTAGCGTCGCTGTAGTTCTGGTGTTTATGCAGACCGTTCTTGGTTCAACAGATGGTGGTAATTGTATATAGCTACTTTCTCGTAACAGGTTGTGAATACGGAGTTGATCTCCTTCCACAGCAAACAAATCCCAGTTGCTACCCTTAAGCTGTGACTCCTCCATTTCAGTAACTCATTCTTCTTGAATTTAGTTTCCAATATAGACTCCTGATTTGTTTCATATCGTTTGTTGATTTACAACGCATGAAATACGATCTCAATATTCCCTCGAATTAAGTCATACTCCTTCATGTTACAGTCCTCCATGGTAAGTATCAGCTGATGTCTAGTAGGTTCCATCTACATTCTCATCTTATGAATGCTTAATTCACACACATCTTCATGCCGCTCTCCCTTATAACCGTTATTGAAGACTGCGTTACAATACTTGCACTTAAAGATTCGTTTACAAGCTATTTCATTCCTTCTGTTCTCATAAACTTGATTAAATTTCTTTCCACATTTAGACCACGTATATCCTGATGCACTAGGAATAGTGTGTTTATATGCATAGTTATTCATCATTACTCTTGATGCAATAACATATTAATCCATCTTCAAGGAATGTTGACCTTTTCACCTCGATAACACTTTCGAAATCTGTTTATTCTTGGAGGGAACGCAATGAAACAAAACAATGAAACTCAAGACTAACTAACACATAAGAACGGGGGCACGAACCTTTTAGATGAATCATATACTAAATTTAATAATAAAACGATGATTAATCCTCTAAACACTTATATTTCAGTAGATGTTCGGGCGTGTCCGTATGTATTTGTAAATGTTCATTTGTTCGGGTGTGTTCGTATGACTTCGTGCGTATTCACATGTTTTGGGAGATGTCAGTTTGTATTCACGCGTGTTCATGTATGTTTCATATGCGTTCATACAGATTTTGGTGCTTCTCATAAGTTTATGGAATACCTGACATCCCTTGCAAGGAGAATTGATAATATATACAAGTGCATTTTCCCCTCATTCAGGTCGGTTCCACCTAGGATCTCTCCTCGTTTTCCCTATATCTTCCCATATAAACGCAAAAAAATTATCCAGCACCGCTTTATCGATTCTATTCTTGTGTTTTAGAACCTCGTATGATAGCTTCAGCTAGGATTACATCCTTTATTTTTTCGTGCATTTTTGCAACCAGTGCAGAACACAGGTTTGGGTTCTGCTGATAATGTTGCTATAGATCCACCACGTGACCAACCAGATTCCCTCACACCCTATCTGGTCTAAGTTCTTCACATTCATTTATCTTGTAGGTCCATACATGATCAACGGGGTTCAGATTAGGAGATCTTGAGGCCAGTCCACGTACATTATTTCTGGACGCCTCCTATGTGATATTTACGGTTTGCACATCTCTATTGTCGTGCATAAATACATATTCCCCTTATTCTGGAAACCTAGCACAAAGGAGTGGCAGAAAAGTGTCTTCGAGAATGTCTACATAGGCTGCGCTCGTCATTCTTTTTGCACTGGAATTAACTCCCTTGGGCCAGATGCGGTCATACAGGCTCAAAACTTTTCTAAAATTCTTCCCGAAAGTTCTGCTCTTGTGACATACTGAGGCACGTATCTACTTCCCGTGGTCTATATAGACATAGGGCCCCTTGCTTTTGAATCGAAATACCTTGTTGCCACTGCAGATTACCAGGTCCCAGTAAGTCTGAGGAACGTAAATATTACGCTGCGCCCATTTGACCTTCTTGCTTTATGTGCCTCAGTGAGAAGGAGCTTAGTGGCAGGACAATGCGATGAAATATCATATCCTTTAATCGTTGGTGTATAGTTTCAAATGGACAACCATACTAAACTGCTTTTTCCAAAAGACAGACCTGTGCCTTAAAGGTTGGTTGCCCACATGTTCTACCAGAGCTGCGACTTGAGCAGTGTTGTTGCACGAGGCCTGCCCGAACGCCTGCGTGATTTGGCCCATTCAACTTCTCCCTCGCGATGCCGGTTTTTTCACTGTTCTTTGGCCACAATCCAATTTTCTGGCGATTTGCGAGGCATTTTAACCATGAGTACAACAACATACAATTTCACCGTTTTGAGCTGCAGTCAGCTCCACATATACTCGCGAACGTGGCATGCTGCTCTACTTGTGATGAAGCCTTACCGAAAATGTACGAATGCAGTGCATAAGGAACTTCCAGCAACATTTTGCGCATGCACAAGGAATACCACGTAAAAAAGTTGGAATAGAAAATATGGCCACATGCTAGTGTTCGAACTGTGTATCTTCGGCATACTTTAAACAGCGAACGCTTTATCATTGAGCTACGACAGCAGTTGTTAATGCATGGGTTCTATGCAACACAGATATTGGCTCTATAAAACTCATCATTCCACGTGTTTTCCGTTTTCTTGCATATTTTCCAATACCATGTATTTAATAGCTCAGCTGCAAGAGAATTTCAACTGGTTTTGTGATATTCAGTCAATATTTTCTCTACTGGGATAATATATCCTTAGAAATCTTCGAAGTGAGGACAGGTTAAAATGGCGACCACAACGATATACATTTACCACCACCCGATTTAGTTTTATACCCCCCTACTCACGGAACGCCTGAATGACACTGTTCACCGAAAAATGTACATTTAATTTCTTGAAAGATAGTACACCAATAAAATCTATAAGAAGCATCTAACTAAGAAAGAAGCTAGAAACTAAAATTGGGCGGAAAATACAAAACTTAACTAGTGTGGATGCTCAGTTACGAATACGGCTAATATGGTCACTTCTTATCTTGTACATAAGCGACGTTAAGTCGGTGACTCAGCTGCAAAAAATGTGGGTTAGGCGAATTTTACGGTGAGCTAATTTAGGTCTGGGGAAACGTTTAAAACAACTGGAATAATACTGAAAGAACTTTAACAACAATAAACTAGAAGCAACTTGAATAATTTGATTTGAGCGCAGGATTCGGCAACTGTGTAATATTATGTAAGGGAGCGAGGAAAGCAAATTTAGCATTAAGAAACATAAAGCGGCAGCTAAGGGGGAATATCGGTGTTTATTTATCTCCTACATAGAATTCCTGACAAAAGAGCCCTCAATTCTGAGAAACGTTTTCTTAGAGACTATCTGCACATCAACGTAACCCGAGGATATGACATTTTCCTTCCAAACTCCCTCAAAAAACCAAAGACTAAACATTCGCAATTCATAAAATACAGGTGTATAACACGATTCGGGTTTCCCATGAAACAATTTGAATCAGTGGCTAATTTGTGAAACTAATTTGGACAATCTCTCTCCTTCCTCAATGCATGACGTAATATGAACGTATCCTAAGCCCATAATCTACTCCAAATTTAGAAGAAAATATTAATATTACTGTTATTATCAGTTGAGTTTCCCGCTATTGTTTTTTATATACTGAAAACGTAATTCTGCAGTGGGAACAGCATTTGAATTTTAAATGTCGTGACAATTTGATTAGAAGTTCTATGTCGCTACCGGAGTCAGTTGACCCTGAGCCACTGTCTGACATTGAACATATATAACAAAAGTTTTCTACGAATTGAATACAATGAAAAAATCAATATGATTTACTGCAGATAAAACTAAATGAATGGTTTGTATAGGCAGTGCTCTCGAAAAAACAAATTGTCAAAGAACAAATACGGGAACCAAAAAACTTCTAATACTTTTGTTGTAAGCTATTCAATTAAGCATAACAAGCTGTAACATCTTAATAAGCTTAGTTGTTGCTGCAGAAGAATATGTACCTATCTAAATCTCTTGGAAAGCCATTCAGCTTTTTCTTCAGTATAAATTTAGTTTTCATTGACAGATCTGGTTTTCAAACTCGCCGTCATATCTTTTGTTATCACCTAGAATTAAAATGCGTTATTAACTAATTCCATTGCAAAAACAAACCCTAGTTTTTCCCTACTGAAAATGATCGACTAACCGGAAAATATTTGATTCTAGATGTGCTATGCACACGGTTTTTAAATAGTTATAAAAATATGCATTGCAATTTCTTACAGATGCTGTAAATGTGATTAATGTCACCAAACTGCTCAATAATCATGGTTTGCATTCTCTAATATTTTTCTAAGAAGGCAGTAAATTCTAATCCCTCTTAAATAAAATAGAAAGCTGCTATTCAGTACTACCTTCGATCTAATGAGCAATCAATTCAATGCTTTAATCATTCGAATTTACAGGAAATTCTTATTTTTCTTTTGTCATGTTGCGTAAGTGAAAAATGAGTTATCCATTAAATTTTGTTACTCATATTCTTTTCCGTCTTACTAATTTTTAATTTTGCTAGGTCATAAAGATTCCATGCCACTTGGTGTACGAAAATAGGTATACGTACATTTGACTTCCTTCATTTAAGTATACGTACGTCATTTTCACCTACTATTCTTTCACCTATACATATTTAGTGTACGATAATTTTATGTGGTTTTACAGTATAGCCGCTTTAGACTACTGCAGCTTTTATAACAAAACCATTTCTGCATTGGAACTAAGTCATGGTTAGCTTATTTTAAAAAAAATGTCAAGCATATTACTTATTTTCTACTACATATCTTCAATAAAGCGGCCTGTGAATTAATGGATATAATAATAACAAACGTACATACTGGTGTATTAAAGAAGGTATGTGCAGGAACCAAGTTATTACTATAGGTCACCCAACGAAGATTACCAAACACATGAAACATAATCCTGTGTCCAGTCCTGAGGAAACACAATGCCTAGACGAGCTATGGAGGATCCTGTAGAACTATCAGCTGGGATTCTGAGCAGTAACTTTCAGGATAAGGTTCAGCTATTTTATCACATTTACAAGAATGGAAACCCTGCATCTTTCAATGAATAGGCATAGTCTGCTCTTCCATCAAACCCAGAAAGTGGCTTTGACAGCTTTACCGCAACACCTTACAAAAACTAATAGAGGGAAATATCTCTCTTGAACAATAACCTACGAGGTGACAATGAAAATAAAATCTTAGTGTTTGCTGCTACTGAATATTTTCGACAATTAGGTGAACGTGATATCTGGTTTATACACGGCGCTATTAAAGTACCATCTAATATTTCTGTTCAACTTTTCAGAATACACAGGGAAAATGCTTTGCCGATTGTTCACAATTTTTATCATCTAAAGAAAAGATAATAAGCGTCAACTCAAAGGTATGTAATTATTTTATAAGTATCAATATTAGCGTTTATCTCCAAACCATGGCGGCAAGGTATTCTGATTTAGGAATAGTTAAAGCCCATCAAACAGGTTTTCATGCTTCAATAACCAGGCTGTTTCTTTCACCTTGGGCAAAGTATGAACTTCAGGCGGTGTATCACAATGCTGAAGATTGTCATTCAAGATTTGAGGAATGGTGTACATCAGCTTTTGAGTTTTGCGTTTGTACCGAATGAAGGTGACACTGCTGCTTTCAGTTGACATTGTGGAATGCTTCAATGTCAGCTTATGCTTAAAGAAGGCCATAACGAGCCAGGGGAAGAGCCATTGAACCTCGATACCGTCCACGATTCTGGAGTCAGCAGTGAACTAAGAACTAATAAGCTTTTGAAAGGCTGATGTAATAGCTTTGCTCTTATGCTGGGAAAACACCGCTCATTTTACATTCACCTACAACATAAATCAAAAAGGAGAAAGATAGTCACAAGATGCTCCTTGAATTGCATGGAGCTAAGAACAACGGATTAACAGAAAACATTACAGTAATTAGGCGGCTAAAGAATATTTCAATGAATTATCAACAATATAATGCAAATAACAGCACTTCAGATTATTTAACTGCTTATAGTCATAACCCTACCCTATCAACAACTAATACGCCTGTATCTCGCAGCATATTAAAGTCATTGTATGTCCTTTGAGGTATAGTAAACTTATCGTATACAAATTTATTTTGAAACGAAAACTTAGTATACAAAGGAAACGAATTTTAAATTTCGAATTTCATAAATTTGTTATGTCAAATATGTGTAAACGAATTGATACTACGATTATTCGGAGAAAGGTATAAATAATTAAATAAGGAAATAATAGTAAGCTAGAGAAATGATTGCCAAAAGCAATTTCCGTATATTAAGTCAATGTATATCGCAGTAAGCTTGAGTTGAAAAGATTAGTTCGGAGAGAAAAGTAATTAGCTAGCAAAGTCCTTAGTAATAGCTGAGGAGCTAACGCGTTAGTATAAATATTTCTGGAATGCAGTTAAGGTTATGAGTTCAGTATGTTTGCAGAGTCACGTAGACAGAAATTCTGTAAAAGAGAAAGAAAATTGGAAATCTTAGACTTGGGGAGATGCGGCTTAGCAACAAAGTAACAGACGCTTACGTAGCAGTATAAGATTGGCACAGCACGAGAAGGAACCTGGTGGGATAGTTCTAAGGTAGGCGGAGCTTGAGCAATAGAGTCCTTTCTTTTCTATGTGCACAACCTTAGTGGTTTGCAGCCTTTTACGGTGATCGATAGTCCACAGCTTCTAAGACCGCATTGGGTTATCAGTTACTTTGCGGTATCCGCGAGGTGTTCTAATGCATAAACAGTAATTTAAAACCGTAAAATTTATACTGAAGAGTTATAAAGTATAACAAGTCAATTGTTACAATTTAGAAGGCTACGATTCATACTCAGTTTCATTCTTTGTGTTGAAACGGCAGCAACTCCCTTCAGTAACTCAAGTATTATATCACATTAAATTTCTCAGCCACCTTATGAGTAAACTGGTGTTATCCTTTCAAACTACGCCCATGTATACCTTGAGAGAAAGATGGCATAGCCAAACACTGTAGCAGCCGGTAGAAATTGAACCAAAGGGTACGGCTTCAAATGGTGACCACCAACGGCTTCATCATTGATTTAAAGTGGTGATAGTGGTTGTGCTGGAGGCGACGTTCATTCCTGCACCGTTATAATTCATAATTTGGAGAAAGTGATTGGGATCTCATATAATCTACAATCTACGCTTAACATATGTTTCACTTAATGGTTCATATTAGAAAATTCAGTTCGATCTTAAATTGTAACATAACGCGCACTAACGTGCATAAGAAATAGCATTAGCGCTTCATCTATGGCCATGGCCGAAAGGAAAAGAAAACAGGTGTATCAGAACTAGAAAGAGCTGTATCCTAGCGTGATAGGAATACCTGTGATAAAATGCACATTGTATAAAGTAGAGACATAGTCCAAATGCATCAGTTGGGCCGGCTTTTCAGAGAAAAAAGTAATCGGACATCTAGAAGTGGTCAGACTCAGAACGAATTAAACCCGAATGCCTCACAAAGTGTCATTTCCAGGCTTTGATGTAGGTCCCGAGAAACAGGAGATGTTCCCGTCAGGCGTGGTTGTCCAAGAATAATAAGAGCTGGAGTCAATTGCAACACGAAAACGGAGAGTGGCTGTAAACAACTGTCCTCGCACTTTACAGCTGCCTCCGGAGATAGAATTTTACGGTAAACTGCGTGCCGAAGGCTAAGGACGCAGAACTCTGTATCAGACCTCCACTATTATGTTCCTTCTTACATCGGTGTACGGAATAACCTGCTTACAGTGAAGTTAGTAGCAAAAAATATGATCCTGAACGGATGGAAGAATCCACTCCTTTCAGATAAGTGAAGCTTTAGTTTATGACAAGATTTATGTCTCTAGAGAGAGAGAGAACTGTATTATATGAGGAGCATTGTGGGAAGGACCAGTTTTGTGGTGGTGCATTTTTTCGATAGGCCAAACCTTAAATAGACATACGGAGCTGCACATCTTCGATAAAGGTACTCCTGCAGCACACATGAAATATTTGCTACAGCAAGACGTGCCACTTTTCAGACGTACGATTTACCTAGGCTTCATCTTCATAGATGATAGTCCACAAACACATTGAACCAAACTGGTGAATGTATGTCTTGAAGGTATAGTTATCCATCACTGGAAAAGCTAAGGTTTCCAGACTTTAATCATATAGAGGATATGGGATTGTAGCCCATCGCCTCCGCTACGGAGCATTCCAGAACTCCGCATTACCCTTCATAGGAATGGAACCCATGCAAATGCTCATGAACCACCTTCTAGAGTGCACATCACGTCGCTGCGAGGCATGTGTAATCCTTTTGGAAAAGCAAACCGCATATTTATTTTGTATTATATTTAGAGTGTGATTTTAAACGTCTGTTTGCTTTTCCATGAGGATCGTTGAGGTAAAAAAAAAACACTCTGATGTGATACATTCACGTGACCTTCTCTACCCTCTACCGTTTATTAGCGAATATGCAAGTTGTATGTATTTATTCAAGCTTATTTTTCTATGTAATCCAAATAAACCTTTATAGGAATAGCTATATTACACATTTGGTTATCGATACAAACAGAACATGGATAGTCAAATGTTCGAGAACTGGATGCTGTATGCTGGCCTTTAAATTCGATACCCTTTCCATGCAATACCGAAAAACAACTGAATGTTTAAAGGACTTTAAGAGAATGACCAATCAATGAGCAATGGCAACCTTTAATAACGGATATCCCAGAAACGGCTTATACCACAAAAATTGCAACATTTACCATTTAAACACCTTCGGTGTATTGTGTTTTAATCAAAATCGCTAGAGCTATTTTTTAGAAAACGATAATTCTCGAAAATATTCCATATAAAGGAAAATTTTGGTTTGGGAATTTTCCTGAAAATCTTCGTGTCGGGTCTTTGGAAAGTACGGAACTTAAATACTAAGTTTTCTTGTTGATCCGACTTTTCGTTTTTGAGTTATGCTCTTCACAGACACACACGCACAGACCTTCTAAAAACCTGATGTGATACATTCACCTGACATTCTCTACCTTCTAGCTTTATTAATGCATATACATTATACTCTTACTAAAACTTATTTTGGATCTACTACATTTAATCCAAATAAACTTTTGCAAAAACAACTAGATTACATATTTCGTTATAAATACAAAGAGTACAGCGATAGTGAGATATTTAAGAACTGGACGCTATATACTGGCCTTAAAATTCCATACTGCATCCATGCAATCGCGAGAAACAGCTGAAAATCGATGGGACTTTAAAACAATAGCTGTTGAACAATTCGAAAATTTAATAACGGATATCTTAGAAATTGTTAATGCCACAAAATACTTATTTTAAGTAAATTGTGTGGTTTAAAGAGATCTACATCTTTATGTGGTATGTTTTTACCTATGCTTAACGTTTACAAGCTGTAACATTATATAAAGTTTTTCCAAATGAAGAGGGCTTTCTAGGCTATTCCCAGGAAATTAAGATGTACATCTTATTTGTTATGCAAAGGTTTTTAATATATTATGCTTTAATGAAAATCCTTAAAGCAATTTTTAGAAAAGAAAAAAAATCGAAAAATGTTTCATGCAAAGGGTTGTTTGGGTATCGAATCTTTGCTAGGTACTGAATCTAAATACCATGTTTGGTATTTATCCGCATTTTCATTTTTGAGTTATGTGTTCACAGGCAAACACACAGAACATGGTTTCAAAAATGCCTTATTTAGATTCAGGTCGCCTCAAAACACGTATTTCCGGTGAAATTTCGTTATCGAATTTTTGGGGTGGAATGCAATACTTCCCCTACTTACTATACGTAGTAGAGAAGGTAGAAAGTCAATAGTGTAATGCTTTCAAGACTCTTATATGCCTTACCTATGTTTTGTGTAACTTTGTCACGATTAGTAAATAACAGAATTAAAAAATCTAAACATTTCATCGTTCTCAGAAATGCGACGTCAGTTAATTTGAATGTGCTGATTTGAATCTGCAGCCAACTTTTTTCTATCACCTATATAAAATTTTCTCGAGGGACATGATGAACGTTTCGCAACATAATTTCAATGGCCAAAAATTTACTGTTCAGAATTTCTTCTTTTTCTTTTGTTTATTATTTTAAGTGTGATTTCAACCAAAGCTATAGGATTATTTATTTACATATAATCCTAAATCACAACAAATGTATAGTACCCAGAAAATTCACACATATCGATTTGAAGGCAAGCCAGGCTTTCTTTCTTTCTTTCTTTATTTCTTTCTTTCTTTCTATCTTTCTGTCTTTCTTTCTTATTTTCTTTCTTTCTTCCTCTAATAGAATTGAGAGTCACATAAAATGTACAAGCATAAAGAAGATCGCGTATTTGTGGGCCGATAAGATTGCCCCCTACGTTTGCCTTAGTCAACCTTTAGAATACTCCCCTTTACGCATTACAATCTCCGTCCTCCTTTTCCATCATCTTCACAAAGTTCCTCATTAACCCCAAAAATAGGGGAAAACTATTTTGTCAACATCATGTGGTTGGCTTTTCCATTCGCACACTTTTGTGGCACTACTGCATTTTCTTTGATCGCCACGCCCTAATTCAGCCATGATTATAGCTATCCTGAGCATGCCAATCACAAAGGAAGCAGCTACATTCAGTGAATCCTGGCGGAATTCCTGCTAGCATAAGTATTAGTTAGCCCTGCAAGAGCTATCAGAAAGTTCTGTTTAAGAACCTTTACATTCCTGTGATTTTAACAATTCCTTATAGCAATAAAACTGAGGATATAATGAGCAATTTTTCTACACTTAAGGCCCGGTTTCACAGTTTAAACTTAAGCATAGAATCGTGCTTATGCGGAGGCTTAAGCTACACTGTGGTAAAGTCCATAGTTCAAGCTATAAGCTGAGCTTGTATGTGACTTGCTGAACCTAAACCAGCTTAGTGTGAAAGTATACTAAAACATGGTTTAAGCTAAGGATTCGCCATTTTATCTGAAGAAGATTACATTAGTGATAAAGCAATGTAAATTATCATAATCCAGATAATGCCACACGGGGAGGAAGGCTCAGGTGGTTACGTCTGTGGCCCGCATTCGGGATTTCGTGGGTTCCATTACCCTCCTGATCCATGGATTTCTTTCTGTGGCTGTAAGTTCGCCAGGCAAATGCTCGGAAGGATGATTGACTCCCCGAATTTTTCTCTCCCTCATTCCTCTCATTTCATCTTCCTCTTTCATGTTACAGGTTGACTCCGGGTCTGTGTGTCCGACGACGCAAATATTGGAACCTCTTCTCGGCCCCGTCAGATGAAGGCCACTCGAGTCTCTGCTGCTGGGTCGAGCTTTCCCCGGTCTCCCCTGGTGAGCCATCCTCCGGTGGCTTGGGAGCGCTCCTTAAGCACTCTCATGCTGGGTGGTCAGGCTGTAACGCTTAGAGGCTTCTGCGCGTCTCTGTAGCCTGTCGCTGGTCCTGCTTGCTTAGCAGTTCCATTATTGGATGCCATTGAAGTATCTCGACAGCGTTAAGTAGTAGTATTTTCGTGTTCTGCGTGTCCAAAAGCATGGTAATATATGTATTTTTTGTCTATGAGGAGTCCACTGTTTTTAATCTAATTGTCTCATATGAGGTTTAAGTATGTGTAAATTTTCTACTCTTGTGTGCAATTCTAATATGTTTCGTGTGAAATAATGTTTTCATTTGGATATTCGGTAGTCATACTTATTACTATTACTATCACCATTACTCTTATTTGGCCTACAACTTAAAAGAACAAGACTTAGCAAAACGTTACGAAAATTCCCTTCTTATTGTAGTATGCAATGTTTTTGTAAACTAATTAAGTGTTTCCATGTGAGTGTTGCAGATGCACGTTTTGAAATAATTGCACATTTGGTAGCACAATTTCATTGATGCAAACTTCTAGAAACTAATTCACAGATTTAAAGCTGAAACGCTGTGTTATTAAGGAAACTGTAATAATGAAGTAAGAACTGTGTTATACGAGAAGTTTGTAATAATTCATTTGTGTCGCAGCCTGTAACCACCATCACAGGGTATGTTATTGCGAAACTTCATCGTAATCAATAAAACACAGCTGTGTCACATGAGGGGTTTTCCATATGGCGTGTAGAGAATGTAATGTACTTCATCCATATTTCGTGTTTAAGATTCGAATTTTAAGAATATAAAAAATGCTATATCGATGAATCAGCTATCCCAAGGTATTTATATCTTTGAGCTCGCAGGTTTTCATATTCCAAGGCAAGAAAAGTATAAAATTGATATAACTGTACTTAATTTCAGGTTTAGTAGCTTTCTTTAGTTATTTAGTATCACAAAAACCCTAACATTTTTGTGATGAGGTAGAAAACAATGTGACGAGTTCGATAGTGAGTTATACTAAACAGGGCCAAAGAGGAGGGCATAAAAAATCTGAATCCACCTAAATTGCTGCAGATAACATATAGTCGGCAACCACCTAGAAGAAATATTATTACATAAAAACATTAAAAAGATATCTATAAGGGTTTTTGAGAAAATCCTACAAGCAGAAACGACACAAAGACTCAATATATACAATCTAATAAATATACTGGAACAAGCTGGGGAACAAAATGTTCATCCCCCAAAAAATAGAGTATAATATTTACTGATACTTTGTATGCATAGAATTGCTTCGCATTAGGATCTTAAAGAACAAGTTGGAAAGCACTTGAATTATCCTATGATACTGTTAATACCATTAGATTTTTTCGCTAGGTTGAAGAACTATCTAACCCATGAAGAGTTAGTATTAATGACGGAGAAAAATATTTGGCAACAAGTTGTATATTTATGTGGAACAACAGCAATAAATTTGTGAAAAATTAAATTTTGAAAAACACTTACGGACTTATTACCTATCCCATGGAGAAATATTATTCCTTATGAAAAAAATTATTTTGTACAGAAAATTTGCATATTCTGAGTACTAAAATAGTCATATACGTCTAAAATTTTAAATTAGAATCAAATAGGAATTTAACCAGGATATGTAGTTGTTTTCTTCATAATTTCTAGAAGTACGCTATAATACAATGTTGAATACACTTAAGTTACTTGCTCTTCATTTAAGTTTTAAGTCTGAAATGAATATTTACCGATGCTACATTTCATAAATGATTCACGCCTATCTTATAGTAATTTAAACACCATGGCATGCAATCGAAGAGGTTCAGAATATATTCTTGGGGAATCTCTCTCCGCGTAGTTTATATGCCAATCCTAAGTCTTCGACTCTGGTTACTGGAAGTTCTTGACGAATAAGTTGCCGACCAACCATATCCCATACAATTTTGATGGGCGACGTATCGGGCGAATATATAAGCCGGGTGTGCAATGGTACCCGTCGTTCTTCGAAGAGCGCTTCCTCATTCATCACTTCATGTGTCCAAGTATTGTCTTGCTGAAATATAGCATGAGGAGTTGCCTGAGGTGGAGTATCTCAGGCTCTTAAATGTTCCTCATGTGGCGGTTACTTTTCAGATTGCCTCAATATATAGGAGGCGAGATGAGTTGTTTTGCCTAATGGCGCCTTAACTCATCACACCTGGTGTTTTATGCTATGCTGCTAAACAATGCAGGCTCTGCATTGCGCTGATTGCGCTCACTACAGTGTCAGCAAACACGTATGTGGTCTTCACAGTGGGACGGGTTGAAGCGGGACTTATCTGTAAACACTGGAATTGCCACTCAACACGCCAATGACAGCAGTCACATGCTCATTTTAATGGCAGATATTATTGGTTTCTGTATAGTAGAAGTCGACGCAATGGCCTGAGTGCAACCAGTCCATTTCGTAGCAGACGGCGTCGAACCAATACTGTGATCAAAGTACGGTGCGTTATGGTCATTAGGACAAGATGGCGGTCACAACGTTCAGTGGTCATATTGTGCAGTCCAGTGCCTGCTCGTCGCTACGCACCTGCTTCCTCACACGCATCACTGTCGTAGCAGCAGGTAGTGTACGAGCAGAAATGTCACGGTATGACAAACCCGTTTCCCGGAGACCGACCATTCTGCCACTTTCAAACTCGCTAATATGATATATGCGCCATTTGACATTGGCATACTTTCACGTTTCCATCTACATTGGAAGCTCTTCACTGACTATACTTGTCATATCTGACCTTGTCGGTCACATAAGGCAGGACTGTACTGGGCCTAGGTGAACCCATCTCCCTGCAATTCTAATCACTTATTGCTGGCACGCATTTCTAAACATCCACCAACTATGGATTCATTCTTGCCCTTCTTTCAACGTATTGCAATCTTCATAACCATTACTGTACAGAAGGAAGTAAAGGAAATTTTCTTACACAGGCATTATAAAGTCTAAAAGCTTTCTGGAAGGCGCCTGACTTCATGCACCTAGCATAAACCGATTTTGCACGCTAGAGAAAATATGTGCTTTAAAGCAGCTAATTTGTGCGTAATGTAGACCTAAGTTTCAGATAAGTGTGGCATTTGTTAGAGTTAAGGTTACAGCTATTACTTATTACTTGTTTCCTAAATAACTATTCCATTTGAAGCTTCTGCTTTTACTACTTTTCTTCCTTCACCTTCTTTTCTCTACCTGTCGTGATGTGAGGCGTTAGCAAACTTACGTTTATTCAAAGACATTTTACCCGCGGGTATTCTAATTCCAGTGGTGTACATCAATGTTAATTTCTAATCCCTGATTACGAGATCAAAATTAGCATAGCAACATTTTGTCTTGTAGTTATGAAATACATTTGATACACTTTTAAAAAAACAGTAAACGTTTTCAAAATATCTTAAAGACCAATAAATGTGATTTGAATGTCTTTCATTCCCTGTAGCATAACACCGATTAGGCTTTAACATTTCTGCAAGGAAATGCAGGGTAAGCCTTCGGGATTATTATGTTTTGAAGCATTTAAGAAATTCGGTTGATTGGATAGTACCGTGTTATGTTTCTGACAGAACCACTTACTATGCAATATACGTATCTCTTAAGGCTGGGTTCAAATATAGTCTGACATACGTAAAGCTTATATAGTGCCTAAGGTTATGTAAATAACATAAAATTATGTACTATGAAACAAAGTCTTGAATAGAATTCAAGATAAACATGAGTTGCTTTGCAATGTATATCATTTCAGCTCTTCTACTTTGCTGTGGACTATAATTAGTTATTGATGGGGGGAAGCAGACAAATTCTACCAACTTTTACATTTTGTTTATTACAACTTAATTAACACTTCATTAAACGCTTTTAACAATTAATGAGATTGACAGGATGTTAATCTTCGGTCTTTAAAAAAACATCCCCTCTTTGCAAATGGTTCACTGTTGTAGATCTTTCTTTCGCCAGTTATAGATCTTACGTTATCCTTTATATTTTTAAATTGCCTTTACAAGGATTGCTTACTAGCTCATAAGCTGTCTGATTTGGTTTTGTTTTGCAGTCCTTATTACTGCTTTTTTACCCAATTGTCTTAGGTAAAGGTGATGCTTCCTTGATGAACACCTTCAGTGAGGTTCCATAACCAAGAAAGGATTCATACACCCTTTCCTTATTAAACCCTCCATGGATATGGCGCCAGTTTGTAGCCTAAATTACGGTGTGTTTTCATAACAACATAGTAGCATTTTTCCCGGCCGTAAGCTCTTCGGCGTTGAAATTATTGGGAAGAGTATTTCCTCCTTCAACCTCGATGCCAGTCTTCTCAGATCTGTCATTGTAAATCAAATATAGTTTTATGAAACTCCAAATGTGTTGTTCCAATTTCAATTTTGTATTCTGCGGGTCTTTTCTTTACAGGTATGTTTTCACGTAGGAAAGGGGAGAGAGAGGGATATAGGAGGTGCAGGGTGGAGTGATGGATCTTATATCTCAGGTCGTATTTTTTGATGACAGAAACGTGCCGTATGTGATTAAATGGCGTTATTCACAAGCACTGTATTTGTTCACTTAAGCTCCGCCACCGCGGTTCGATCATGACTACACAGACCTTTATATCTGAGCGTCAGAGGCTGGTTTCGCTAATTGTTAGCGGTAAACTTCCTTTACTATATCTAAAAAAATGACTTTCTCTGGCACTACATCACATCGCATACTATCACTTTATGAATTACTTTCACGTTATTGTGCACTTCCAGTTTATAAGTTTTAATTGGCCATCTCTGCGTACTTCCGAATTATAAGTGTTAGATTTCCGTTCCTATGTTCTTGTAAATTGCAATGCTTTACATGTCTCCACATTTTTCCAAATTTCAGGTGATTTTACTCGCGTATTTCAGATCTCGTCATGTAAGTAATTTCCATGTTTCTCTTGCAAAGTCACGTAAAATCCTCCGTTATTAATATTCGTTGACAAATTCCTTAAAATAGCGTAATTGTCCCACTGGTTGATAAATATTACAGAGCTCCCACACTTAGCTTTCTCCCTTAGCTTAAGTAAAAACATTATAAGCGTTCCCATGAGAACTGATACGAACTCAAGATAAAACACGTTTCTGCCAAAACCTTTAATTTAACATATAATCCTAGGTTGCGTTGTGCCATACCAGTACCCTATACTTGCAAAGATTTCTTCCCCGTCGACATGCTGATGCCCTAGAGAAATTTTCCCTATTGTATTTCTAAACAGGTCTGTATTTCTGTCTACCTCCGATATTATATATGTTTCTAAAAGCAGCACTAATCAATGGGCGAAAACATATTACTATATATCGCAATCCTTTGCTTCTTCGCGAAAAATGCAGTTTCACTCTTTGTGGCAGATTTAGCACATTATTATACAGTCTGATTGGTTTAACCGCTCATACAAGGTTAAATCAGCTGCCACTGCTAAATGAAGCCCATTTATTTTACACTCCACTTCCCATACCTAATGTGTTCTGTCATATCTGTCTCCTGTTGTGCTAATATGTAACGTCATTATAATAGGACTAACAAGTAACTATTATTACATAAAATAAATAATTTCTTCAAGTTAGGCACTTAAACATTAACAAAATTAATCGGTCTGGACACTGCAAAATGTACAATACAATACCAAAATCTTTTCTTATATTTACATGACCTTTTCCATCTACTATAGTTTACATTTTATATAGTTTCCAAAAGCTATTCTAGTAAAGCTTGTATTTCTATGTACCATTTTATTGAGATAAATCCTTGCAGGAGTACTTTGATTCCGCATTTATTTGTAGGTAAAGTAGGAGATATGGGGAAACCAAATCGAAAGTCAGACCGATTGTAAGGTTACATGTTTAAAAGCGGTGGCTATATGCTGGCTTTCAAATTCCATAATTTTAAAAAGTTCAAAGTATTGAATAAGTCAAACAAATAATAAGCATAACTATGTGTAGAAAATGGGTCGTGTCACAAGAAAGCTTATTTGTAATAAATTGTGGCTTTATTTTTTTTTTTGTGTAGTAAGGTGCCCTATGTCTCTTATATTTATCCATTATACAAAGTTCCTTACCAATGAAGTGGACTTCATCCTAGGCGATTCTCACAAAAGATCAGCTCAATATTTTATTCGTCATATAAGCATCCTAAATATGTAATATTTTTATCAAAATCGTTAAAGGCTTTTTTGGGGAAATAAGAAAGACCGAAAAGTATTCCATTTAAATGGTAGTTTGATGTGAGTGATATTGATGAAAATCTTAGTATCGCATCTCCGAAATTGTCGCAGTATGCTCTCGTGTTATCTTTTTTGCTGTGTTATCTTATTATTTTAAGATTTTGGGTTCTTTGTCCTCCGGCCAGCTATTATTACTCAGTCGAGCAAATATCTCTGAGCATGGCGTGTAAACGGAAAGGGGTTGTTACTAAAACATAACACTGATAAAATAATTTATTTTCACACTTTATTGCCGTTACATTTAATTAATAGTTCACATCTTTAATCTTTCTACACGCCTGACTGAAACTGTTATATTTCCGAATGTAATTACTGTCGTATTAGTTCCGCGTACTTCACATTTTGTAACTAACTTTACAACGCGAGAGATTCTTCCAAACTGTATAATGTGCACTTCAGATTCTTCAAGACTGCGTGACGTGTACTTCACGAGAGATTTCTTAGAACTGCGCGACGTGTAACTCGCGAATGACTTTTCAAGACTGCGTGACGTGCATCTCGCGAAAGATTTCTTAGAACTGCGTGATGTGTACCTCGTGAATGATTCTGTAGAACTGAGCGATACTTGCTTTTGGCTCAAGAATTTATACTCCCTCACCCCGAAATGCCTAAACATTATAATAGAGCCGCTATTGGTTACTAAATCCCGCAAACATTAGCGTCTGCTTTGTAAGCCAATAATAATTACTAACACCTATGCTCTAGGGAAGATATTCCCTCCATTTCTAAAGAAAGGCACGCTACCCTGACGTCATTTGTTTGTATTAGTACGATATACAAAACTCGTAGTGGTACATAAAATATAGGCTCCTTTCCCCTATACTAACACATTTTGTGTAATATTAGCTGAATAACCATGTATGATGATTGTTTAACAATTAAAAACTGCTCAAAGTGGAGCTACAAACGCAGCCCTTCATGGCTGTGGCTGGGGAATTATTCTTTAATTATAATAATATGTTTCCCTACGCAAAGCCTGGAAGTATTGTGACGAATTCTGCCCCCTCCAAATGCGGGTGCCTAAGTGTCCTTCAGCGCTCGCCAGCGATTGGAGCACAGGAGGAGGGGGCGGGACTAGGATGACTCACAACCAAGAAGATATCCAGATATAACGAGATGTATAGGCATGTTTCATATCCCCGCTTTTCGCGAACTCTCTCAAAACTCCTATTTCAACGAACATGCTCACGAGAGTTATTCACTTTGTAGTGGTTGTTGTGTGATGTATAGTTACTGCTGTTCAACATACTGTAGAAAAGTACTCCTGTGTTTCACAATTATAAAGCTCCCGGAAGAGGTAATAGAAGTCCTGTGCTCGAAAGTTACTGAACATTCTGAAGAGGAAAGAGGGGTCCTGTATTCGACACTTCAACGAGTAGAGCGGAAGGCAAAATAGACTGCTTCCCGCGTGATTCATTACCCCACTACGAGCCATAAAGATAAAAGTGAAGTGACAGTTAAAACTCGAACAGGTCACAGTTGTTTCAGAAGACAGATTTAAAAGCCTCGATGGAAGAAATAGTTCACTAATTATTAATTTAAATTAAATCCACGATATCTGGAATGGAGAGTGAAAGAGGAGTGTAACTTCCTAAAGGAAATGATGAGAAGTCAAATGAAAATAGTGAATTGGAAATGAAGAATGTGCAGAGAGAAATGATGAGGTTAATGGAAGAAATGAGGAACAAAACGCATAAAATGGAATATGAAACATGTTTTTGACGTTCAGACTATAAAACCTGAGATATATGCAACGTGAAACAACCGAGTTAGAAGAAATTAAACATAAGGTGGAAGGAAAACTAATGCTGCGCAGGTGTGTATATATACAGTAGAGGAACGAAAATAAGGAGACGATTAAATTAGCAGATGAAGAAAAACAAGAGGATCATGAACGTCGCAGTGGAGGAGGTGCACTGGATCCGTGATGATGTTGCAGAGTGTCACACTACCGTGGGACCGGTTAAAGCAAAAATGGCAAAGCTTATGAAAATCGACAATACTTCGTATAGGTAGTATTTATACTGTACTTTGAGGCTGTTGCTAGCCACAATGGGTGGACGCCGGCGAAGAAGGCAACATAGCCTTTGGCTAACCTGCACTGGCAAGCAGGCACCTAACTAAGCTTTTCAGTGGCTTCTGCTGTAGGAACAACGTAAAATCAATGACTCCTTGGAGGCTACCCTGTGAATTAAGGAGACAAAGATAACGGCAGGAAGAAACACCCACGTGCAGGGCAGTACTGCGACACCATGGAATGGAGATATCCGGTGTCAACCAAAGCAGCTTAACCGCCGTAGCACTGCGTGAGGAAGATGTACTGCTGGTGTTGCGGAGAGCTGGGATACTTAAGGAGACTGCGGACGCATACCGGACGAACATACGGAAAACCACTAAAGGCTGGTGTGAACAGCGGCGTTGAAGTCGGCATACTAACAAGCGCCATCTCACTCCGACGGAAACAAAAATGTCTTTTTTTCTACTTCACATGAAGCGTTACAGTTCATGGTGATGCCTTTCTAAATCACTCACAATGTTCCAGATATCTGTGATCATGTCCTCACCTACTCGCTTGAATCTTTTATCTCGGAAAAGCCATGGTATATATAGTCAAATCTTTCGATGATCAACTCACCAACCTGCGGAAGGTAATCTAAAGGCTTCGTCGAGATAATCCCAAAAAATATCAACCGGTTAGAAGGAAACTTCCCTGGCTAAGATGCATTATATACCCTGATGGAGTGATTCCCCAAAGCCTAACGCATCAAGGGATGGTTCATGTCAAGAAATAAGCAAGAACTACTACGGCTATGCTGCTCCGCTCATAATCCAGAAATTCGTGGCGGGATATTCAAACATTGCTAGTGCGAGACAACTGATAAAAGAACAACGAGGCTTTCAATGTTTCCACGAAGTTCAGAAAACTTTGCAGACTCCAAAGAGCACCGTGTACACAGCTATAGTGCTGCAGCTGATGATTTATGTTTAAGGGCGCTAAACAACTAGATCATCAACGCCCTTGTGAAAGAGATCCTAGCAATGACCAGGGATAAAGATGAATATAAAAATCATAGCAAAATTCGGAGATAAGGATGAATATGCCATGCTAAGCCGAGAGGTAAGACAAACTAGATATCAATGTCATTCCATCCTCATTTTAAGGTTCATGTTTGATAACAATTTAGAAACATTTTCAATCATTTGGTTATCGTCCGCTAAGACCTCTGCAAGACTGATCGTCAGTTGCAGAGTGCCCAGAAGCTGTGCTAGCGAAATGCACTCAAGCAACACGTGATGAACTGGCATACCTATGCTATACCGTGGAAAAATAGGAGAAGGAGCACACTTAAAAGGATAACTGCACGTAAAATTGCAGTGGCCAATAGGTAACCAAGCGAAAATAACTTCTCCACGACGTAATACACGAGAAGAACTTACCAAGTTTATCGGAAGTCCTTCAGTTTGTAAGCCTATTTATGCGGAGGGCTGACCACACTACGTGCCAGCACGTAAGTACCGCTCTCCGCATAACAAGTCTAAAGTCAATGTTACGCAAGACATCACAAAACTGGGTTCTGTGGTCGCCGCATTAGCAGCCAAATCCGCCAGTTCTATCACGGCAAGCCAATATGACGAGGCATACTGCGCATTAACACCAGAAGCATGTAAAACATCTGGAGCATCCTGGATGCGCTGTACAATGGGATGGTAGTTGTACAGCTACCGAAGACTCTGAAATGCACCAAGGGAATCGCTCAAAATGAGGCAGTCACCCGATTTTCAACAGCGCACATACAAAATTCCTCAATATATGGCAAAAAGCGCTGCACTATAAATAGAAGTGCTACCATGAAAACCGTATTTTAGAGTTCGGTCATAAACATAAGCATATCCAACGCCCTCGGTGCACTTAGATGCATCGGTGTAGGTCACAATTCGGTCACTGTAACCTGACAAGAATTCCAAAAGCCAGTGCGGATGCTAAAAGTAGGCATCTTAGACTTCCGGCATGCCGTCGTTCCAAACTCTACGTGAGATGTCGCATGTAAGCAATCGGGTACGCCCTCTACCCCTTAGGAAACAGGTTGGGCATTTAAATATCCTGATTTTTGGGAGGATCCCAGATACATACACCTGTAGGCCTTGTATTACTGGAGCTGTTCCTATAACGTTCATCCAGCGCGGTGTTAAAAAAAGAAGCGAACTTTGGATGTGTAGGCACACACTTAAGCCCACGTCCATAATTTCCATCACACTGATACCGTAGAGGAAGTTCGACCGATCCGGCCTCAAGACTCATAACTGGGCTAGATGGAAAAGCACCGACAGCAACTCGAATACCCCGATTATGGACTGTGTCTAATCTGCGCAGCACAGATAGCCGTGCTGAAGATATTGGATCGGATCAGCGCGCAATCCAGTCGCAGTAAAACTGTTCGATTCGCTCCCCAACTAATTTGCCATTAGATTTGCCCGTAAGATATTCAGAAGACGGTCATATGGCGCTTTCAACTGTGCTGTATCCGATGACCAGAAAATTCCCTTATCAAAGACCAGCCTGGTAAAGTCGAAGAACATGCGAATGGCAGTAAATTTGAACCGAATCCGATCGAATGTGATAATTGTCTCCTATTGCGCCAGTATTTAACACATTGGCTTCTCAGCTGATAAACGAAAGCCGTTTATAGAACTCCATTTTTTAAGATTGTATAAACTGCTGCATACGGCGTTCCAAAATCGTTATACGCTGAGAAGTACAAAAGACGGCAAGGTGGCCTACAAATCAACATAGGGGTACTCCTGGAGGGACATACGTGTTTCTAGATATAACTGATTGCTATAGCAAACAGTGCATGCTTAGTACCGATCTCTGAGCATTCATTCTCCTAAACAAAAGGATTAAAAAAGACCGAGCTTGTCTTTACTTTCAAAATGCGTTCCTTCATAAATTCCAGAATGAGCAGTGGTAAGCATCCACGTATGGTCCAGGTTTGTAGCGAGCGTACTATCCTTACTCACCACACGTATCATAAGCCTTTCGAAGGTAAAAGGATATCGCAACGGCTTGACAATTCTTCATGAATTCGTTCATGATCTGCATTGATAATTATATAAAATGGCCAAAATTTGAACGACGTTGTCAAAACACGCACTGAGTGTTGGTCAGTAGGTTATGTGTTTCTAGCCATCATACCAATGGTCCATTGATCATGCGTTTCATCACCTTGCAAATGCAACTGGTGAGGGAAATAGGATGGTAGCTGGAAGAGAGTTGACGGTTCTTTCCAGGCTTCAAATGGTTATGACAGTGGTCTCTCGCCACTTTTATGGGAAAGCAATATCAACTGAAACACGATTACAGAACTCTAGCGGCTTTACATTCAGGAGAGAGCTTTTGCAACATGGTGAAAATAAGATTGCAATCATGAATGTTTACAGAGCGAAACCAGAAACATGGAAATTCCACCAGAGTCTTAACGAGAAGGAAGTAGGACGAATAGTGATGTGAGCCAGAAACGTGGCCGTAAGCACAAATGCTAACAAATGTGTTATCCACCTCAAATGTGTCATCAATGATAGCACCTGCAGATGATTTAGGCTGGCGATTGACCTAAGGTTCGATTTTCCAACCACATGCATTGATTTATCCCATACGAGAGAGAAAGGTGTATGTGGATTAAACTATCTTTATGATGTTATTTTTTTGCTATCCTTAATATCTTTCCTAGACTTTGTTCGCAATGCTTGTTTTGAATTAGGTTATCCAGTTTAGGACAACGCTGGAAAGCCCTAACAGCACGCCTGGACCAAAAATTGCTTTTCGGCATTCATTCGTCGATTAAGGGGCAGGAAATCCGCGGTGGTGACCAGTCGAGTGAGAAATGGATTCCTCAGCAGCAGAAAGAATTTTCTCTGTGACATATTCGAATAAAACGTTCTCAAAATCGTACACATTACAATTAAATGCAGCCAACTGAGTGTAAAGGGCTTGAGCTAAACGGTTTCTAGGCTAACGTGTGGTACATATGTCTTGTGCTAAGAGACCAATAAAAATGGAAAATAAGCACCATGTTAGTGTAAGTCAGAGATGATATTTCGATTAATGAAAACTGCCGACTGTGGTGAACAAACTGCTAAATCACGATGTGGAAGCTATTGAAGGAGTCTCTCCGGTGTTCAGAAGAGTTAGTTACAAGAGTTATTGTCGATTTTTTTGCTTCTCACGCAAGACCGAAGTGATCCCAAAAGAGGGTGATGGGCAGTGGCGTCTCCCACCAAGGAAAAGGTGTTGGTAACTGTGGAAACAGATCGTCTACATCATTGAGCCTGAGGTCGTCAGAGGTAGTCAAAGCAATATTACAAATGGTAAATTGGATGGATGGCAGTTTAATTCTTACAGCAGCTGACTGGATGTCAGGGTGTATGGATATGGATTCCATGAGTACATTCTTTCCAATGAACATTATATTGCTCCCGTGCGCAGGTATACCCTCTTTTCGTGTAAGATCACACCGTACTGGTGTATGCCAATCAATTGAAAAGCTACCTTGTGAACGAAGTTTAGTCTCTTGCAAGCAGACCCAGGGCTCATATATGTTGAGCAAAGGTTCAAACTCTGCTCGATGTGTTGTAATTCCACGTATGCTCCATTGTAGAATGCCCATAGTAATTATAATGGGATGAGTTCTCTATTGTAAGTGTCTACTACGTTGAGGAAAGCTGTGGTCGAATCAATTTCCATTTTCCTTTTGTGTGGTGCTAGCACCTTTAACGGAGGATTTATCCTGCCCCTTCTTCACTGTCGTTATGACAGCGTGAGCAGAATCCTCCTCCTAAATCTCCTCGAACCAATTGGAAGCTGATATTGGCGAAGATGTAGATTGCCAATCTGAGTCCTTCCCGAAAGGTTCTTCAAAAGATCTCCGAGGAGATGCTCTTCGACTTTTTTCAGCGTTTGATGCTCCAGGTGCAGACTTTTCACTTAGATTAAGGAAAGCAGTTCTGTTGCAGCTGAGCTTTTTACGTGATTCGTTACATGTTTACGGGTTGCGAGTCCTATGGGTTGAGACCGATGGTTTTGCTGTTGACCTTACTAATGTAATATTTTCAGTAATTGTCCAGGTAGATGCTGATGCTGTCGTCAGTGTTGATTTTAAAGACTCTGACTGTCCTCTAGGTACAATAATACATTCTGAAATAGTCGCACAGTTAACTTCCGTGGCCTGAACTCCGATTTCCCGACTCGGTACCGGCATAGCAGCAACTGAACTGCAGGTACCGGATTTCGGGACAGAAGTTTGGAGGACGCACAGGTGTTTCCGGGAATCATAAAAGGAAACCTTCCACCTAACCTGGATCTCCTGGATCGCTGTTTCCTCCGTTAAACTGGGCATTCTCGGGAACTTGATTGGTGTTCACCGCTACAGTTAAGACACGGAGCTGATGTACATGTTCGTAGTGGGAAATGTCTCCAAAGTTAACGCAGGTAAATTAACTGTTACAAAAATCGCCAGTGTGTCCAAAGCACTGATACATATAGCAGCTCAGCGGATTTGGGATATACAGCATAACTTCAGTTACTTCATACCCTGCCTTTTAGGGTGATTTATCCCATTTATCCTGAGGAACAGGGCAGGAGTGGACACGAATTCACCTCTTACCTTCCGCTGAATCCGATATACCGATGTCAAAGCTTCCTGTTCAAGATTTTCCAGAATCTCCTCGCGGGACATACCACCCAAAGCAAGGGCATTTACTACATCGGGCAAGGAGTTCAACTTTTTGTGCATTTCAACCTGTATATGCTAGCTGGCTAACTTTCTTGGTGTCAGTATTCTCGCTGCCTGGGATACTAAATGTGCTTTAATTGGAAGCGTGCCATTGCAAGATTTTATAATGATTCAACTGGGCCAGGAATGTTATGCGGAACATTTTGAGTGATAAATGGATTCACCCTACAAAATTTGTTTCTTTCCTCAGTTCTTACAATAACTAAGCAGCGAGGATTTCTGGACTCGACTAGCTCTTTTCCATTTACGTTTATTGGTATTTGAACTTTTCTGTATCCATAGCGATTTAATACCCCATCATTACAATTGTCTCCGATGGCATGTTCACATCCTGAGCGGCACTCCTGCTTAGCTGGGAGTCCTGGTCTGAAGATTGCTCACTTTAGGGTTACACCTCCCAATTTATAGATAGAGGGATCCAATCGCCTTCAAAAGTGTAACAGTTCATATAATGGCCCCTCTCCAGGACTGTCGTCCTCCGTGATGGTTACCATGCTACCCTGTAGTTCCCTAGGTCCCGGGTTCAAACCCGGAGGAGGGCGATGGATTCTTTTTGGGCGTAAAAACCCTTGGCATGGCTTCCTGCGAAATGGAAGTAAAGACGGTGGTCTCTGTCGTAAATTTACGGTACGTAAAAGAACCTCAAGTTTGGTAAAGTGGCCTTCGATTAAAATTTCCGGTTCTTCACTCGCAGTATAAAATGGGACGTTAAGGACTACAGCAGTTATAGAGCGTCCATAAAAAATCTCAGTTGAAGTTCTCCGGGACTGACATTTATCAGTGGATATGAATACATTCTTACATGATACTCAGGGGCTAGGAATTAGGGTTTTCCCGTCACCCCTTGTGAATCCCATCACGCGATTCGCGCAGCGGTATCCGTCAGATTGTTTTCAGGGAAGTAACTTATAACTGGTCAAACACCTTTTTGGACCAAGTTGATTGGGCGTTTGGCATAAGCCCTCTCATCTCTTAGAAGAATCCCTTTAAGAGAATGGTCCGGGCCCTGGGAGCGCCAATTCTGTAACTACCGTATTAGGCCCCTAGGAGCTCAGCTATGTTTCTTGGTTACCACAAACCTGAAATGAAGTTCGCATCGTAGACTTGGAAGCAAGTGAAGTCGTCATCCGGTATACTGGGCGAGAGAAGGACGGAGAAGGAAGAGGTTTGGCTTACTTCATTAGAACCTTACACAATGCGGAAGGAACATCCAATGCTTGATACGACGAGAGCAGCTGGCTGTTGTGCCGGTTCCACAAGCAACTTCGTAAGTATGCTTACGGACAGGACTTTCATTTCCGAACATCAATTCCACCATGCATGGCTCTTGGGTTTTCGTAACTTGCAAGAACGGGTGACCGGGTGAATCTAACGGCTGTAACATTGAAGGATCGAGCAGGAAGACGTCATTGTACTAATGCAGACTTACTTTCCCTAATAGCGTGCTAGGAAAATTCTAAACACCTTATGAGGCACAAGGCGAAGTGGAGTGCCGTACCTTAGGCCGTCTCTCGGTGCAACAAGGCGAAGTGGAGTGCCGTACCTTAGGCCGTCTCTCGGTGCAACTGCAGATTCTTGAGACCAGGAGACCTTGAGGAGGGGACAACTGGAAAATTGAAATAGAGATTTATTCTTCACCGGTGAAGAATCTGGTCAACGACCTGCGTGGGCGGACGCCACCTCCACATTTCCGATCTATAAGAAGCATTGAGCTTAGTGAGACTCAGTGGTGAACTTTTAAAGCGATTGTGGGAGCACAGATTGGAAAAGTAGGATGAAACAGCTGGTGCTCCCATAGGAACAAGTTGAACGAAGTCTTGAAATTGAAATAAATTTAGTCTTATTTATGGACGCTCTTTAACTGCTATGTTCCTTGTCGTCTCAATCTACACTGGATGTGAAAGACCGTACATTATGCACAGGACCTCTTTATTAGGCTTGAGGTTCCTTTACGTGCCGTAAATCTACGACACAGGACCATCGACTTTACTTCCCTTCCGAAGGAAGGCATGCTAAGGAATTTTACGTGCGAAAAAATCCGTAATGGTTCTCTGGGTACAAACCAACGACCTAGAGGGCAGCTGGTAACCACTGCACGACGGAGGACGACAAATTCTTTGAGGATACCCTTCTCGTTAGTACCGGAATGCACCCCAGTACTAATAATTCCTTGCAGAATCTACGTTGCTGATTTTATTGCTTGAATATCCGAAGCAATACGGAGAAGTAGTGCCAGCAAAGCAACATCTACACGCCAATCATAGGTCCCAGACACTCAGTAGGGTCCGAATGCAGCAGTAGAATGTCGGAGCCCCATTCGAAAGAACTACCATTGACGTGGCAGAGCTTTTACGAAGTACATACAGCGAGACATCGATACCTGTTACTGGCTGCGGTCCAGTCCACGAAAACCGGAGGTTTGCGATATCCCTAATTAAGGGACTTCGACTGAGGAAATTGCACTAGTGAACTACAACTTCTTGAAGCCCCTAGGAGATTCACAGTGACCAGGGGATTCATTTACAAGCCAACTTTTTTTGTGAGAGCCACCGCATCCTTCGGGATACACAAGAGCCGTAACTTCCGCTTAATCTGCCGTCGTGCGGAATGGTGGAGCGCAATTTGAACACGGTCAAAGAGAACCACTGCAAAGTTGAACCTAGACATCAGTGAGATTCCTAATACATTCTGATATCTCATTACACGAGTCCATTGCATGACACCGGCTAACATGATATTCGCACGGGAGCTACGGCTACGTGTTGTTCGACACGCCTACCGATGCAGACTAGCCTGCTGCGGATTATGTCGGGAGCTAATGGACAGCCAACTAGCAGAGTTCGGAAGAAGGCACGCTAAGACCGTCTGGCGAACATAGAAATGCTATCGAGATAAAACGAGATATACTTAGATGCCTTTATCCCGTCTCCGCGTACTGTGTTAAAGCTCCTGCGAGTAGATTTCGGATAGCATGCTCGCGACCATTAGGAAAGAGGGAAGAGGAGTCCTGCGTTTGACACTCCAGCAAGTGAAGCAGAAAGTCTAACGATAAACGTAAATTAAATTAGTTACCACTATCAAAAGTTGTTTTTCAAGTTACAGCCACTATTATGCCATAAAAGTTAAAGTAGATTGGCGCTACAAAAGAAAAAAAATCAGCAACAAGGAAAGAAAACGAAGAAAGCTGGACTGTAACATAATAATAGGTATTAGAACATCTTGGAATGAGTGAAATCTGTACTCGTACTTAATATTATTCCCTATAATATGTCAACTTCAAAATATGTTCCCATGAGTCAAAGATGGCTTTATAAAGAAGAGAGAAAAAAGCCATAATAATTGTGAAAGAACAATTATCTGTTATTATGTGTTGTCAGTAACACTTTGGTTTACAAGGAACCCAGTAATTAAGAAAGAAAGTTGAGATGCCTTTGAGGTTTGTCGGCGTAGTTAAATAGAAGAGAAGGGTTTAATGTGCGCTCTCGTCCGATGGCTCAAAGATAGAGCGTTAGCACAGAAAGCCAAGGATCCTATCGTTAGTTTTTCAAATGTGATGTAACCTTTCATCCTTATCTTACATTCGGGCAGAGTGCAAGAAGAAATATGTAAAGTAATAATTATTAAGATACAAGCTGGGGATCACAATATTGCAAGTCACTTTAATTTTCTCGCAATCATTTTTGTCTTGATGTAGCTTTAATGTAAAGCTCACGTCACCCAGAGTTTTCCTCTGAGTCCATAGGAACAATTTACTTTTAACAAAAATGTGGCAGCTATGCTCTCAGTACATCATCTTCCGGCACAGTCCGAGACAACTGTCGCCAGTTTTCAGAGGAGAACCTTGGAAACTCACAGCGTTTGATTCTCGAAACACTGAGAGTCTACAAGGAAGGACGCATTAGATGCAATTTAATTATGTAGCCTGCTGGAATTGCTTTAGTTATTTTAATGTGGAATTGCAGTATATCTGCTTCTATTATACGAGTAAACAAGCATTACTTTGGTGGATTTTAAATTATGTTGAACTGCAATTTAGTGATAAAAATTCGTATGGAGAATAAATACATATTTCCTTTCCAAATGATTTAACCGACCTGCGTGAAGAATATCAGTTGTGCCGGAAGAACAAGACAGGTGATCAAATGTATTGCATCATGGAAATTACGGTTGCACGGCAAGTTTAGCAGTAAAATCTCGAGATAAACTCGAAATACATACAAGAAACGTGTGCAGATTTTCTTTTAAAATGCGCATAGCTTTAGGCGCGACCATATGCTGATATCACAACATACTGGACAAAACTACACAGTTATTACGCCATATATAGTACTCGAAGAAAAACGTCTTACTAGAGTATTTATGTGTATGAGTGTGTGTGTGTGCGTGCGTGTGTGTGTATAGCATCACCACAATGCTATGGGCATACCTACTCTTTCACCACTTATTGCAACTGTGGACTTAGAAATGATCAGATGAAATACACGATAAACTTCGTTCGGAGAAGAAAAAAACAATACGTTGTGTATATAGTGCATGTCGTCGGTAACTTTAGGTTAGTTTTCTGTTCTTTTGTTTAGTGAAGGGGGTTTGCTTGCGGAGCGAACTGGAGCGTAAAGTGTCCTTCAAGTTAGCAGACCACAGTCTGAAGTTGCACAGACAGCCCCACGGGGTGCAGCATGTATAATGGCAAGCACTCAGGGTGCCTTTGCACGTCAATATTTACATTAGGATCCACAATTCATATCACGACGACTACGAAGTGAAACTCAAACTGAACGTTTCAGTTAAAATGGCACAGAGTAAACCGAAAGCGGACTTCGAGTTTGTGGAGCAAACCGCGGGAAATTTGCTTTGGACACACCATCTAGCTGCATAAAGCGTTTTATTCTTAACGCAATCCGAGAACTTTGAATGATTAATTGTTACACTCGTGGGTTTCATTGTTCCGAGTTCAAATAACAGCAGTTCAATAACTGGTAAACAGAAGTGACTACTGTTTAGAATAAAATTGGTTCCTAAGGTAGCAAAACATGTAAAATCATATTGAAATTCTATTTGCCTCTTTCTATTTCCTAGTGTCTGTTTATAGAGTCTTTACTTATGAAATTACACGTTTTCTGGAATTTATATCTTCAAGGGAACCATCGGTGAAAATAGAGCAAAGCCGATCAAAACTTTCAGTTTAATGTACTATTACAGCCGATTCTCTAAGAACTTATTGATTTTAATGTTTTTATCTGGGTAAAAATGAGAGAGTTACGTGATGTTTTAAATAACTCTGAGCGGAGAGCGAGGTTGCGTATTGGAAAACGTTTCTAATATTTCTCATGTCTTTTTCCAAATTGTTTGAAGTATTTTTCAAAGTGTTCTATACATATGTTAATCAGTTTCTAAATGATGTATTTTAAGTAAACTTATTCACTATTAACAGAGAATAAAAAGCAGAATCTCAGGTGAATGATTACGTCCCGCTTTTCTCGGTTGTAACACTTTAGACATTTTTCTTCATTTAAATGCTACTTACGATGCAATTTTTAATTACCATAGGAATATTTCGAAATAGGTTTCTTAACATATGCTAATAAAAACATGCTGTAAAATTATTAATATAAGTCAAATATATTGCGCCTCAAAGCTCATCCAAGTTTTATAAATATATATTATTTTGCAGAAGCCCAAACTCATAATTGAGATTATTTTTTTTTCAAATAAATTCATTTTAAACTATATTTCTTAGAAAACTTGTTTTCTACCTCAATAAGGAACATAAATCGGAAATGTTGTTTAAAAATGATGGAATTGCATCATAAGGAGAATTTCCTATAAAATAGTTTAAATTTGTGCTTTAAAACCCATAAACCAAATCGACTCCTAAAATTTTCACAAAACTTGGCAACCACATTTCTTTATAGAGACATATAACATGGTAAGAACTCAAAACACTCACCAGAATACACCGAATTTTGAAAAATTCACAAATCGGTCCCCAACTCACAGCTTGCATTGAAAAGCAAGTTTGTGGATGGAAGATAAAATGAAGAAAAATGCAGAAAAAACTGATTTTTAACATTCCCATGACTTGCTCTGCCTATATCATTTATTAATGAGTATAAAACTATTCTTGCGAAAGCTTGTTTCTCTTAATTGAGATAAACGTTTGCAGAAATAGCTACATTACACGTTTCGTTATACATGTAAGGGGAATGGCCATAATCAAATACTTATCACATCAAAATGACGATTCAACTATCAAGACTCGTTACATAAGTTTGCGAAAGTTAGTAACAGTAATGTTTGCTACGTCTCTTTTCATTGGTTCGGATTGTGTCTTCGAAAACAAAAGATAAGCGCTACGCGTATGCTTAAATCTGCACCACACCACTCGATAACCGTTGGCATCAAGTCTCTCTGTCTCGAGCAACATTCTCACTCGACTGTTGTCAAATACCGGGTGTCCTAAGCACCCGCATCAGTCATTTTTCTCTAAAACCGCAAGATACTTGTTCGCAAAATCAATTTGATAACCTAACCTATGTATAGAATCCATTGATGGTACCTTCATTTTCCGAAACAAACTTGAAATAGAGGTACTTGTGGTGAAATTTGCAATTTTGAATGGGAACATGGGTTGTTTAAGCTATCATTGGATAGTATTTTTAAAATAAAGCGACTTTTATCAAAACTGTTTTTTCTACCTTCTAATGTTTGCTCACAATTGAACGATAAACTTCCTGGTCAAAATTTTGAACCAGTTGCTTGATGGTGTTCCTCTGGCTGTACGGTTACCGATGTGGCTTCAACATCATGGTTCGGCTCACTCTTCACTTAGGACTCGGCAAGTTCCTGACCAGCTGATTCCTGAACGGTGGATTGGACGAGAAGGACCAGTACGTTTGCCGGCCCAAACTCTTGACTTAACACTAAACGACTTCTTCTTATAGGGGAGAATTAAAGACACTGTCTACCAGGTGCGACCTACAACTTGAGGATATATGAAAGAAAGAATTCTAGTGGCGTGTGTCTCACTCAGCAGTGATGAACTTCCCCGTACCATCAATGATGTTAAGAATAGATCACAGCGTTGTGTAGCACAGGCTGGTGGACATTTTGAACATTTAGAGTGAGTGTTCACAATCATTATCATTGGTACGTACAGCATATCTCAAAAGATGTCATTAACTTATTTACTTTTGTCTTCATTTAAGCTTAAGCATTTCCTTCATATATTGTCTAGTTGTAGGACGCAGCCGGTATCAGCTCTCTATGTGACTGAAAAACAGTTTAAGGGCATAAAAACTAACCAATGAACGATGTAAAATGAAGAGGTGGTTCGGATACACCTCTATGAAAGATGTTTGCTACGATTGGCATACAAAGAAAGGCTAAACATTGAAGTTATTCGGCCTTCTAGAGGAAGGGGTAAATATGATTTGCATGTGTAGTTAAACTGAACTACAGCTACAACATTTACATATATGAGAGCTTTCATCAGCAACATGGAGGGGAAGGTTAAAGTTGTTGCAATAAGTACACCGGCATTAAGAAAACGGTAGCGTAGCATAAAACTATAAGGTTTAAGTTGCAATGTCGCCCTTTGGCAGTTAGGCCATATCTACTTTTGGGGAAGTAAAGTACCCTACCAATCCAGTGGCTAGAATTATCCTGGAAAAAATATTTGTATTCACGCTTGTAGGGGGTGTGGCTAGATGTTTTCAATGCCACCATATACAGCTCCGTTGTATTATAGACCACAGTTTATGCACACCAGTATACATAACCTTTAAACTAGAATTGACGCACCATCGGAAGAAAAATGGTGCTTCAACGGGTAATGGGAACCTTGGTGGTCAAAAGGATTACGCACATTGGTGAAACGGAACTTCCGCTTTTGACGAGGCATCAACAACTTGGCGATCTTCAGATGCCTTGACAACAGTTGGTGAAACTCGGCATAAGAGAGTTATGATCACGCAAACATTTTTTGATGTTGTGGATCCCTTTTCGCATAGCTAACTCATATCTGCTCCCTGGTGAACAAATGTGTTTTTGAAGGTAAGTTCATCATATTAGGCATTTCCAGGGAAACATAGCAATCAATTACATTTTATATATTCACTATAGGGATTATTACCTTAACTTCAACTAACTGCAATTTTATACTTTCTGTTAAATTCATTTTTAACGAAAATAGTATAAAAATTAATTGCTTTATTTTTATTTTTATTTTTATTATTATTATTATTATTATCACCATCTTCATCCTCATCATCAACCACATTCCTTAAATAACTAATATATATATATATATGTATATACATACCGGGAGAGCCAAAAAACTACGAACAGGCTTCGCGGTGTTTTTCCTGTCCGCGTCCTCGGCACTCGGTGCCGTCTGCCGCTTTCATACAAAGGTCCGGATGAAGCCATACAACATTTTTAAAATTACTTTTAAAGACCTTACTTAACATCTTTATGAAAGTGTGTTTGAGGACAGAATTATTAGTAGAGATTTGCGGCCCCCCTTGGTCCCCCGACCGAACCCCTGCGATTTTATCAATCAAAGTGTACAAGACAAACCCACACACCCTGGAAGAATTAAAACAAAATATCCGCTAGGAAATGGCCAGCATTTCTCAGCGTGATCTACGGCGAGTGATGGATAGTTTCCTAAAGAGTTGCCAAAAATGTATGGACAACGACGCTGCCCATTCTCAGCATCTCCTTTTATAAAGCTGGTAAGTAAAGCCTTTAATAGTAGGTTTAAAAATGTTGTATGGCTTCATCCGGGCCTTTCTATGATAGCGGTAGACGGCACCGAGCGCCGAGGAAGCGGACGACACTGGTAATTTCGTCCATCATCCCTTTTTCTTAAGATTAAACGATTAAATTTATAGGAGCAAAGGATAACAAATCTGAAGTGTTACATTCACATGACTTTTCTACCTCCAGTGCTTATTTGTATTCAGCTACTGCAAACTGTTCCTCCGAAAGCTTACTTTTCTACCTAAACATGTTGCAGAAACAGTTTCATCACACACTGGAGGTACAAGAGGGATACATGTAGAAAGCCGAATCGATACTCACATGTCTCTATGTATTGGCCTTGAAACTGCATTGTCTTTCCATGGCAACGCGAGAAAAACAACTGAACAGCGACAGTGCTTTAAAAATGACAAAATATTGAAAAATTTAAATCAACTATAACGGATATCTCGGATAGGCTGATACGATAGAAGGAGTTATTTGAAGTAAAATGTGTGTGTTAAAGAGAACTGTAATTTTTGTATGCTAAGCTTTGTCTATATCTTGTGATTCACCATTTATACGAAATTATTTAAAATTCCTCTGGAATGAAGTGGAGAGAACCTCACAGACTATTCTCACAAAATTCAAAACATACATATAATTCTTATGAACATACTCTTAAATGTACGGTATTTTATTAAAATATTTAGAGACAATTTTGAGAGAATCAGGCGTAGTTTGGGATGAGGGGCTTTTTAAAGAACTTCGTGTATCATCCTTTGAAGGTACTGAACTTGAATACCAAATTCAGTATTTACTCGGTACTTCCTTTTTTAATTTTGCTGTTTACACACACGCGGAACTTTGTTATAAAATGATCAAGACGTGTATTACTGGCGAATTGTCAACAAAGAATTTTAGGGTGAAATGCCATACTTTTTCTATTTACTGCAGGTAAGTAGAGAATCCATAAACCCTTACATTTGGAACAGCAATGTAATGGATCACCAGCATTCACAGTGCCCACTGCACTGCTGTTGTTTTTACTCTGTCAGCCTGCTAATGGTACATCCTGAGTTCCGAGCATTCACGTTCTGGTTGCTTTTGAGCTTGTCATCTCTGTTGCAACAATCAGATTTGGACCTCCTCACGATTCATGACAGTCAGACTCATGAAACTTACTGCAGTATTGAAGTATTAAAACCAACTATAGGTCTCGCCAGGGATATTGGCATATGACCTTCAGGGCTAGCTCAGTCAGCCAGCCCTCTGATGTTTCAATACTTCCCTTGCCAGTAGCACGTGATTCCTTCTGTCCAGTTGTGATCTAGTTCCTTCCACGGTATACAACTTCCGTCTCAACTTGCACCATCCTTCGAGCTGCAGTCCCGTATGTGCCATACATCTATAGGTAAATGACTCGCATCGTAGCTTTCCATTAAAATTTTCACATGCCAAAATCCGTGGCGCGACCTATACATAAAGCAAGGGTTTCAGAACTGCCTTAAAACTATTTGGTATTCATCATTTCGAAAGATAAGAGAATCCTACTAAAAGAGTCTCATTTCGGAGAAGCTCATTAATTCTCCTAGATTATAACTTAAGTTCCCGCTACAAATTTAAATCATTTTACGGGGATTTTAATTAATTCGATAAACCTTCCGCTAATCCTTTCTAAATTATGAACATATTCTTTAGCTAAGCAAAATACAACAAGAAGATTTTATGTTTCGCAATTTCAGCTTTCTCATACTTGAAGTTATGACCATAATGTAGCATAAGAAAAACGAACCCATTTTAAACAATACACTTAGGTGTTTACGGTAATTTTAATTAACATTCATCTCTAATGTTTCTTCCATAACGGAAAAGTTCGTTATATCCTTTGAGAAGGAATGCTTCTTTCCGGAAGGATGGCATTCTTCGTGTTTCAAATTTACATGATGAAGTAAGAGTGTTATATTCAGATACCTCTACTATTTAATTACAGGTTGAGCGAAAACAATCTATCTTCTCTGATGTATTTAACACAACCTTTATGATTTGACTCTAGTTTACTTATGCTGAAAGCTAAGTGCAGTGCCTTCGTTATTCTGCTGTAAGCAACACTGCTTAGTCATTTGTCCATTGTATGTGCATCTTGTGTTTCAGAAGACTCTGTCATCATGGCTTACTCTCTCAGACTATAAGTTTAGTAGTAATAAGTGAAAATCACGTAGTAATTTAAAAATACCTAATTCGATGCACTCACATGACTTTCTCTACTCTCTGTCGTTTATTAGTGAGTACAAAAACTATTGTTACTAACATTTGTTTTATATGTATATACTACATTTTAGTCCAAATAAATCTTTGCAGAAGTAACTACATTACACATTCCGTTATAGTTACAAAGAGAACAGCCATACCCACATGTTTAAGAATTGGGCGCCATATGCTAACCTTAAAATTCCATACTGTTTCCATACAAGCGCAGGAAACAACTGAATGTTAAAAGGGCTTTAAAGAATGACCAAGAAATGAACAATTCGAACCATTAATAACCGATATCTCAGAAATGCCTATTCCGCTAAAAAGCTTCTTTTAAATAAATTCCATGTGTTAAAGAGATCTACACATTTGTTGTGTAGCTCGTTTTCGTCTATCGCATAACGCTTACCAGTTATAAAAGATTATACAAAATTCCTTCCAAATGAAGAAGACTTTAAAGGCTATTCCCAGAAAATTCAAGATATGCATTCTATTTGACGTTTAAATATTGTTTAATATATGGTATTTTAATCAAAATCTCTAGAGCCATTTTTTAAATTAAAATTTTCGAAAAATGTCCATGTAATGTGCAGTTGGGGCTGGGGGATTTTCTGGAATATCTTGGAAGACAATGTACTTAATACCAAATTTTGTATTTATCCAAATTTTCGGTTTTGAGTTATGCTGTTTACACACACACACGAAATCGCGCTCGCGGACCTCTTTCTAAGAATGACTTTTTTGGATTCAGGAGCCTCAAAACGTATTCCCGGTGCATTCTCGGTATCGCATTTTCGGGTGGAGTGCAGTATCTTTTCTGGCTACTTTGTACGTCATAGAGAAGTTAAAAGTCTAACGTTTTGCCTTCACATAACCTCTGCTCATCCTTATACAAGCTATAATACAAAGGCTTATTTATCTGTCTACTTCTGGTTAACAGAGTTAAAACTTCTACACATGTACATATTTAGATGTAGATATAAGAAGAAAGCAGAAAACTGAAGCGGTAGTCAAAATATTTTAAAGGGGCATTGCCACGCAATGGCTTTGAAATTCCCTCCTATTTGCATGGCCACGGGAAAACTAATGGATGGGTTGCATTCAAATAACTTTCTCTAATATTCTACAAAAGATTCTTACAAAACCTTATTCTGCCATTTACATCTTGTTAGTATAGATAAACATTCATTATACATTTACACATTTCCTGTATGTACAAGAGGTATACAGCGAGGTAAAGGCGATAGTTACACATTTTGGAAGCCGGTCGCTATATCATGTCTTAGAAACTTCGTTCTTTTTCGGTGATCACGGGGAAAAAGAATTAAGATTACTAATTTGTAGATGAGAAAAGTAAGAGTATTTGAAAATTCAAAGCAGTAAGAAGCAATATCTCGGAAATTATTAATGCCATAAAATTCTATGCCATAAATTGTGTCCTTTAACGAGAACCACGGTTTTTGTGCTGTAAGAGCTTTATACATCTTTATGATTTAATAGGTTCACAACGTCATTCAGAATGAAGAGGGCTACACGGAGAAGATTCAGGTTTTACATTTTATTTGCCATGTAACTACATTAAACCTACAGTAAATCGTTATAACTTATGGCCATTTTTTGAGAATAGCAAAAAAAGTAAATAAATAAATAACATAAAAAAAGAAACAACAAAACATTTCATGTAATGGACAGTTTGCAGTGTGGAATTTCCTTGACAATTTTCGTGTCTCATCCTTGGAAGACGCTGAACGTAAACCACCAATAATAATTAATTGCTTTTTCACATAAGGCTGTGTTTGGACAAGGGCTGAAAAATAATCTCGGACTGAAATATTCAATGTAATAGCCGGGATTAGAGCCACGGATACCGAAGTTGGTATTTTACTGACTTTGTTTCATTTTTGAATTATGCTGTTCACAGACACACTCACACACGCATACACAGGAACCTTTTTCTAGAAATGCTATTTTGTATACAGGAAGTCTCAAAACGGTTCCGGTGAACCCTGGATATCGAGCTTTCGAGTGGTTCTTCTACTTACTGTAGTAAGAAGTAGAGAATGTGAAAAATAATTGCGATACGCAGTTGAAAAAATATAAAGTATTTCAAAACTCAAACCAATAAGAAAGAATATGTTAAAAATTGCTAACACATATGTCCATGTATTTTTTTTGTAATAAATTTTGTCCTTTAGCAATATTTACATTTGTTGTTCAGTAATAAATTTAACTAGCTGTGACGGGTTACTAATTATACAAAGTCATTCAGAATGACTTCACTTACTATTCCAAGAAAATTCAAGATATGCATTCTATTTGTTATGTAAACATCTTCAGCATATTGTATGCTAATAAAATCCTTAGAGCTATTTTTAAGGCAAATCAAAAATATCTAAATTATTTCCAGGTAAAGGGAAGTATAGGGTGGGGAGGTTTTGTTCAAAATATTTGGGTCGCAGAATTTAAATACCAAGTTTGGTGATAACCGACACACGTATGTATATATAGGATAGGAATAATTGATGCTGTACAGCAGGAATGTGTGAAAATGGCTTGAAGATATCGTATTCTTTTTATTAGACTTTCCTGCAGTAGGCAAAGATAGTATTGGATTCCACAAAAAATTCAATTACGAAATCTAACCGGAAAAACATATTTTATTCTCTGAATAAAGAAAAATTAGCAACATTTAGAAAAAGTGCCATCTGTGAATGTATGTGGGTGGGTGGGTATGTATATATATATGTATATATATACATACCCACCCACCCACACACATACATTCACAGATGGCACGTTTTCTAAATGTTGCTAATTTTTCTTTATTCAGAGAATAAAATATGTTTTTCCGGTTAGATTTCGTAATTGAATTTTTTGTGGAATCCAATACTATCTTTGCCTACTGCAGGAAAGTCTAATAAAAAGAATACGATATCTTCAAGCCATTTTCACACATTCCTGCTGTACAGCATCAATTATTCCTATCCTTGGAGATTAGCAATAAGTTTTGTGCTGTCTTATGGAAGCCCTTTGCCAGTGAATATATTTTGACACAATTTAGAATTTAGTTTTGAAGTAGAGTCATTAATGAAGAAATTAAAAAAAACAAGGTATTACTTTTCTTTCATGGTTATATACTACATTTAATGAAATAAATGTTAATGCAGCAATTCTACATTTGGTAACAGACATGTACATATCATTAAGTTTAAATGCAAATTTCGATTCATTAAACGAAATGCTTACAATATAGTTTTATTGATAAACAGTATGGTATCCGTAAAAACTATCTCTTTTTGCCTGTTCGAGGATAAGTGTAGAGGTAAATCAGACCTGATTCCAGCTGGCCCTCTTCAATCTCTTACATAATCGTTTTGTTCTTCTTGCACGCTGTAACTGTGAGGATTTCAGCGGAACTGGCTAACTTAATGCTTTCCGCGTGGATTTTTATAGTGGTAGTATATCACCAGCGTTTCCTACTTGATTTTTATTCCTCTGTTCCATTAAAACCTTCGGTGAGAGTCCCACAAACTAGATTGTAGTACACTCACGTATATCTTTTTACTTTCTCTACTACGTATAGTAAGTAGGGGAAGTATTGCATTCCACCCAAAATTTCGATACCGAGATTTCACCGGAAATACATGTTTTGAGACCCCCTGAATCCAAAAAAAGCATTTTTGGAAACATGTCCGTGTGTGTGTCTGTGTGTCTGTCTGTGTGTCTGTGTGTGTGTCTGTGAACAGCATAACTCAGAAACGAACAGTCGGACAAACACCAAACTTGGTATTTGGGTTCAGTATCTTCCAGGGATGCGATACGAAGGTTTTCAAAAAAATCCCCCCACCCCAGACTACCCTTTACGTGGAAGATTTTTCGAAAATTTTAATTTTCTCAAAAATGGCTCTAACGATTTTGATTAAAATATCACATGTTTAAGATATTTTTATAGTAAATAAAATGTATATCTTGAATTTTCTGGGAATGTCTCCAAAAGCATTCTTTATTGTGAACGACTTTTGCATAACTGGTAAACCATAAGAGATAGACAAAATGTTACTACACAAAAAATGTAGATCGCGTTAAAATACACAATTTATGTCATATACATTTTTTTTGTTGAGTGAACCATTTTCGAGATATTGCTTGTTATTCCCTTAAATTTTTCAATACTTTTCTCAAATGGGAATTCGTTATTCATTTTTTTGTCTTGGATATGCAAAGAGTTATAATCTGGGGCAAAGGGAATGGTGCTGCACCTAGCAACCAGCTATTAAGAGATATGTATGTGCTTAAAGGCTACTGTTTTTCTATATTGCCCTTGTAAATATATTTTCCCCTACATCTACAAGAAAATTAGCAATAAGATAGAGTCTGCAAATGTTTATCTCGATTAACATGAACTAGATGGAGAATAAGCGTTTGTAAAAATACTTTGTACAAGAGTAGAGAAAGTCATGTGAGTGTAACACATCAGATTTTTTACTCTGAGCGACAGTTACAAATTTATTTCTGTTTATATTTGAAAAAAAAATCTGTTGTAGGAAAACGCATCATAACATGAAATCGCAGTTTCCGTCGTCGATGAATAAAATATAGAAATTTTTATATTTTAGAGAAAATATAAATTACATACGGCTTGAGCAGCTACAAATGCTTATTTTATCAACTACATGTCTATAGTGGTATTACATTCCACACGAAATTCATTACCGAAATTTGACCGGAAATAAACATTTTGAGACAACATGAAGCTGAAAAAAACAAGAAATTCTATAGTGCAGTGTGTGTTAACATACCTGTGAACAGCAAATCTCAAAGTGGAACAATTATGGGATGAATAATAAATTCGGTGTATAAGTGTAAGCAGCTTCCATGGATGTAATAAGGTGTTCAACATATTCCTCCACACCAAACTACCTTTTACATGGAAAAATATTCACACTTCGCATTTTCTCAAATATAGGTGTCAACGATTTTGATTAAGATATTTACATGATTAATAAAATGTATGTATTGAATTTTCTAGGAATAACCTCTGAGGTTCTTTTAATTTGAATGCCTGTGGTGATGGTTTTCTATAAGCGGTAAACTGAAAGTAATAGAAAAAAACATTTTGGCACAATAAAAACAAAGAGCTAACTTCAAAAAGGAGGGTTTTTTGTGACAGTAACCATACATTAGCTTCCGAAATATTCCTTTTCATTTACTTTCATTTTCAAATACTGTAAACTTCATTCAATGTATAAGTCGCTATTCCTTGTTTCTCCTCATGAGTAAAAAAAGTGTGTAAATGTATCTACAACGAAACTTCTAATAATGCTGTTTCTGTAAACATTTGTCGCGATTAACATAAGTAGGTAGAAGAATAAGCGCTTGTAAGAATTACAAATAGAACATTGTTTAGAGAAATTCATGTGAATGCCACACATCAATTTTTACTTTCTCTACTACGTACAGTAAGTAGGGGAAGAATTGTATTCCACCCAAAAATTCGATACCGAGATTTCACCGGAAATACATGTTTTGAGACCTCCTGAATCCAAAAAAAGCATTTTTGGAAACATGTCCGTGTGTGTGTGTGTGTGTGTGTGTGTGTGTGTGTGTCTGTGTCTGTATGTGTGTCTGTGTGTCTGTGTGTCTATAAACAGCATAACTCAGAAATGAACAGTCGGATAAACACCAAACTTGGTATTTAGGTTCAGTATCTTCCAGGGATGCGACACGAAGGTTTTCAAGAAAATCCCCCCACCCCAGGATACCCTTTACATGGAACATTTTTCGAAAATTTTAATTTTCTCAAAATGGCTTTAAGGATTTTGATTAAAATATCATATGTTTAAGATGTTTTCATGACAACTGAAATGTATATCTCGAATTTTCTGGGAATGTCTCCAAAAGTGTTCTTCATTGTGAACGACTTTTGCATAACTGGTAAACCATAAGAGATAGACAAAATTTTACTACACAAAAAATGTAGATCGCGTTAAAATACACAGTTTATGTTATATGCATATTTTTTGTTGAGTGAACCGTTTTCGAGATATTGCTTGTTATTCCCTTAAATTTTCCAATACTTACACTTTTTCTCAAATTCGTTTTTCATTTTTTTATGTCCTGGACATGCAAAGAGAATGGAATACTCCACATAGCAACCATCTCTTAAAATATTTGACTATCGCTTAAAACCTACCATATTCCCCTTGCACCTACAAGAAAATTAGCAATAAGATTGACATCGATATCTCGATTAACATGAAGCATATGGAGAACAAGCGTTTGTAGAAATAGTTTGTACAAGAGTAGAGAAAGTCATGTGAGTGTAACACATCAGATTTTTTGTAATGTCTCTGCTGCTTACTTATATTAAGCGGAAGAACTATGTTAAACCCCTATCGAGACATCACCGATACTACGTAATTTATTTATTCCATAAATAAATAAAACGGGCATTATGTTTGTGTTGCGCAAGCGCGTGTTTGATAGTGGAAGGGAGGGAGAGAGAGAGAGGGTGTGTGTGAGAAGGGCATAATTCAAAAACGAAATGTCGGATAAACACCAAATTTCATATTTAAGTTCATCTTCAAAGGATACGACATGAAAATGTTGAAAATTTTCGTGCTCGTAACTTCCCTGTAGGAAAAAGTTTCATTATTTTTTATTTTCCAAAAGAAAGCTGTGTATTGTTTTGATTAAAATATCATATGCTTAAGATATTTAGACGAGAAATAAACACTATGATTTGAATTTTCTAAAGGAATTTTGTGCAATTGTTTAAACCTAAGAGATAAACGAAATTTTAAACACAAAACATGTAGTTGTTGTTAAAACAATTACTTTATCTCAAGATGTTTATGGTTTATAACATTTACCGAGATATTCATTGCTAGTGATTTGAAGTTTCAGGTACTTTATTTTTTTTTAAATACCTACTATGTCGCTATTAGGTTTCTCATTCCCTCCTCTTTCTTTCTTTCTTTCTTTCTTTCTTTCTTTCTTTCTTTCTTTCTGTCTTTCTTTCTATCTTTCTTTCTTTCTTTCTTTCTTATAGTCATTCAACTAAACCACTTAGTGGCCGGCTATTTAAAGACTTGACCTTCGTTTCGGTCACCTATATTTCCCTTTTACCCATAAATAATTGTGTTGTGAAAACATTTTTGCAAAATGTATGTCAATTAAAGAAAAGTAGATAGAAAAATAAACGTCTGTAAGAATATTTTAGAAGAGGTTGTAGAGAACGTAATGTGACTGTAAAACATGATACTTTTTAATTTGTGGTTCTATTTTATATTACGAAACCGTTTAAAATTTCAAAAAATCCAGCGCCAAGGCTAAGTTTTAAGCTTCCCAAATCCGATTCAGCTTTCTAATACAAGCCTACGTACGATGAGTATTAGAATGACTTCTAACTAAAATTTGAGGAATCTGGACCACCTTTCATTTTAAATTTTTTAATTAAAGGGATGCCTTGTTATTCCTTTAAATTGCACCATTTTTAACATTTATTAAGTAAAATCCTTAAAAGTATGCACCAGATTTAAGAGAGTCAAATGGTTTTCATTGTCAAAGTAGAATCAGACTGAGAAATACTCGTACATGCCACAGCAGGGATTTGATTCACGTATATTCGGCCTTGAACTGAGCTACCATGGCCATGGTAACATATAGGTAGTATATCAAGCTTCCAACTGACTTGCAATTTTCCGCGGTAAACAAGTAGTTCTCAAATTCATTTTGCGATAATATACCCCAATGGTGACTTACAATCTCTTAAGTACTTTAAGTCCTGGGTTTCATAGTTAACCATCATTAGGAGAAACAGTGATAGTTCTTATTTCACACATGCCGTGTGTAAGCTAAGGTTAGAGAAACTGCACGTATTCGTCGTTTAAATCCCAGAAGCAGTGAATATTTTAACGTGATCCAATCTTTCCAAGACATGTAAGTGTGAATCAACAATTAAGCATCGTGATTTTCATTTATTAGTATCTTCGTAATTCTCTACAGTTTCCTTTGTGTATAGGTCCCCTTTCGCAAAGCTTTCTTGTTTAAATGGGTTCAAAATATTGAAGATTTTAGTACAAGTTGGAAGAGTTTAAGTCAATTATGGCCTTTTCTCTCATTTACATATATCTTTATGCATTGGCTTCCAACTAACAGTAGCCACTTTATTAATTAATAAAACCTGAGGCAGTATTTTTAACACTTGAATAATTTCAGTCTAATTATATAAATATGTAAATTCAATAACAGCCCACCTTAAAACAATATGTGTATGTAACAATAATTTGTAAAAAGTGTATATTACAGTCATTGTATATGTTTATATTATTTTATCCATGTCTAATAATATTATGTGAATATATTACGTAATTTAATAATGTAGGAGCTGTGAGAAATAGGTTTAAAGTTGCTATAACTGGCGCAAAACTTCTGGAATCGTGACCTTGATTGCCATCCCAGCTGCCGAGCCTAGGAATGGTTTATGTTTAGCTTAATCACCGAAAGCGATATAATACCTTTGCTTACTCACAGTGCGTAACACATACAGTCTGCATAGAAAGTGTCCGCATCTTGTAATTTCAAAGAGATCAGTACCTAAATAGTGCTTATTTTATATTTGTGATATTTATAACCATGGTTCCTACGTTTTCAAAGTTAAATGGTAAGGTATTACGTATTCAAAGCAGGGAAATAATTGCAAATGTCCTCGACTTCATGAAGCAAGAAGCAGAGATGAAGGAAGTAAATATATGTTTACCCGAGTTCTACAAAAGCCTTAAGAGAGTGAAAGAAAGAGTAACCAAAGCAACTGTTGTTTCACTGAGTTCCGTTTCCAGAGTTCTCAACGATAAGAAAAACCATATGGATGAAAGAGTACCATTTGACACACCTGTGAAGAAACATAAGGTCCCTAAACCTATTACAAAAATAGACGATTTCGACAAATGCGTCATTCGGTGCACGATTCACAATTTCTATGTGGAAGAAAAAACTGTGCCAACAATAAGCAGATTGCTCATCAATCTGAAAGATGTCAAATGTTCAAGGTGGTACTACAAGTCTCAAATCCTGGCTATGGCACTGAATTTTGCAGTCTGATACTAACTTTCCAAACGACTTATAACTTTATATGTACTTATATCAGCATAAATTTTCAAGATGCTACAAGTATCAGAAAAATTATAAAAGATTTAGGGTTTAAGTGGAAGAAAACGAAACCAAATAGAGTTTTAATAGAAAAGCACGACATACGATCTCAGCTGGAAGAGTACCTTACTCAAGAGGTACAAATTAGAGGGTCAAACTATAGTGTATGAAGATGAGTCGTACATACACAGCAGTCATACATCTAAAGGTTGAAGTGACGATAGCGAATTAGGTTTTCAGGCACCTATTACCAAAGGGCAAATACTTATTATCGTTCATGCTGTTCGTTCCAAATGACCTTCTTTTACAAGTCGCAACAAAAAACAGGAGATTTTCATCAAGAAATGAATACAGAAAATTACATGGAAGTGGATCAACACCATGTTGATACCTAATATCTCTGCTGGGTCTATTCTGGTTATCGACAATGCTTCACAATGTGGTAACACTCAAATTGACAAACAATCTACCTCAAATTCCTTGAAAGAAGAAATAAAAACCTGGTTGCTTAGGCATAATATAACTTTTGATGAAAGCATGAGTAAAACAAATATAACTTAGTTAAAGCCAACAAATCCCTTCAGAAGTCATAACTCATAATACTTGGCCAGATATTAATACAACATCGCCATAATGTACTTAAGACTGCCACCGTATCACCCAAATCTAAACCCAATGGAATTAATCTGGGCCATAATGTACTTAAGACTGCCACCGTATCACCCAGATCTAAACCCAATCGAATTAATCTGGGCTGATGTCAAAAACTGGGTGGCCGGCAGAAATATCACTTTTAAACTAAAGGATGTGGAGCAGTTATGTCGCCAGCGATTTGCAGAAATTGGAAGGCCAGAATGGGAAAATGTATATCGACATGTTGAATAAATTGAGAATCATTATTTCAAAAAATACGGAATTGCAGAAAATCAATTAGAAAAAAATCTCATCCAGGATAATGGTGCAGAAAGTAGCGACAGCAGTGATGGTGGCAATGATGTGAGTGATTCCGCAGAAGAGGAAGGGCTGTCAGGTTGTGGAAGAACTGGAGGCAGATGGTTGACAGTGTTTTTATATTAAGGGCATTTTACAGCGGTGGATTTAAATATACTGTATATAACTATAAGATTATCGTGTAGTGCAGTGCATAAGCAGTGTGCGGATATTTGACAATGACTGTCCCACGCACTCCTGCAGCATGCAGACGACCGGTCAACTCCTGATCTGGTATGTAACTCGCTTCATAGCTGTCATTAAGATTTTCACGTGTCTAGAACTGTTGCGCCAGTTATAACAATGAGGTAACAATGAGGTAACCTTGAGGCAATAATGAGTAAGGAAGTTTAAATGCTACTAGTCATTATTAGAACAGCAATAATGTAAATTTTTAGACAGTTTAAAAATAGCCAATCAACAACCTGAGAAAGCTTTAGTTAAATGAAGGTATTCTATTGGACTAGGATTAGCCAATCAGATACTTGAAATACAGAAATTTACAAATTTAAGAGGTGGAAAACAGTTCAGTTGCCTCCAAACAGTGCTCATAACCAGACGTGTTGCTTCTAGACAGTGCTCATAACCAGACGCGAGATGTGTCCTCGAGAAATTAAATACGTATTCGTGTGAGACGAAAATAGTTTACGTGTTATAAAGTGCAAGTATGAAATAAAAGAATCTCACAGCTCTCTATATCAGTGAAAGGCTATTTAATTTGTGTCAATGATTAATAAAAAGGAGTGAATTAAAACTAAAAATCTGTGTAAGTCGTACCACAACCCTGCCAAGAGAAACGTGTCTCTAACAAATACTGACGCAGCCGAGGCAAACATAAATATAATATCTAAAGAAACAGTCAAATTACAAAGCTAATTTTTTAAACCTGAAAGTACATTTGGGGTGAAGGCTACCGGAAACTGTTTACTATACGTGCGGTTGCAACTACTACAAGTTCGGCTCCACAACAGTTGAAATATAATACAACTCCTTTAATAAAAAATACTTCTTCAAATTGACGCCCAAAGCGTGTTGCAAACAACGTAAGGACAATTCAACTACTTCAAACCTGACAATAAGGAAAGTTGAATTTCTTTCATGAAAAGCTAATCACCTTGTATTAGAAAGATAAAGATAACGTTCTCCATACACATCTGAGGAAATTTTTTGTAGATAATATAAGGAAAGTCATATTAAGGCTATGGCTCAGTTAACCTTTGTATTTATGGAAAATAATTCAAGCTAATTCTGAAACTATCTATTATTCAAATAGGCCGAAAGTAATGCTCTAAATGTATTAAAACTGGAGAATATCAAGAGGTTAATTGGACATCTTATTACACATATTGAAGGGAATTACGAAAAAAATTTAGAAATTCTATGTCTCTTTTTGTGTATACAGATAGATTTTTCAAGTAGCAATTAAACTAAACGTAAGAAAAGTGGTCATAAACTTTGCAATGTAGAGTTATTTCACGTTCACGGAGCTTTAAAACATTACGTTCAAGACACGAGTTGAATTTGTGATATATCATCAAGATTTGGTAAAGGTATCTTAAAGCCTACAGACCATTTTATATACCGGTTAAACTGAAGTAACCCACCAGCTGAAATGCTAGAATAAATTAAGTCAAATGGAACGTTTTTTTACCGGATAGTATGCAGTATCGAATGTCTGGGTGGTGTGCCACGTACGCCCGCTAGCTCGCCTCGCTGACGCTGTTCTCGAAGCATTGTCGATTCTCTCGTTGCATGGCAGAAACATTTAACTAATCTTGTAGGCAGCCAAAACTTCGATAACACGTATACAATGCTGCAAGAACGATGGAATCCTTTCTCCTTAATATTACCATGGAAATCCTTAACGTAGTGAAGGCAAGCTGCGGCGAAGGTAATAAATCACAGATGCATCAAATATACTCCAGTTAACTTTACGATAAATAACACAATAGAACTTATTAAGAATACCGTGTTCTCTTCTCAGTGGCGATGACTGCCGTTTTTACTCCAACTCTCAAAATGTTCTTTTGCATGCGTTATTCAGGAATGTATGTACATATGGAGTATTCATTCATTCATTCATTCATTATCTGTTTACCCTCCTCTACATATAGAGTAGTTAAATTATATTCGAACCCACTCGCGGTCACTCTCTACTGCGCGAGACAGTCGGCAGTCGCCGGGGAAGTTACGCCGGCAGAGGCGGACTAAAATCCTTACCTTATAATAGATGCTGGAAATGTTGACCTTCTGCTCTCAAACAAACAGCACATCTCGTGCAAATATTCTCGCTCACTCTCCGAAGCTCAGCAGTAGGAATTATTGTGATTTCTTGCGCAATGTTTTCTCTAAGTTCCTGTAGTGTGCGAGGATTGGAACGATACACTTTGTCTTTTAAAGAACCCCATAAATAAAACTCACAACTCGTTAGGTCAGGCAAACGAGGGGGCCACAAATCAACACTAATTATTCTGTCATCAAACACCTCTCTTATTGCATGTAATGATTCGGCAGCCGTATGTGTTGTTGCAGAATCTTGCTGGAACCAACCATACGATTTCTCTTCTTCTTTCAAGCGATTGCAAAATGGCCTCAGAATTAACCTCTGATATCGCTCTGCATTTACATTACAGGAACTTAGAGAAAACGTTGTGTAAGAAATCACAAGAATTCCTGCTGCTGAGCTTCGGAGAGTGAGCGAGAATATTTACACGAGATATGCTGCCTGTTTAGAGCAGAAAGTCAACATTTCCAGCAATAAGGTAAGGATTTTAGTCCGCCTCTGCCGGCGTAATTTCCCCGGCGACTGCCGGCTGTCTCACGCAGTAGAGAGAGCCGCGAGTGGTTCGAATATAATTTAACAACCATATATATATATATATATATATATATATATAGAGAGAGAGAGAGAGAGAGAGCATGTGGTCAAACTAGTTTTATCTGCAGACAAATAACATTCTATCCGTCGGTGGATACTTTGAGGCATGCAGCGAAGACTAAACTGTACTGCATGCAAGCGAAAACCCAACTATACTGTATGGATGTAAAGAGGAAACTGTACAATATACAAGCAAAGATTCAACTAGAGTCGCTGTCACGCGTATCGCAGGTCACCGCGGGTTAACTTTCTTCTACCCTAATATCCATCCGTGTAGCTATTCACTGTGAGGGTCAGTGACGGCACCAATTCTTTGGGTTTGTTATCACATGGGATGTAATACTGGCTTTGTTTCATTTATGTGATGATAAAATAATCGTCACAGCCTATAAGTAAGTTTTGCACTTTATGCGATTAGAGACTTTTGTGGTATTGCTTTATATGATGGCCAACATAGATTTTTATTTAAGTGCATAGCATTTCAGAAAATTGTTCAGAAATATTAGCTTCAATGTCATAAAGTTTACAAAGGCAGGCATATAAAGACATTTATACTCTAGATTGACTGAAATTTCTCGCAACCTAAAAAATCCTGAAGCTTTTAGTATCATCCATTCAAAGCCAAAAGTCGCGAGTTCGTGTTCCAGCCTTTGCAGTCAAATGTGACTGTGGTAAAGAACGGGGAGGGCGCAAGTAAAATAACCGGTGATGCCACAATTGGATGCAAGGTGTTACATTTGATTGCTTTTGTATGGATTATTATTATTACGATCTAAATATTTTTATTAGAAATTAATGCTTCTACATTATAAAACAGCCATATGTGGATTTATTTTGTTGCTGAAGGCTAATATAGTATGAAATTAGAAAACAAGGTCCCATTAAGTAACCTGAAACCTAAAGAAACACACCTTAGTAATGAATATCATACAACAGGCTATAAAGGATTAAGTACATAACATTTCAGAAAATTATTCACAAATGTCAGTTTCCATGATCATAACCTTTAAAACGGCAGGCATATGCAGACATTATGCTCTAGGTGGACTAAAATTCCTCGCAATCTAAAGAAAGCACAACTACATTAGTATCAGCACCCTTTTGGTCCGTTTTAATTTAATTTGGCAACTTAATGACAGATGAGTAAATTCATAAGATAATTTTACGATATACTAAAAGTGAAGGGATTATATTCTTGCTATATGCCTGCAGACTGCACTCCTATCATCATTTAGGAAATTATAATTTTATATGCCAAATCAATTGACCCCTTCGCTCCCATTTGTTCATACGAAATTAACCCTCCGTTGGTCGCTAGAGGCCTGGGAGACCTCTGGCATGATTTAAATTTTACAATTTTCAAACGAACCCACCTATGCAATTGCCTGACTAGGACATCTAACATTACACCTTGCTGGATAGTTTGCTGCAAGGATAACCTTATCTGTTTAGTTGTTTGGCTGGAAGAATGACTAATCAGCAGTTTTGTGTTGCGCAGCTCAACCAGACCCCGCGCGCTGCTCTCGTTACATATTGCTGACAGATTTGTTCATCATTAGCTGTGCATTATTGCTTTGCAATTGTAAGGAGCCGTTACGGTTTCGTCATGAACACGAGTAAAAGTACGATCTACAAAATCCTAATGATTTGGAAGTAGTACATCGCCTAGTTTGCCCGTGGAGGACAACTTACCTATATGAGTCAGATTATTCTGATTCTAAAAGTTAACTCGAAACAAGATCTTTTGATCCAGAAACTGATCATGAAGATGAAGAGCAAGACAATGAAAGCAGGTTGTGTGATAAAATATATTTTATAGGTAACACAATATGCTTATAATTATTATTATTGTTATTATTAATATTATTATATTATTATCGATAATACATTCTGCTATTATTTACAGGAAGAGATGGAACAAAATGGAAAATTAAATACCTTGGAAAATAACACAGACAAGGTCTCACAATATATTGGCCAAACTTTCTGGTGTAAGCTGCCAAAATGCGAAAAAGGAAGTGGATTGTTGGCAGCTTTTTGTTACCGAAAATATAGTTAGTTCGATTGTTGAAGTTCAAATACTTACATTACTGGTGTCCAGCACAAATTTGATCATGAAAGAGATGGGATACCTACAGATGTAATAGAAATGAAGGCTTTTCTAGGCTTTTTGTACCTGGCAGGAATTTTCCGTGGTGGGCGCCAGAATATCTCGCATCTTTGGAAAACCGATGAGCTTGGAATTCCTCTATTTCTAATGGCTATGTCCGAAAAACGATTCAGTTTTCTAACATGTTGTATTCGCTTTAATGACAAAAGCTCACGACTGCAGCGACGAAAATTGGAGAAATTGGCTGCTTTTAGAGAAATGTTTACATTGTTTTTGAACAACTATCAGAAACATTATTCTCTTGGACAAAATGTCACTGTCGACGAACAGTTGCCGGCATTTCTTGGTCGATGTCGTTTTAGACAATGTAATATACCATCCAAGCCAAACAAGTATGGCATAGATATATTCTGTTTGAGTGAAGCAAAGCTGTTTTTACCACTAATATAGAGATTTATTGTGGACAGCAGCCGGACGCATATTTGCAAACTAATTCGGGGGAGGCTGTAGTGCTGAAACTAACTGAGCCAATCTCTGCACTGGACGAAACGTTACTGCATATAATTGGTTTACCTGTATATCGCTGATGAATGAATTGCGCAAAAAAAAACTTTCTTACGTTGGTACAATACGAAAGAACAAAAAAGGGTTACCCACTTATTTAACTTCTCCGAAAGTCGCACTCAGTACGAAAGCATATTTGGCTTTACAAAAAAGGAACGTAAAACAGTATTTTTACTCTCAGGTCTACATGTTTCATCCCCACAGTTGTGACAAGGTGCTGAGAAAAAGCCTGAAATAATGCTGCATTACAACGATATTAAATCTGGAGTTGATGTAGTAGGTAAATTGTGCGCTACATACAATGTAGCCAGAACAATGGGAAGATAGCCCATGCTAATTTTTACTTTCTCTACTACGTATAGTAAGTAGGGGAAGTATTGTATTCCGCCCAAAAATTCGATACGGAGATTTCACCGGAAATACATGTTTTGAGACCCCCTGAATAAAAAAAAAGCATTTTTAGAAACATGTCTGTTTGTGTGTCTGTGTGTCTGTGAACGGCATAACTCAGAAACGAACAGTCGGATAAACACCGAACACGGTATTTAGCTTCAGTATCTTCCAGAGATGCGACACGAAGGTTTTCAAGAAAATCCCCCCAACCCAGATTACCCTTTACATGGAACATTTTTCGAAAATTTTAATTCTCTCAAAATGGCTCTAACGATTTTGATTAAAATATCGTATGTTTAAGATATTTTCATGACAAATGAAATGTATATTTCGAATTTTCTGGGAATGTCTCCAAAAGTATTCTTCATTGTCAACGACTTTTGCATAACTGTAAACCATAAGAGATAAACAAAATTTTACTACACAAAATATGTAGATCGCGTTAAAATACACAATTTATGTCATATACATTTTTGTTGTTGAGTGAAACATTTTTGAGATATTGCTTTTATTCCCTTAAATTTTCCAATACTTATACTTTTTCTCAAATTCCTCATTCATTTTTTTATGTCCTGGACATGCAAAGAGAATGGAATGCGCCACATAGCAACCAGCGCTTAAAAGATTTGACTATCGCTTATAACCTACCATATTCCCCTTGCGTATACAAGGAAATTTGCAATAAGATTGACATCTCGATATCTCGATTAACATGAAGCATATGGAGAATAAGCGTTTGTAAAAATAGTTTGTACAAGAGTAGAGAAAGTCATGTGAGTGTAACACATCAGATTTTTTACCGTATCTTGAACATTGGAGGTATTAATTTTAGGGTTATCTTCCTTGGAAACTAAAATGAATATTCCACAAAACAGGAAGAAGTATTTGTCTTTAACTTTACTATCGCAACAGCTACAAAGGAGAGCAACAGTATCAAATCTAGGTGGTGATTTGAAAGGCCTTTTGACAAAATATAAACCTGAAGAATCCGCAGTAGATGAATTATCAAATACACCGAATCCACATTGAAAAGGAAACGATTGAACCCTGCAACAAAGACAAAAATACTGCAAAACTAAATATGCATGTGGGAAATGCAACACTCCCCCCTGTTTGAGCAAACATGCTAAACTTATTGGCGATAATTACTTAGTCGGGGAAAACACGTGAGAGGTAGTAGATGATTCTGAGTAACTTACCATTTGAAATAACAAATTGTATGTATACCTAAAAATGGCAAAGTATCTCTTTTTACTTATTTTAGTACAATTTATAGTCTATATGTACTGACATTTTAGCTTGCATTTTTATGTTTTAAGATAATACCTACTAATGAAAGCCATGTATGCTTAACCTAAATAAAGGTAAACATAGGGAAAAAAGGAAAACAGCCCAAGAAAAGATAAATGCAAGCTATAACAACCAAAATACAGCGCGACCAACGGTGTTCTACAAAAGTGCACGCCTGACGGAGGGTTAAACTCTCAAATGATACTGTTCACATAGTCAGTTATAAAAGGTGTGTGCTGTGGAAATGGAATTTAAGGACATTATAATACGAGTACATGGTGATAAGCAAGTGAAGGTATGAAATTATAAGCTCAAAGTGAAATAAATATTAAACTACAGCATGCAAGTAAATTTAATTACCAATCATGGTTTTATGCGGGTTGATGAAATTTTAGAAAAGTTTAAATGTCAAGAGAGCTATATATATATTAAAAGGTTAAGCTTAAGTGTGCTATCGAGTTTCCCTTCACAAGTCAAATCCCACATCCTCTGGTAGTAGTAGAAAGAAACACAAATGTTATTATGTGTCTCTTGTCATAAAGTAATGACGAGCATAGAGAAAAGAGATCTCAAAAGGGTTCAAAATTTTACGCTTTGAAGTGAAAATTGAATGGTTAGTATCATGAATGTAGTGACAGGCTGTACCATTTTATCGTTTATGCTATCACGCACCTCTTATCTCTTCAATATGCCTGGTTGTTTGACATCTAAATAAGAATTTAAGCACTAAATGTGAAAACAAAAATTTGTACTTTTTGTGGTAACAACTTTTTGCAGTGTAAAGAATGGAGCGGGGGATTGCAAAATTTCCAGAATTTTAATTGTTTGACGCATTCATATGTGGGAGGAAATCTTACTACATGGACTATTTCTGAAATAGATAACCCTACGTAAAGGATTATTCGATTAGATTATCTTATGAAACTTAGCCATACGTCATTAAGATGCCAAACTAAATTAAAACGGATCAAAAATGTTCATAATAACGATTAGGGATTTCTTAGATTACGAGAAATTTCAGTCCACCTAAAGCATAAATATCTGTGTATGCCTGCCTTTTTACTCCTCCAGGACCTACCTAGTAGACAGAGAAGGTATTGTATTCCACCAAAAATTCAATACCGAGTTTTCGTCGCAAATAGGTATTTTGAGGCGCCCAGAACCCAAATAAATCATTTTTTTTAAATCGTGTCCATGTGTGTGTGTCCGTGTGACTGTGTCTGTGAATGGTATTAAATCAAAAACGAAAAGTTGGGTAAGTACCAAACTTTGTGTTTAAGTTTAGTATATCCGAGGATGTGACAGGAAGATTTTCAAGAAAGTTTCTCCATTCCAACTTCTCCTCACATAGAACATTTTTCAAAAATTGTCTGTTGTAAAAATGGTTATAAACATTTTTATTAAAACATCACATTAAAGATAATGACTAATCAAATGTATTATCTTGAATTATGTGGGAAGAGCCTTTGAAGTGCTCTTCATTCGGAAGAAATTTTGCTTAAATTGTATAACAGTAAACGTTGAGCCATACCACACAAAAACTATACGTCTCTTTAAAACACACCATTTATTTCATATAGGTCTTTCTTTTTGTGTTATAAGCCATTTCTGAGATATCCGCCACTAATGGTTCGAATTGTTCGTTACTTGTCATTCTCCTAAAGTTATCATTCAGTTGTTTCTCGCGATTGCATGGAAACAGCATGGAATTTTAAGACCTCAGTTCCTAAACACTTGACTATCGCTATTCTCAATGTATCTATAACAAAATGTGTAGCTATTTCTGCAAAGCTTTATTTCGATTAAAACGTAGTAGGTAGAGAAATAAGCTTTAGTAAGAATAGTTTGTAAACCCACCAACAAAGTTGGAGAGCAGAGAAAGTCGTGTGAATGTATCATATCAGACTTTTAAACTTTATGATCATCGAAGCTGACATTTCTGAACAATTGTCTGGAATGTTATATACTTAACCCTTTATAGCCTGTTTACCATATTCGTTACATAGGTTTTCTAGGCCTCAGTTTTTTAATTAGTTCTTATTTCGTATTATACCACCCTTCATCCCTAAAATTAAGCTACTTATGCCAGTTTATGTTGTAGAAATATTAGTTATTTTAATAAAACTGTAGGGTTCTATTATCATTAATGATAATAATAATGATAATTAGAAAATATATATTCCACTGCAGTCAAATTTAACCAGTCAGCATCCAAGCGTGCCATTACGCCGGTTATTTTACTTGGGCCCTCCCATCTTTTACCACAGACAACTTTTGACTGCAGTCCCCTGGGACTCGAACTCGCTACGTTTAGCTTTGAATGGATGATACTAATAAATTTGGAATTTTCTATATTACGAAAAATTTCAGTGGCCTAAAGGGTAAATATCTGTATATGTGTGAGTATATGCCTTTTTAAACCTTGCGATCATCGAAGCTGACTTTCTAATCAACTTTCTGAAATGTTATACAACGTCGGCTTACATTTAAAACCTCGTATGTCTCTTCCAGACAGCTTTACAGGAGGCAAAAAGAAGTATTTCACATCTCTATAGAACCACTTTTGTTAGTCAAATTTTTGTGAAACGTTTTCTAACATTACAAGCTACTAATTTGATGCATCATTCCGAATGTTTAAATATTATTAACATTTTTACTGGACTTACAAGGTTTTATTAATCAAATATTGGAATGTCTTTATTGACTTGTAGGGTTTTATGGGATTTTATTACACTTATAAAGTTTTATTAATAAATGTCCCTTATATACCTCATTGACTTACAAGATTTCAGAGGTTTTACAACATTTTCATTGTTTTATTAATGAATTCCTGGAAGTAATTATTAACTTATAAAGTTCTGAGTCCGATATTTAATCAACTTGATTTGATATCAGGAAAAGCATACAAATAATTATATTTCAACCACGTTTTCTTGTATTTTTTCTAAATAAACTTACAAAAGTATATTGTGAAATTGCGTTATGGAATGTATCCTATTTATAAGGATTTGTTATAAAATGAATGGAAGTCTTTGAACCAGTGGCTCAGTGCCTGCAAGTCAATGAATTTGTCTTTCTAAGGGGAGCACTGTACAGACCAGCAACTATCATCTCAGAAGATTTTTCACCACCTCTTTTGCTTATGTTATACAGGTCCTTGCACTCATCTGAGAAGAAAGAGATTTTTCACCACCTCTTTTTCTTCTGTTATACAGGTCTTTGTACTCATCTGAGAGGAAGGATATAATTAAAAGCGTTCATTCAAAATTTACATTTTTCCGAGATTCATATTTTATTTACCTTTGAAATCAACTTTGAACCACGCTGCCATGTTGTGGTAGTACTTCAGGCAACACATGTCGGGTCCCCTTTCTTGATGCCTGGACGAATAGAAGAATATGTCTTCAATGATCTGTAATCCTTAAAAAAGGCATGGCTTGGGTAACACACTTCGCATGGTTTAGGATTCAGTCTTGCTGTCTTAAACACTGCAATATAGCTGGCAGGTGTGTATATGACCTGATTTTTTAAATTCCTCTCTATGCAAGAATGCACTGAATCACATTCCATTTGTGTGTGGCCTTTTGACATATAAAAACGTTCATCTCGTTAGTCAAATCAAGTAGCGTGCTTGATAGTGTCATATTTCTATCCTGATAGCCTCAACCATCACTGTAAAATATTATTTCATCTGCTTTGTCACATATAACATATTTTGAGATGAAATCGCACAGAATTGTAGCAAATTCATTGGCACTGAGCCCTCCTTCACTTTCGTGCCACACATAGCAATTTCGTAGTTCCCATTATCCTACTTGTTCTTTAACACCATATTCCCATTTACTTCCAGATCTTCTGCCCCCCCCTATATGCTCTACCATGCATTCTCTGCTTTTTATTTTCCTCTGACGTTCACTAGGTTCTCGTACTAAATTTCTTTTGCGCTTTCTTCCTCTAGTAGGAATTCATTGTTTATGTTTTCTGTGACATCACCTATATCAAAGTAGTATCACGTTGTACAAATTGACAATTGTTTTCATCGGAATCTGGTTCAGGTTCACTTCCAATTAATGTAACTAGACTGCCTAATTCATCAACAAAAACTTCCCCTTGAAGGGTATCAGCTGAATCTACCTTTAGAGAATTTAAATTTATTTTATTTCCTTATAAAGTCACAGTTCTAAAATAGCATAATGCTCGTCTTCATTTACATCTAACTCAACATTATTCTTTTCTCTATCAGAGTTACTCCAGTGTTAAGACATTTCTCATTCCATTCCATACCTAGAAATGTATGCTTTTCACCTGTATTTTTAATTGAATGTAAATAATTAAGCTCCTTTTCAGTGTTTTCAGTATCTAAATAATTAATATTAAATTCGATTTTATTTGTTTGCACAACGTTTGTGAAAAATTAAGATTCATTCTCTTCATCTTCAATTCTCTCTGTAGCTTTTGTAGTTAGTTTTGTCTATGTTCTGTAGCAAACGGTACTTGTATTCCCAAAATGTTCAACATTTCCTGGGCTCTGGAACTCATTTTCTATTAAAAATGAAGAAGGGAGAACGCAACGGTAAGTAATAGATAACAAGCTTTTGCTTTATGTAACTATATTAATAGTATTCCCATTTGAAGATTGCTTCCTACTATTTAAAACCAGGGATCGAAACGGAAACAATTACCAAAGAGAACGCTAATCTAACTGACTGAGCGAAAATTTTGACAACGGAAAGTTAATAAAACCTCAAATTTAACCAACCGAACCTATTATATTATTGCCCACCCATTATTTTCATATATTAGTTTAAATTCCGTCAAAATGTTTACCTATTTAAATTTAAAATTCAGACTTATTTAAAGTTGCGGTATACCTACCTGAGCGTTTGTGAGAGCTTAGTACAAAGCGACTCTGGCTTTCTATATTCTTTCTTTTTATTAATTTATTTATGTAAGACTTAAACAATAATTAAGTGAATAAAGGAATTTTATGTTTTTCCTACAGACGTTTGACAACTTCAAGGCAAACTGGAACATGAAGGTAACTCCATAAATTGGTAATCAAATTCGAAATACGAAAAAGTTCGTTTGCCCATTTCCTCACTATATTCTAAAATCAGTGTAAAGTGAAATAATAATTAGTTAACCTATCAATAATATAGGCTGTGAAACAACATTTTTTTGTGTAAGAAAAGGCATTATAATTATACTAGCTGTGTAAGTATGTTGTACTTAAGTTGCAAGTGCAGACTCTAGTGGTGCATGCTGCTACAAAATTTTCCGCATTTGTTATTGATGCATCGTTTCTTGTGCCCTTAGATTTTGTTTATGCAGAATGTTTCTTACAAGAGGAAACGGAAGACATCCGAAGTTTTATGAAACAGAACAGGATTACGCTTGGCTCTCCTCCTCCACTTCTAGCCCTGATTAAAACTCCTACCTTCACATTCTACGAAGTCTTAATTTACCTTAACTTGTTATAGTACGAGTACTTACTATTAAAATATCCGAATTCTTGATGTCCTAATATGAAATATGTCACAAATCACTCACTAAAGAATCATCTCACAAACTGAATTTTCCACACAAAAAAATCACTCATTCTCACAGTGATAAGATAAAGTACGCAAACAACAGCGTAATTCGACATTGTTAAGAATGACCGCAAGCTGGAAAAGTGTGTATTGTTCCTAAACCAGATAAACTGTATAATAAAGTAGCAGCTCTCACTGGACAAAAAGAGAGGACCTAAAACCCGAGATCACAAATGCATCATTTATTATTATCGGTTTATTTATAGGCTACAATCATCTCTCTGATATTCAACTTGGGTTATAAGAAAGAAACAGAATTGCCATTCTTATTGCAATGTACTGGATTTACGGGGCTAAAAGCATAATTTTCTTAATAAAACTTTGTATGTCTGCATTCAATAAAAAGTTAAGACTTAAGGGTATTTAGGGTAACACTGTTCATTTATAAATCCTCGTAAGTCCTTCCAAAATAAAATGGAGACTTACGAGTATTTAAGGTAACATTTAAAGGCTTAGAAAAATACGAGATTTACGTTTTATTAAATATCGGCCTTAAGATAGTGTTCAGACTTACGAGGTTTTAAAAGATGTTAGAGCATAAAAAATTCTAATTAGAACACACAAAATCTCAAAATGGACCAAAATCACATTTACGAGGTTTTAGAAGTAAGCCGACGATAGACTTAAGAGAAAAGTGATTTTGGTCCTGAGACATAGCAAAAGAGATAAATTAATACCACAGAAGTCTCTAATCGCATGAAGGGCAAAATATATTTATTGATTACGAAATTTTACGCATTGGAGGGAAAAATTTGATGGTTGCGAGCGTGAATGTACTGATGCAAGTATATGTAGACTTTCTTGATTATACCGTAACGCAAAACTTTCTGTCTCTTTTACATACCTGGTTGTTTTATATGTAAATAAGAATTTAAGCACTAAATGTGAGAAAAATATATGTGTTCTTTGTGTTAAAAATTTGTTGCAGTGTAAGCAAAGAAAGGAGAAAAATTCTCAAAATTTCTAGAATTTTAATCAGGTGACGCACTCATATTTGTGAAGGAACCTTACTATATGCAATATTTCGAAAACTGCTGATCTTACAAAAGGAAATATTCGATTCTGTTATCTGACAAGCTTTTCCCATGCGTCATTAAGTGCTAAACTAAATCAAAATGAACCTAAAGGTATTGATACTAATGACTTGGGATTTCTTGGGATTACTAAAAATTTCAGTCCACCTAGAGCATAAATGTGTGTACATCCCTGTCTTTTTAAACTTTATGATCATCTAAGATGAGATTCCTGAACAATTTCCTGAAATGTTATATACATAACCCTTTATAGCCTAATGTGGTACCATATTCGTTACAAAGGTTATTCTACCTTATATTATACTAACTTTCAACAATATAATAAAGCTATTAGTGCCGATTTTAAGTTGTAAAGAATGCTAATCGTCTTCACTGTAGTGTTTTTTAATATTAATCAGCAAAATCCAGACTACTGCAGTAAACGGTAACCCCATCAGCATCTACCTTATCGGTTATTTTACTACGAAAAGGGTTAGTGGGCCCCAAATACGTATTTTAATTACCTTACCTGTTTCGCGCAGTAAGCGGTTCTATTCCTTATGATCTCCTAGACATACAAAATTGTACAATATTCGACCAAATAAAAGGAACTTAAAGGCCATTCAGAGATAATTAAACATTTACGTTTAATTACTCAGTAGATCAAATGCATATTTTAATGAATTTTAGTGTCATTCCTGAGGAAATAAAGAATAATGAAGAATGTTCCACATACAGATTACATGAAAATCTTCGTGTCACTTCTTTGGAATACGCTGCGCTTTCGGCACTTATCCGAGTTATGGTGATCTCTCTCTCTCTCTCTCTCTCTCTCTCTCTCTCACATACATACACAAAAGCAGGGACGTGGTTTCTATTTTTTTCAGGAGGAACTCAATACGTGATTTCCGATGTAATCTGGAAATCCATTTTTGATTGGAACATAATGCCAACAGAAATAAAACAAACATCGTTCCCCAATTCCAATTGAAATGAGAAGTGTTGAGGAAGACACATTCTCTCCCTATTATTGACATTTCATGTGTTTTTTTTAAACTCTATGCAGAGGATATGGCATTTTTCTGGTAATTAAGTGGTCTTCACACAGACGATCACTCTAAAACCTATGTCAATATAAAAACAAGCATATCTCTGCTTATATGAAACTCTAAGGAAGCTATTAAAAGCTACTGTACAAAATAGCAATTGCTATTTCACTGCTGGCCAAAGAGCACTTGATTAACCAGCGCCAATATGCCTTCCAATCCACAAATTCATGGTACTGTTTTACCGCACTTTTCAGAGGGCTCTGTGAGTGACATTTTACAACCAGTGTTTAGCGAAATGTATGTATTTGAAATTAAACGCGATACCCATGTTCGATTGCTTTGCTTGAAAATGTATAGCCATTTTTAAAAACTCATATGCAGAATCAGCAAAACATCGCCGGAATATTTTTAAAAATATGCAATAGTGAATAGAGATAGGATATGTACGCCAAACAATATCTTAAAATATTTAAAATATTTATTTTTCAATCATATAAGGAACCAAATAAGAAGTAATTTGATCTTCCTCTTTTTGAAATATATTTTTGGGATAGACATCTTTGTTATACACAGAAAAATAAGCAAACCTTCTCTTATCCACAAAATATGAGTATTACCACTAACATCAACAGACTTTTGCAAATCTTAGATATTAGTGATCTTTGCAAATAAGAAAACTGTCGTTCTCTGTCACATGAATTTCGGTAAAATGGTAAGGTGTATTTGGAAGTTTTAAGTCACAAGTTTTATTAAGTCTTCTTTACCTTAAGCTCAATATGTATTTGTATGTTCATTCGAACGAACTTCTAAGATTATCTTGTTAATTTCATCAGACGGCCGGAAATTTGAAAACTTATGCTACTTCAACTTTTATAAAAGTTCAGCTGAAACAATTGCTGATGTAACTGTTTGAAATGCGCACATAAGCAGTAATGGTATTTTATTTGATTTCTAATTTCAATGTGATTATTGTTCACAATTCAATTAATCTCTTTAAAGGATTTAACTTAAATGTTTTTGCTCTAAATGTAATATACAATAATTTAGTTTTTCTAGCATTCGAATGAACTAATTTTAACCAAGAACATACTACAATAAGAAACATATTGTTACCATTTTGTTATGTAACGTAACTAGACAGCAAATAGGCAACAGCTATACTGTTTTATGCGTCTTTTCAAGCCAATAGGACACATTAAAATGTGTTATGTTTAAATACATCACAAACAAAGAATGCAGCATTGCTGATAGCGCTAGGAAAGAAATATATCATGAAAATCTTAGACGGGTGCGGTCCGTGCCTAACCTTTCTCGGTGTAAGTTTAGGTTGCATTGTTAAAACGTGCAAAATTGTATTCCTCCGCGGGCCTCTATAATTGGCAGAAATATGGCGCAACATAGCATGTGCGTTATGTGAACTATCTTAGCCACGTGAGTTGCTTCTGGTTATATTCTTCACCCTTACTAAAATAAAGAATTAAAACCAATATAAAATATATGATATCCAGTGCACATTTAAATGATTAAACTCTCCTGAAGTAAACTGCAGTTGGCCGTCATGATGTGGGACATGCTTAAAGCAACGTTAAATAAGCCGGATAAACAGTTAAATCGCTTTGCTTCCAGTTCATAGCATTTTTAATGTCGGGAAGTAACAGGGAGTACATTATGATGCAAATATGAAACATACCTTGCGTAACCTGTAAACGTAAAGGAAAGAGTAAATAAGGCGCGAGCGTTTTAAGCTAAGACCATGGATCACGCGTATACCGTGAACTGAAGTCACCGCAACACAGCGTGCTGAACGTACAACCTGTGTCTGCCATCTTACCTTAAAACGCCGCACTGTATTATCTGAAACGGTATGGATTCCGCTTTAAAAAAAAAGAAAAATCATATGTTCCGCTTCTTCACTTCCTTGTGTGTTGTCTGCACATGAGTAGACATTTTATGGGAGATCTAGACCACAGTTTGCAGGTTCGAGACCAAAATAGGGCAAACATCTAGCAGAGAATATCCATAAATCAATCACCCTTCCCCACTTCCTGTCAGTGGGAACAGTAGGGGTAATACATTCTCTGCGGTTTAGTGTAACAAAAGGATGACATGTTACACCCTCCCACTCTCTATGACAATGTGAACAATAGGGTCATAAATTTTGTATTTTTGCCGAACAAAAGGTGGCAGTTGTCATTGCACTGTGTCACACCCCTCCCGCCCTGCTTAACAAAGAACATCTTGGCGCCATAAGTTATGTATTGTATTGTTGAAGAAAAGGCTCTCAGCTGATATTACCATGTTTTATATGGTTCACCCTGTTTGGTGTTGTCATGATCTGAGTGTAATTAATGCTGCTTTTTGCCCCCTGAATGGTCTATTCATTGGCGTCTGGTATGTTCCTCATTCCACTCTTCCTTTTGTTTACCAAAGAAAGACCTACACAACTGCATTCCCGAGAACACCTGTGCGATATAAATTGCGTATTGTTTTGTCGAACAACAGCATGTCAGTTAGTACCCTTCACCTGCATGACTTAGCACTCTTACAAGGGTTACCAAATACCTCATTCCACACGCCATTATGTTTAGCAAAGAAAGACCTCCCCACGTGCATTCCCGAGATCACCTGTGCGATTAAATTTTGTATTGTTTTGTCGAAAAAAAGTATGACACGACCAAATATTCCACTGTTCACCCTGCTATTGTCATGATCAGAGTGTAATTAATCTTGCTTTTCCGCCTCCTGAATGAACTAACCCTTAGTGTTCTATTTTTTTTTTTTTTTTTGCTATATTGGAGCATTGGGCATTCTTTGGCTCGCACGAGTTTTGCGATGGGGGATATTCCATTTAAAATAGTAAGACGACTTCTAGCAGGCTTACAAAGGCTACTAAATACCTCATTCCAACATTCATTGTGTCTACCGACAAAAAGACCCTCCCGCAGTTACATGCCAGAGAACGCCCGGACAGCATAAATTTTGGATTGTTTTGTCGAGCAAAAATGTTTCAGTGGACCTTGCCATGTGTTATACTACTCTCTCTGGATCCTATTGCGCGAGAGTGTTGCGAGACAACGGAACCTTTCTGTTTATGTAAGGGAGAAACTTGTACTTCTGTTGCGCGTATGGAAATGTACACATCTCTAAGTAACAAAGTGAATCAGTCTTCTATTCAAGCTGGTTAACACTCGTTATTCACTGCATAGCCAATTTACTCCAGTGAAAAGAATCTTTTGTTCCCGTAGCACCAGGTGCAGGGTCACATGCAGTGCTGAGAGAGAGCTCGGTACAGTCTGAAGAAGAATGTTATAGAGCATAATGACGGTGTACAAAAATATAAATTCCCTTTTGATAGAGGAAAAATGTAATGATTATGCAATACGAGGAAGTGCATTGGTATCAATGTATACGTAGCATTTAGAAGTCATTAATGTAAATAATTACCTATACAATACTATTGTACATTGCTGTATCGATACATTAGTACTAACGTACATTGGTATTGTGATAAAATTAGAACTTTCTTACTTATTATCTCCGTGTAGTACATGCACGCTAACTTCTCTATTCGCTCTGCTATGCATAATCGCTTGTGTACACATTCACAGAGATTTTATGTGTCATACTTCTCGAACTTACAGTCATACCAGCCTCACTATTCACTTTTAATAACGGAATGTCCAAGCGATCCTCACAAGCAAAAGCTTCATTTACATTCGCACGATTTTCATCTTCACATTTTTTAGCTTGCGTAAAGGCATTGCGATGACACTCTCTACGATGAGGAGAGAGAGAGAGAGAGAGAATTGAAACAACAGTCATCTATAGCATTAGCTTCATTTACATTTGCCGGATTTTAACATTTCTTATATTACAGCTTGTGTAAATGCATTTCGATGATACGTTCTGGGAGGGAAAGAGAAAGAGACTAGAAAGAAGAGTCCCCTCTAGCACATTCACAGGATTTTCACCATTCACATTTTATAGCTTGTATAAATGCATTGCGATCATACTCTTAGTGAGGGGAGAGAGAGGGAGAGAGAGAACGGAATCGAGAGGGTGTAGAGATGCGTCGGGGTCTCTGTGAATGCGCGACATCTGATAATTTTTTCAATAAGGCTTAGACAGAAAACTTCTCTCGATAATATTTATTGCTATGTGCTTTCAAACATTTTTCAGTTATATTCTTTCAAAATATGCATTCCTTTCAGAAAGCCACAAAATTGACATCTATTTACTAAAAGGAGCCATGTTGTAGCTAAAAGTCCTTACAGTGATACTCTCTGCGAGGGCAGAGAGAGGTAGAGGGAGTGAGAGTGGGAGAGAGAGAATTGAATCAAAAGGGGGTAGAGAGATGCTGAAGGGTCTCTGTGAATGTGTGACAGGAAATAATTCTATTGGGTACAATAATCACGTGACATGTAAACACCACTCCACAAAAACGCGCATGCGTCATAAGGGGCTTTAGGATTCGATGTAAACTTCTGGCGGGTCTGGTAGAGCCACAGTGACTTTATTACTCCACATTAAAATTAACAACTTCTAAACAAGGCTTCTGCGTTTTAATTCAAGACGAAGTGTTAGTCTTTGTTTTTTGCACAGCAGTCATAATTTAAAAAATGTAAGGTGAGTGAAGTTTTTTACATAACTCTACGAAACAGCGATGGTTTTTACGATGTATTTAATCTTGTTTAAACAATACATAGCCTGAAAAGACGAATCTGAGCAATAAATCATATTAGGATACCTTCATTTTTCAAAAGCAATTGTATAGCAAAATTAAATTTAAGAAAGTGCAAAGCTTGCATCGCTGCTGAAATAGTTATTTAGGCACTAACTCATTTACCCTCACATGGCTTTCTCTACACAATCTGTTTCACCGCAGCTGGTTTTCTCTACACCCTGTTCTCTCATTCACAAACACATGCATTTCTCTACACGCTCTTCTTCCATTCACCCTCAAATGGATTTCTCTACCTATTCTTTTTTGAACACTCATACAGCTTTCTCTGCACACGTAATTTCACTCTCATACCACCTTCTCTACACGCTCTTCTTCCATTCACCCTAACATGGATTTCTAGACGCACTCATTTTCTTACACAAACGATTTTCTCTGCACACTCCTTTTTCGCCCTCACATAGATACATACCCGACACAAACTAACACTTCTACCAAGCAAACAAACCTGCATGCAGACCTGCGAACATCTCCGAACACAAAGATACACATGGACACGTCACTTACACACATATGCATAAACATCCTTACAAACCCCTACGTGTACCAACAACAAGCAGCTACATCCACATACACACACATAGTTCTACTATAAAGAATTGTATAGCTTGTCTTTCCATCTAAATAATACATCGAAAAGTAATTCATGATCGATCTTTGCTGGAAGATTGTCAAGTGTGCTTGCCTCAACGATATAATTCGATAAACCAGGAAGAGCTTCCAGAAATGCCAGGAAAATTATATTTTGTGTACAATGACATGACAGAATGGGGAAATATAAGGCATCTAAATTGGTATTTGTACCAACAGGGAATGTATGTGGAAATACCAAACTTAAGTATTCAATGTTTTCCTATATTACAAGGATAAAATTAATAAATAAAACAGATGCCTTAGTAATATTACACATAAAAGATACAATCTATGAAAGTTATATAAAATTCATGATATCACAAGTCACAGGTTTGAATTCACCTAAAATTTGCAGCGCAAATATTTCGAAACTGGAAAGTTCAATTAATGTGCAGTTTTCACAACATTGATTGGTAGTCAGGGGCTTGTACATTTAGCCTATAAACAGATTTTAATATAACTGAGAAAGTGTATTGTTTTGAGCAAACATGCATTTTTTAAAATTAAACTATGACTAGTTAGACAAACGGAATACAGGTAGGGTAAATTACAATGTAATTGGTGGTTTGTTGCAGGATTCTAGTGCAAGTGGTTTCCGAGAAATCGTATTTTGAAAAGTTTCCACCCCGAGAATTGTTTGTCCCATTCAACCTGCTTAGTTGCTAGGTAAGATGTTATGTTTGTTTGCATTGTGTTTTCTGTTCATTGATTGCTTTGCGACTTTCTGGTCAGTTACTTTGTGACAGTTAAAACAGCAATTCGTGAGGGTAGATGGGGTTTACTAATGCAGAAAATGTATGGAGAGTGTAGGAAGAATGCAGTACGTTCTAGTACGGTGTATGCGGAAACGTATCCCAATGGACATCAACATCTCCGCAATTATTTATCAACCCCTTCAACGAACTACGTAAAAGTGGTACTGTACCACCTAGAAAACGTGACAGAGCAAACAAGTGACTGGAGAAGAGACAGAAATTAATGTTTTGGCTGCCTTTGCAGTAGTTCCACATACTACTTCCCGCACAATCGCACGTGGAAGTGGCATACGCCACGCAAGCGTACTGCGCATTCTCCATCAACATAGGTTCCATCCCTATCACATCTCTCTCCATCAAGAGCTGAATGAAAACGATTTTGAGAATCGTTTTAACTTTTGTACATGGGCATTAAGACATGGTACTTCAGATTTATCATTTATCCTGTTTAGTGGTGAAGCAACATTTACTAATTATGGCCAGGTAAATCGTAGAAACGTGCACTATTGGTCTGTTGACAATCCCCGTTAGCTTCGTCAGTTGGAACGTCAGCGACCATGGAGTTTAAACGTGTGGCGTGGGATATTGAACCATCAGCTCATAGGCCCTTTGTGCATGGAAGGAACTGCTGCGAATGGGGCTTTCAATGCTATAGTCCCTCTGTCTGTCAATGCTCTTAGAATTTGCTAATGATCACAAGGAGCTCATACCTAACAGCAAGCTTGAATTGGTTCTCATAAAATCCAAAGATTCTAGAAATTGTGTCCAGACTTCAAATGAAGAGGAAGCTAATGTAAAGTTAAACAGAATCGATTGGAGGATGCCTGTAATTCGTCTTTCTGATGCTAAAAGGGTTCACATTCTAAAACTTGTCAAGTCTGATAGACCTCTACACCTCGCTTTTCGATCCATGGATCTTCATACCCAACTTTCTGTACACCAGACAAGATCTTTCACGTGGAGTGTAGCAACAATATTTAAGCTCGAGAAACCTCGCTTCATCATAGTGGGTTCGCAGACTGTAAGATTGGGTGTTTATAGCAAGAACAGTTCCGGGTTTGGTCCCTGCAACATTACTAACCTGAGACTATTCCTCAACAGTGAATGCTATCCTAATCATGATTTGAACTTGGAATTTAAAATTCAAAGTTTGCATCACTATATGAAATGTACTGTAAATTTCAAAGTTCCTATTATAAAACAGATAATTATCCAGTCTTCAAGAGAAAGGATTTTCTTCACCGTTCACCATTATTCGTAATAGGCTGTTCTCGCCACCCCGAGAAAGTTATAAATGTAGCTGTGACATCAGACTGAGATTCAAGCATCTGCAAATATCCCTGCCTAGACGTCACAGTACTGCCTGATTCTACATGACAAAGTCTTTACCTACAAACTTCAATCTCACGTGATGCAAGCAATTATATAATTATATGTGTTCTTGGAAATGGGTGTATGGTTTTTGTGTAGGATTGCACTAGGATACTTTTATGAATAATAAATTGAATTAATATACTAAAAGCACTCTTTTATTCACTTTAACATACATTTTAAGCATTTTCTTTCTCCCCCTCCTACTCCCTGACTTGTAGAATTCATTTAAAATATTCAAGTGCCCTTTAATATAGGGTAATAGCCGTTTAGATTCGCTACACCATGAATGTCTAAATATATTGCATTATCATTTAAACAAGTGTTTATGAAATTAATTGAATTGTCATGGAATACAGTAATATGGTATGCATAAATTACATTGACACAATGTTCATCACACACAAACTTTTTTCTTGGCGTAGGTAATCTTTGGATATTACGTCGCAGTGTGAGTTTGTAATATAAACAAATGATTTAACACTTTCGCACCTTATGTAGAGGGAGGGGATGTCATAGTATAGTGCTCACGGTATGGGAAGAGGAGATGCTGACGACATCAAGCGCAAGTAATCGATTCTTTATGCTCCTCGGGCGAATGCAGAATATCTTCAATGAATAAGAAGACCATGGGACTCTCGTTGAGGATTCTCCTTTTACATCTACGCTTCTGTTTTTTCTCGCCGGTCTCGTTCTTCCTCTTCCTCCGCTCGCACCTCATAGCCCTGTAACATATATTTAAAACAATGCTAGAAATAGGTTTAGCAAATGATTTCATGCGCCTGAAAGAGAAAATACATATATTAGAAAATCCTCTTCACATGAAACACAAAAGTATGCTTAAAGAGTGACATACTCAATTCAAGGGTTTGCGAGGTGCTGGCTGTATCTCCAGCGAGCAATCTGGAGTCGTCTGATTTATTCACTCCTCAACCCTCGTAACTTTATCATCAGGAGTAGTAATGACGAGGAATGAAGCGACATCCTCATCGATAGGCTGGGTATGACGCTCTGCGATTGGATATTACACTATATCTACAACACGTCTCTCAGTATCCAGCTCCTCTATTGGCAGGTACCTTAGGCGCGGCTATTCGCAATCTGTAATAATTTAATTTTAGGTTAAACACAAGAGAATAGCCTTAGAAGCGGCAAATCAACAAGGAATTTACCATTGCTTCTACTTACTCAAGTTTTCTCTTCCTGCGCTGGTACACCTCGTAGTTGTTGTTATACAGGAAGAAGGATGTAATGCGCTCGTGTTGGGAGGTTGGTACAAAGTACAGAATGCGTCTATCCGATGCACGACTGTGTATCACATTCAGCCAGGTGTTTTGACACAAAGATATCAACTTCATCGACATCACTAAGATCCTTTTGATCCTCCTCCGTGCAATTTTCTCTGGAAGAATAAAAGAATTTCGAGTTATATTTCATTTAACATGCATGTAATATATTACTGAATTATAGAAAAAAATATTACTTACAAGCTCGATCTTTGATAAACAGGACAGCTCACTGTACACACTTCCAATGTAGTCATTCGATCATGATACGATGTTTGAGTACACAATATTGAATGCATTAAACCATTGCAGGTTTCGGTATGAATGTATAGTTAGAGCAACCGGACAGAGACCGGGAGATCGGTGGTTCAAATCCCGGTTATGGCATTGAATTTGTCGGTCGCCTAATTCTACCTTTCCAACCCTGTCCAACACACGTCTTGTGCGGAAGAACAATTAATTCCAAAGTATACGTAGTGATAATAATCTTCACCGCACTCGCTCCAGTAATCATTTACATCAGCTGCATGATTATTACCAGCCATTTCGATTATCACTGAATGAATACAATACAGAACAATAAATGACCGTTCTGCCTGTGATCGCTCCTATATACTGTAGACACATGTTTGGTGACGTCACGGAAAGGGTGTAGAAGGGGTGGAGTGCGTGTTGAGACCTGTTATTCACCTCGCCAAATAGAAGCCAGCTGGCGGTTTTCGATTGCAAAGGAAAGGCGCTGGTGAGCAGGTTTAACACGTTTTACCGACGCCGACAGAATGGAGACGTGTTAGTTTGCAGGTCGAGACTTGTTAGTGACGTCACGCAGCAGTCGTGGAGGGTGTGAGTTGTAGATAGAATTTTGTTATTACCAGACAGAAGCCGGCTCACGGTTTCACTTATAAGGGGAAGCGTTGCTGGACAGGTTAAGACCAATGAGCGTGATAGTTATACATATGCTAACACACATATACGACGACAGCCACGTGCGCGAGTCAATTCATATACATTTAATTATATTAATAAATTATATACATGTGAGGGGGGAACTTTAATCGACGGCCTGCGTCCAGCTCTTTAGTGTACGTGATACCGAGAATCCAAGACGCTTGAGTGTGATATATCTTTTGTTAGCGCTTTAAGTCCTTGATTTCAATGACACTAAATGATGTCATGCATGCACCAACATTACCTGATTGATTGACACAGATATTTAGAACTTTAACGCCCGGGGACTTCACCCTCACAATAGAGCGGGAGGAGGGTTGTTCCTTTGTCGGGAAAATACCACCAGAAGGGCGTCAAAATACTTATAAACTTTAATTGGAGGTCTTTGTGGCCTAAACCTCTTCCTTCGATAATAAAATTTGACAGCTACATGTCACATCCATTAGCGATGGAAACAATAGTCTATTGTTGTGGTTCTCGGGGGGGGCGGCTTTCGGTGTAGCACACAAAGGGCAGCGGGCGGGCGGCATAGAACAACGACTTCCCTGACGCATCTTATCAGTCTGTGGCATCTATTTCTGTGCTACTCCGACACCAACAGATACATGACACATCCATTAGCGATTGGAGCAATACCCATTTTCCTGGTTCTCTGCCGGGCGGCGTTCGCAATAGCACACAAAGAGGGGGCGTCACCTGCTGCGCGGAACAAAGGGTCATTAATCCTATTGTCCTGATAGAAAAATAGTCAATTTTCCTGGTTCCACCATTTTATTACTACTACTCACATGACTTTATTTTCCCAATCTTTTACAAATGATTCTCAAAAAGCCTATTGTTCTATCTAATTCTCGTTAATACATATAAACCTTTATTACACATTTACACTGTTCGTTGTTGATATAAGAAAAATTCGTTAACACAAAGTAATAATGAAATCTTCTCAGAGCTGGTCGCTATATAATGACTTTGAATTCTGATTCTCCTTGCATGGACAGAAAAGAAAGAGGAATAGGGATTTACTGTTGAGGAAAGTATGAAGTATAACAAATAACAGAGAATATCTCGGAAATGGTTACTGCCATAAAACGTTTGTTTGACGTAAAGTGTGTGCTGTAACTACATCTACACGTGCACTATAATTTTCTGTATTTCTTACGGTTTACCATCTACACTACCCTGATTTTCAAAATGGAGAGGACTTTGCAAGCTATTTGCATAAAATCAAGTAATAGACATTTGTCATAAAATGTTTTAAACTTGGGATATTATAATTCTACAGGGCCGTTTTTTTTTTTAAATTAAACATTGCATACATTTCTCCATGTAAAGGGTAATTTGAGAAGCGGAAATTTTCCTGAAAACCTTCACATTGAATCCAATCATTATAATTCCTTCACCACATACACGTGTATTTACGTGTTATCATCTCGAAACTACTCAACCAATTTGATAATTCTTTCATCATGGAAAAGCATTGTGTGGACGTGTAATATGCAGGATGCTTTCTGCGGGGACACAGCAGCATTTATTCTTTTGTTTTTATTAGTGTTTAACGCCCCTTCACACTGCCGATGGCACTACAGTAGGTAGTCACTGATTATACATGAAATGCAATATATGTTGTGAAAAGAAATTTTGTATGGAAATATTCCATCCCTCCGTTAGGGAACCTCTCCGACATTTGCCAATCATGAGGTTTGAGGAATACCTGGAATAAATCTGAGTCACGGAGTACGATACTAGCGTGATTTGAATCGCAGACCTCTCGTACACGTGTCACTGCCTTAACTGCCTCGGCTAACCGTGTCATTGTGTATTAACGTAGAGATGAATTATTGCAGCAGCACATATTACAACGTGTGTTGTTGTAATACTATGAAACACCGGCCAACGGACAACGTGGGTGAAATTTTGCGCGGGTTACAATGGACGTTAGACTTTTATTTGGTGTGGTCATGCTGTAGCAAGCGCTACAGATCTTGAAAGTCCGTCGTGGCATTCATTCTTTTAATTAGCTCTGCACGCAAGAGCAGAGCATTGTCAAGGTTAAATGTTGATCTACCGTAGTGGTAATATTTACATTATTATTTTTTTTCTTGTATTGTACCAAAATATATGAAATTCCATATCTGAAATACAAAAGCTACCAGTGTTGTGGGATACATCTTTAGAACATTATAAGAATATAAGTAAAACAACACATTCCAGAGAGAAGTAATATTCCCCTTACTTAAAAATGCGTCTATGCAAACTGAGGCAGAGTAAACACAACTCAGCGATTGTACAATGGTGAAGTGGTTTTCATGTATCTAAAACTATTTATCTATTTGCAGTTCTTTTAATGTTTATGTCTTGAAACTCTGCATTTTGAATCCTTTGTTTGTTATGAAATAGCTTAAATATACTGTGACTTTTATAGTTTTTCAACTGTCACTTCTCTCAGTTCTCGCTGTCACTGTTTCGTTTCTTTATGTAGTTCACCTACACTGAGATTCACTTCACTAATATCACTTCATTAAGGTAAACTCCTTCAATTCTGTCACTTCACTTCCTTCAAGACGGAGGCTCTTCACGCCGGACAGCTTACTTCACTCAGGAGTCGAACACAAGACCTTTACAAACCGTCGCTTTGACGTAACTCTGGCTTGAAGTCACAACAACCGCCACCAACTCGCTCAAAGAATCTTTCTGATAACGCACCAGAAACGCAGTAGCTAACTCGCTCGTAGACTGACTGATTCAGCTCCACTCTTCGCACCCGACTCACAACTCAACACGCACTGACTGATGGCCCGCGAGAGCGCTCGCTCATATACGCTGTAGAATCCTTCACAGAAGGTCTGGGGCATCCTAGAAGCTATTTCGAAACACCTTCTGGAGAAGGGGGGGGAGATAAAGCTCACAGGAAGTCATAGTTATCTCCTGATAATACGACCGGTGTTTACGCTGGCAGCTGTCTTTATCTAGTCTACCTAAAGGGTAGCTTGGAGTGCGGGATACTCTTCAAAATCTTCTTGTCGCATTCTTGGAAGGTCCTGTACTAGAATTCCGATTGTCGTATTTTACTTAGTTTTGGGTTGTACTGTTAACGCACAATACATACACGCACGTACACACATGCACACATACGCGCGCGCGAGCTCGCGAACTTTTTAAAAATATTTTTGGTTTCAAGGGTCTCAAGGCGTGTATCTATGATGAAATCTGGATATTCAATTTATGGGTGGAATACAATATACTTCCTTTACTTCCTATAAGTGCTTAGCAGGGAAAGTAAAAATGACAAAGCGTATTGAAATATTCAAACTAAAATTAACCGATATCTCGGAACGGATATAAAGGACATGACGGAAATGGTAATGCCACAAGAAGCTATTTCAAATTAATTCTGTGTTTTAAAAGGTTCTGCACTTTTATTAGTACTTATTTGTCCACCTCTTAAGACTTACCAATTAAACAAAATTATACAGTAGTAGTGATAGTTCGCGTTTTATCCGCCAACCAAATTGTAGCATTTTCTAACGTGATATCCCTTCCCACCAATCATATTGTTTGGAGAAGAAAATTTAAACCTGAGGATAAAGTGAGGAAACATTTAATTGATCAAATCAACGCTTTTTGCGAAATGCAATTTAAACTGATGATGACGATGATTGTATTATTAATTGTGTTGAAAAAGGGAAAACATTATGCAGGTAAAAAGAACAATAATTTTTAAACACTTAATTTTTTTTCAACCAAAATGTATAATTGATTGAATTAAAACGGTTAACAAATATGTTTATTAACACGTGGTCTAGAAACTTGTCTGTCTAATAGGAGATGAATGGCATGTATATATCGTGATAAGTACTTGGCAGCTATTATTGTAATTGAACTTACATGAATACGAATCATGCCTTTGACACAATTACTTTTGAAAGTGATACCTGAGGTTACAATTGCAATTATATGGACTGAATAAAACTTATCTCATTTGCCGTGAGACTTGTTGAATAATAATTACGCCCGTTCACTCTCGCATCACATGCCGTGTGCCATAAAAGCTATTTTGATACAGATACAAATGTAATACTACAAGTTTGCAAGTATAGTAGCTTGACGCCTGACTGAATATAAATGCCTCCAGAAAGTTCTTGATGCATGCATAGGAAGTAGGAAGAAGTTATAAAGGTAAGGAATTAACGACAAAGAATATTTATTTTATTTATATTTTACTTTTCAATAATGTGGAATTCAACGCTTAACCAAATATATCATACAAAAGAAAACATTATGAGTTTTCTTTAGGCATAACAAACGTTTTGGAATTAGCAGCTAATTGTACATAATGCTTAGCATCATCCCTTGCTAAATTATACTTATGTAACTATTGCTGCAGAATGTTACCACTATATAATAGATAATTGATTTCACCTAGTCCTAAACTTAAATGTGAATCTTGTAATGTAGTTTTACATATTTTTTTGCTTTACACTTAAGGCGAAGATTCTCTTCCACACATTTGTAGGATTGGTCGTTGCATATTTGTTCCGCCAGTTTAGGTAGATGATTCAGCAAAGAGGTGAAATAATGAGAAAAAATCATGCCTTGCTAATTTACCCCTCCAATATCCACGTGATAGTCGCAGTATCTTGCAGGAAAATATCTCAGACATGAATTTTGAGTGCTGCGGATTGAGGAAGTATGTCCGCCAATGTAGGACCGTTTCCGGATCTGGTAGTGCCTTTTCAGGTATTCTTCTCGTGATGAGGTTACTTTTCTCCATTCTGTGAAGGAATGTAGATGTAGAACTGCAGGCTCCTCCTTTTTATACTGCAGCCACAAAGAATGCTTCGTGTCCAGCATTACAATCTGATAGACAACTTGCGCTTTGATTTTTAAATTTTACATGTTTCAACCATTTAAACAGGGCATAAGCATGTCGCGTGTACAACGATTTGAAGTAAATTTGTGAGAAGTAAAATCCACAATGTACTTTATAATAGAGCCTTTCTGGTCTTGCGCAATGGAATTCATCCTGCAAATTTATGAAGAATCTGTTTGCTCATTCCGATAGAATAGAATACTTTTCATCATTGTAAACATATAAATATATATGTCTGTCAACAATATTTTCGAGTTTTTTTAACATATTGTAAGACATATGGCTTTCGTTAAATTTCAAGTCATTTTGCTATGTTTATTTAACTTTTCCAACGTATGATTCCAAGCATATGGGCTTGTACAGTGAAAAGTTTGAAGAGCAAATCCCATCAATGACCAAATCCGTTATTAACTTTCCATTACTATTTCCTCTCAAGGATACATAATCTACCACTAACAGTTCGGTAATCTTTAACTAAATGAGCATGAAAGACACGCTTACCTTATATAGATGGCTTCTACAAGTTTGACCACCATTGAAAGGACCTCTGTGGACCAAACTCTGTAGGAAACAAATTCAGTGCTTGACAGTCTGCATTGTTGGAGTTGAACATGGCAAGAAATTTCTTCAAATTGTATCCTCTCGTGCAGACTCAAAAGGTGTTCAGGCATATGTACTGGCGCACAGGTTGGAGAAGAGAGTTTGGATCGGGCTTTGGTTATAGGTTAAATGTGATACATGTGATAAAATAAATCATTTTAATTATTTTATGCAAAAAAGAAACCCAAAAGCAAAGCACTCTGTGATTACCCTTCCCTTAGTGGAACTTACACCCCCAGGACTTACAAGCCAATGCCCGTGGTCAGATGCCTATAAGGGAGCTGAGGATCTATAGATCAGAGAGTGACAATCAGGGTAGAGGATCAGTTCGACGCTCGGCATGAGAGCGAAGAGGGGGATGATAGAATGAGATGCGAGGGATGAATGACAGGAAAGGTGTAGATGGAACACCATGGAATGAGGAATCGCGTGGGAGTTAGCAAATCAGGAGAAAGCTCATCCATACGCCGTTTTGTGCACCACAAATCCCACATACGGGTCCCTGGAATGGAATCCGGGCCGCCTTAGTGGGAGACGAGCGGTCTAACCAATAGGCCACGACACCGCCAAGGGTTTTATTAAAGGGGGCAATAGATAGGAATCAAAATAAATTGTCAAAGGTTTTTTTCAAAAGTAACTGCTACCCAATGCGAAGCAGATATAATGTAGGATTTTAAATTTACAACCAAGGTGGCAATTTATTAAAATGTAAAAGACTCCCTTAACGTATCGAGTGCTGTGCAAAGACCTTTCAGTTTGTAAGGTATACATTACAATCAGTAAGAATTACGTCTATTTTTATCCATTTGAAAGCTATTATGATGTTCACAATACCTTATACAGGTAATAGCCTCAGCTAATTTATCTTTAAATTTCAAGCTATATTCTAGCATTTCTACTGACGGGCAGACTGCCATTACCTTCTGCAGTAGAGCCGTCCGTAGTTAAATCGAAGAAGAGCAAGAAATGCCCTTTTGGGAGATTTGATTTCCATTATATCTGTGATGAATAATAGAAGCTGAGAACAGAGTGTAATAGGCCATAGTGGAATACTTTTCGTGGCCTGTATCTATTGAAAGACCTTCTGAAGAAAATTATTCAACATTTATGATCATGGCAAAATGCTAATTTCCAAATTTTGAAGGTCGTATGGGATTTAATTATTAGTGAGAACAAACTCTGTATTTTTGACTGTTCTAAATGAGAGTGTATTAGGAACAGATCAAAACAAGGCACTGTATACGGAAATGGTGCTCTGATCGGGACCAAAAGTGTAGCACGTGAATTAAATCGTATCTATATACATCATTAGCGTTTAATAATGTTTGCAAACGAGATTCTAGAATTGTAGGTGCAGCCTTCCTTTTCAAACATATAACGTTGCATCTAGGACTTGAAATTTTGCTTTGGATCCTAACTCCCCTTTTGATTTAGTTAATTTTATCTGAACGTTTGACTTTTGGAAGAGGAAGCGTGGATACATTAAACAAATTGCCATAGTTTGCCATGCATAATAATTTCTTTATAGCTTTGCTTTTTTCTTATTGCTCTTTCCAACCTAAATTTGAAAAGCACCTATGCACCAAAAATAATTTGTGAAATGGCTTTTGGCAGCATCGTGACCATAGGTTCACACTGTTTCAGATAGCTTCTGCAGTGGTAGATATCTTCGGAAGCGGTGATAGAAATTCCATTTACAGATACTCCATTGGCTAAATAATGAAGGTGATAAATTATTTGATCCTGTAACGTTTTTATCACAAAAATCTATTCCATCCAATTTCGTCAAATTTCCCTTGACCATTGAATAAAAATTTCAATCTGTGTAATGTTTATTATCGCCGGGAACAATATATTCTAAAACTGATTGCTGTGCAGGTGCAATGGGTTTGTATAAAGCATCAACATTTTCAATTACTCCGAATGAAGCGGTGTTTAACAACTATTTAAAATTCCGATTTAATCAGAATATAGCCCCATAAAGTTCTGCACGAATAGTCTCTAAGAAAAGTCTAACTATGGGAAAATGTCTCCTTGTTTCATAACGTTTTTGTCGATTCTCTTTCTTCTACGCATTCCTTTTCTTGCCACTACCTCACTGCAGCTTACTGGCAACGTTTTTTTGTAGAATCTATTATTCGCCTGGCTACAATGTTTTTAATTTTGGTTTCTGGTTATTTGTTGGCTATGTCAGAGAGTATATGGCCTACCTTAGAGAGGGCTGTTTTGCCCAGAGATTTTGCCCCCGAGAAGAGAATGAATTTTACAATTCTAAACAGGGCTCCGAGAAAGCTTCCTAATCGTTGACCTTGTACATAAGGACTTTCAACGTACATGGGCCCAATGAAGTATCCAAGACGCATCTACCGCTCTGATTGACATAGTGTGATGTCAAACGATCCATTGTGAAATTTTTGAAATGATGCACTTAATAAATAGAACACACCCATCCGTTGTCCCACACCCACTCCGCGATAGCTATCGCCGTCTTCCCAGAGCAGTGTATGCCACCAAATCACCAATTGGAGTTTCAAAATTCAAGTTCTTACAATTCTGAGTTTTGATATTAACTGTATTTCAGTTTTAAGCACCTACTGAGGCGAATTGTCTTTTGTACCTTCAGGTGCCACCTCCATTGTTGTGTTAAAGCCAGTAGCCTTCCACGGAAACGATTTTGGATCTACGTATTATTTTCCTTGATTTCTCGGTGAGCTCATCGCACGCACAGGTTGGGCCACGCAAATCATGGAGGATCCTCTTCCACTGTGGCCGCAGCCCATTCTTTAATTATTAATGGATCTCTAATATCATAAAAACTCTAATAAACGATGTAATGAAACCTGAAATAAAAACAAAACTTTTTTTAGAACGTAGCACCAACACTGCCAGTTTATTCTGCTGCTAATTTTATCCAAGATGCCAAATTTGTTTAATAGTTCTATAGAGATTGTTTGAAAGGAATTTTTCCCACCGGTACGTAGTATATTGTCTTAAAAACGTATTCACTAGAGAAGGATGGAAACTGAATTATTCTTAAACAACGAACGTAGGCGTAATCTATTCATTGAAGTTATATAACACTATAGTAGACAAATATGGGTTCTATATCGTAAACGAACTGAAAGTCTGTTCTTCTGTTAGGTATGAGAAAAAGAGTTTTCATGTCCTTGATTACTACAACGAACATAGTGTTATTGGTAAGCTTATCAATATCTAAACTAGGCAGAGAATGTTTTACGGTATTTTCAAGGTTTTTGCAAATACCAGATGAACCCTATTTGCCTTACTGGTTTCGTTCTGCGTTACCGAATGTTTTGAAACCCAATTTTTCGTAATGGATTTTGATGATATTCCTTAAACTTTGTCAACAAAAGCTCTTTTAAATCGCCTTTATCTTGATCATTTATGGTTGTATATAAATCTGTAAAACTTTTAAACCTCTTGTTATTAAATACAGTTCTCCACTCTTTGGTTATAGTTAAATTTTTGTTCAGTTTCCTTTAAAATGCTTGCTCTAAGGATCCATGACTACAAGAGTAGCATAATTCGGCTTCCATTTAACGTGCTCTAAATTAATGGGATGTGCTAGATCATTTCTAAAACTTGTAAGAGTATTGTCAGAGTATAAATTAGCGCCAGCCGCTTCGGAGTGTGACATAGAACTCATCAATTTAGCATTAATCCAAAAATCAAATTCCGATCCGTATTCTTTCAACTTGACAAGAAGTTCTTTTATGCCCTTACGTACCCTGGTCTTTAATACTTTATCTATTTTAAAAACTGTGTTTCCTGTTATTTTAACAGGTGTAAGTTTTAAAATTAACCCTTTATAGGAGTTTAGTTAGGATCTTCCAATTCGTAAACTGGTTGAGGCAAATGTTTAATAACCTTGGAAATTTTAAGAATTTTCATGGAATAATTTTGTGCAAATCCTTTGGTAGACTTCAACACTTCCTTGCGGATTCTAATGGTTTGTGTCGCGGTAAATTTAACAGGTCTTTCCCTCACCTTAACCCTCTTTCGTCTTAATCTATACCACGCTTGCAGAAGTTTCTAGCATTAACGTCTGAAGGTGCTATTCCTATGTAGGCATGAGTGGATCTGTAAGCCTTGACGAATTTACTTAAAACAACAACCACATAGCGGTGCGAGGTTTTGTACACCAAGTATTCATAAAGCTTTGCCTTGTATTGAATCGTTCTACTTAGAAGCATTTTACGTCTAGATATAAACCTATGTGACGTTCGATGCCTTTCAGTTTCAACAGATTTTTAAAATCCTACCCTAAAAACTATTTTCCCTTGTCGGATCTCACGGCTAGAGGAAGTCTGATGTCAGCTAGAATTTTGGTGAAAACATGGACGGTGGCATGTCTGCTCTTGGATTTTAAAGGCTCTACATGTGCGAATTTAGAGAAACAATTTATGCACGTCAAAAGGCATTTCTTGCCGTCGTTCCACTTGGCCAAACTCTTAAACTCTGCAAAATGAACTTCCTGCTTGTTGTTAAGGTGTTTACGGTATAAACATTTCTTTGAAAACCCTTTCATGCTGTTTTATATAAAGTCTAGGTATCTTGTTGCAAAAGCTGGTTTTTAATTTTTTTTCTGTTCCTTTTTGTTAAGTTAGATGGAAGGCGTAGAAAACTGGAAGATGCACTAGGTTTTGATGGGTCGTAAAAATGTTTTTTAATACATTATGACGATTTATATATTCTCCACCTCTGTTACGGTTCTGCTTCGATGGCTTTCGAAGGAAACAGTTTTTCTATTATCTCCATGTATTTCTTTCTCCTATTGGATTTGTCCTAATTAAAAGGCACGTCATTCTACAAATGTCCATTAGTAAGCAGGAATAATTTGTTTATATTTATTCGAAGATACGGCAGACATGTAAACTTTTTTTCTGGTTAGTAGTTTGTACTTTTAAAATGTATATTTTTAACATTAGCATCATTATTTTCTATTTTAATCAAAGAGTTCTCTATTTTAAAGTTTCTATCTTCATCTCTATCAATGCCAAAAACGCTGTCTGTTGCCCGAGGAGTTTGCAGATATGGCGCTAAATAGGATCCAGCAAGATGACCAAAAGTCTCTTTTGTAAAGTTTCCGGACTTATACATCAACTGGGCAGCGGCGGCATTCCTCGATATTGAAGGAGGAAATAATTTTTCCTGGCAGGCGGCGGCGGGGATGGCGGCAGCAACTTGCATCTTCTTTGAATCCATTCCTTATATAAATTTCTCCTTTTTTGTTTATTTGCTTTTTTTTCTTCAACAAGCATATGCATTCAATAAATACCAAGCTAATCAATAAAATTTGTGCAACCTTTAATGTTCAATTAAATTAATTATTCCCGTGCGGACAGCTGGGATCAAAGGAATAAATAAGCCACTTTTTTGTATTATATGTTTTTGTTCAGTAGAAGCTTTCCATTTTCGTTAACCAACCTTCTAAGAAAAGTTTTATACTGCCCAAAGTTTCTTTCGGAACCGTTACTTAATTTGTAATTACCATCCAAAACATTTAAAGCACATTTCACGATTGCATACACTAACTCCTTGTCGACCGATTGTAATATTCTTAATTCTTAACTTTGGTTTGGCTTTATAAAGTACCTGTAACAAGTGATAATTCGATTTTATGTGCTTGCACAGCCTTTCTTAGAGGTACATACACTACGGTAGGCTTATCATCCGAGGAGATATATTGGTTCTAAACCTAAGTAATTCGTTAGTTTCTTCGCATAAATCGAAAAGAAGGTACCCACAAATATGTCTCAAAGATACATTTCCAATGCTCAGTCAAAACCTACCTAGTGAAATGGGTAAAATGCTTTTTGTCCCTAATATTTCAAAGACAATTAGTAACTTGGCGTGTAACGAAATATTTCTACCATAATCAAAATAATGTATATTTCTATGGAGGCTTCCTTTGATGAATAAATCACAAGCCTCTTTAAAGTATGCAGAGTTTAAAAGATAATCCAATACAAACAATGTTGCCTCTCCCTTTTGTTATTTTTAAATTCAGGCACTTCTGCATGAAACTTCACTCCTATCAACTCCGAAGGAAAGATTTCTCACTGTAGCACTACACAATATTGCTAGATTTTGATACACTGGATAAACGCTTCTGATTTTTCATAAAAACGTTCCAGAGAATAAAGTTTTCAAGAATTTTACTTACACAGAAACTGATTTTCCCGAACCCGAAGTACTATAAACAATTAGAGTGAAAGAATGTCGAAACCTAATTACCGGAGGCTTTGTACACATGACATGTGAAAATCATGGGCGGCGGTCCGTCAGTGTGCGTTCTACCTTTATTGCGGTGATTCGTGTATCTTGGAAATTTGTTCAGTTTAATATGTTAAGGTAACTTATTCCACACGTAATCTATATCAATGGGTGGATAACTGTCCAATTTTTTTCGGAAAGCAGGGCCAGCTCAAGATCCGTTAAGCCTCGAAGCTGCCTTTGATTCTCTAGATAATTTAAAACTATTTTCCAGCTTCAGTGGCCATACTCAGCTGAGGATCTTTCTAGTAGCTCCTATTTATACTGAAGCACAAGGAGTGTTAAGAATCCTCCAATCGTCGTCTCTTGTGAAAACATATACTATAAACCTTATCTTCAGGTTCGGAAATAACCTCAACTCACCGCTATACTTTATTTTCTTTTCCGTTCTAACCGTGATGCCAGATGTAATCTAATTTAAAATAATATTTTGGTAGTTTCAATATTTATAAGCTGCATTGAAGCGTAGATTAGAGCAGTTTCCTCGAAGTTTGGCAACTGCCTTAGGTTATTGGCTGGCAGTTGTACCTTATAGCCATAATTTTTGGGACCAACAGATACAAATTCCGAAATGTAAGTTCCAGATCCATATTCTGTGAGCTCAGTCATGTCACCGAGATTGTCCTCACACTTGATAGGATTTTGCTCGCCTTTCTTAAATCAAGTAGAATATGGAAACAGTGTCTATGTAGAGGACCGAGTGTACAAAAGTTTCAAATAGGAATAGAGTTTGTCTTGCTTCGGTTGTCACATAGGCTCCCAAAACCTCACTTGTATGCAACAGAGCTTTCTTAAGAGCTTCCTCCTCTAAATATCTCCAAAATAACCAAACCATCTTAACCGGAAAATAACAATCTCTGTGTTTCGATACCTAGAGTAGATAACATTTTGTACAGCTCTTTGGAGTATTTGATCATTTTAGTGTGCGATCTATTATTATTTTCCGCCAATTTGTCCCAAAAGCTATTTAAACAATGTCTAGATATAGATTAGCGCCAGGAGTTTTGTAAATTGTCCAAAAGTATTCCCCCGCTATTGAAAAATTGTTTATATAATATGTTTTTTTATCTTGTTCGGTCTTAATATAAGCGGGAGAGCTACTAGCTTACGCCTTTAGTTTTAAAAATGCATCTATATACTCTAAAAACAAACTGCTCTCCTTTGGCACGAGATGGTATTGTTCCACTTCATATTCGGAAAATTCGTAAATTTGCACACTTTATAACGTTTATCTACAGCCTTTCTCACTTCATCGGCAACCTAACTTCCGATAATTTCGCGTTCTTCGTCAGCGTGGGTGCACGCTTCTTGTTGACTCATTTCAGCACAGGTACGACAAAGAAAAATGTTACCCTTTGTCGGCAACGATAGGGAAGCATCGAATGATAAGTGTAGCACGCGGCATTTAATTACGCCTTCTTTTAAAATGTCCGTACACTCGTCCCCAATGTATAATTTGGGATGTCCTGTAGGAAATTTGTACTATTTGCAAGCCCAATTATAAACAATTATAACATCGGAATATGCAATCCCATCACCCTCTTCGTTTTTTTATACAATTAAGTTGCATCCGTGCGATCTCCATACAAGTAATCGCGAAGAATGAGTTGCATTTTGCACTATGGGATCATGTTGTAGGGCTGGATATGTTTCAAAAAATATTTCCGTCGCACTCGCACTCCCACATAACATGAGCAGCGTATCCCGCTTCTACAATGCGTTCCAATCCAGACATGGTAGCGTTGTATCTAGGCCCCAGTGTTTCGTTGCTGTCCATAATATGAATATCCCTATTAGGAGGACACTCGTGTCTGTGCCAACAACAGCCATTAAAGCAATAGAATTCCTTCGTCTGCTCGCAACACTCTTCCATCTTAAGGTTAGCATGCTCTGGCTGTCTTAACTTCTCTTCCGTTACCTGCATGCTCTATCATCACGTCTCTCTTCATTTCTTCGTATATGACTCGCATTAAAGCTTTTATGTACTGCGTGTCTGCCTTTCTGTAGCCTTTGTGAGAATGAATCCTATTGTGCTTAATTCTAGACACATTTCCTAAATACTTTACACATGCCGAAGCGATTGTAATGGGTTCCTGAGACACGTCGGGTTCCCCAATTTCCATAAATGAATTTCTAAAAATATAGCAAGCCTATTTTAAACCCGAAACATCAGCCTGATAATGTTTTTCCAATTCTTGTTTGTTATTAAAAGTAGTTATTTTTGGAACTGTGCCATTTTAAAATTTCATTTCATTCGCTATCCGTCATTTAATCTGTTCTACAATATTTAGTTTCTGGTTATGGGTCCATGCAATTAATTTGTAATTTTGCAATTAAAAATGAGGGCACTTAAAGGCCAAACTTTCTCCAAATGCCTTAGGCAAGCTTCTTGGACTTATGGGTAAGAAATTTAAACTATTCGAGAACAACAGATGTTGTGTTGTCGTGCTCAACATCTTATTCCCATTGAAAACTAATCTGGAATTCACTAGGCATTTATGGCATATTCTAAAATGAACTGAAGATTGTAAGCCATGACAATTTTTGCGCAAAATGACTTATCGTCTGTTAAGTAATCGATCAATTCCCTAATAGGATTATTCTAAAATGAATGTTTCCGTTTCCTATATTGAATAATCGGTATCTTTTTTTTTTTTTTTTACAAAATTCTTTAAGGCATAGCAAGTTGGGAGCAGTGTGAAACCTGTTTCCCCATAAGGCGTTGATTGTGCGCACTCTATGTAATAGAAAACAGAGGAAGGGATTGTTGGTGAAAAGATCGTCATGCAGCAAATATGTCCGGGCATTTCCTTACTATTTCGGGTTTTTACAATGAACCTTAGTATTCGTGACTGGGTAACATTGGTTTATCACAAAGCTTAAAAAGTTATTTCTTCTCCCATAAGTTTTGCTTGCAACCTTATTTTTTATGATGTTTGTAACGATCCTGAACATTGTCTAAATTGCTTCTAATTGTAACACCCACCATATTGCTTGGATTACACTTTTCTAATACTTTATAAATTGATTGCAATTGACAGATTTTAAAACAGCTCATACGATTTTCATATTCTTCTGCAGGAGAATTTGCTTTATAAGGTAAAGAGGACCCTGGGAATAGAAATAAGGATACTTCTTTGCGTCTTCACTAAGGATGTTTACATTGTTCTTTTCCTATAAAAGCAAATTTGTGCATTTAAAATTTGATCCGTGCATACAAAACCATTTACAAATATTAGAGCAGCACTTACATATTTGATGATAAAAAAGATCTCGTATCTGTACAAGTCTGTTGTGTTTCCTGACACCGGCTGCACTTTTATATTGTGAAGCTCATTTTCGAAATATGGTGGTGTCCAAATTTAACTTTCTAAGGCATTTCCTAAGGAGTAATATAAAGGGGCTGTGTCTAGTCCTAGAAGAATCACATATCTTCAATATATAGCCGAAGACACATATTCAACAGATTCTATGAAGAAAGTTGATATCTTTCTATTTTTTTCTTTTGGAACTTTAAGGTGCAAATACTTACACTTTCATTTTCGCTTTGCAGATAATGGGACTGAGAGAGAAATTTCAAGTCGTTGTCAACCAGACCCTCTACAAATTAAACTTTGAATACCAAGTGGTCAGGGCCGAGAAGGTTTTAACCAAATATGGTAATACCGTTCTGCTAAAGATACGGAAAAATTATGATCCAATTCCTTTGTAACGTATTTTCACGGCAAATTCAACGACGCACCTTCCGATACAGATATTGAAGAAATTTATAAGAATGCGTTGAAAAATTAAGTTAATTTACCAAGGAATTAAACCCGTTACGGAAGCATACGTAGCAAAGCGCAGAAAATGATCATTTTGACTGCGTCTCAATAAGGAGTCACTGACGGAAACGCGCCGAATCAAATTTGCTTCACTCAGCTCGTGAGGAGCACATACATCACGAATATTTACGTAACCGGTTTTTTCAGGTTCCTGGCTACGTAGCACGAGCTAAATTGAGCTCCAATGCCAACACCCGAGTTGTTATTCGTGGATTGCTGACTAACATTTCATAAATTCTTTTCACGTCCGTAACCATTGGCCGTCCAGATCGAGGTTTGTCTTTTAGGGAGAAATTCCCAGCTCGAAATCGACTAAACCACTTTTGATATGGTCAATTCGTTAATGCATCTTCCCCGTAGACAGCACAAACTTTTTTCCGGCATTGTGAGGGTGGTTTTACCCTTACAATAGTAAAACAGCATATAACTTGAGTGTACAGGTGGTTCAGGGTTTTCAGGCGTTATAGCTTGCAAGAAAAAGCAACGAAATTATGAGACAACCCAATAACATATATACAGGGTGAATCACCTAAATTTTGCACAGCAAATATTTCGGAAATGGAAATTGCTATTGATGTGCAGTTTTCACAGCAGTGATTGGTCGTCAGGGGCTTGTACATTTAGCTTATAAATAGGTTTTAATAATACTGAGAAAGTGTATTTTTGAGCAAACATACAATTCTTTAAATAGACCAATGCCTAGTTACATCGACAGAATAAAGGTAGGGTAAGTTACAATGGCAATGGTCTTTGTTACAGAATTCTAGTGCAAGTGGTTTACAAGAAATAGTATTTTGAAAACTTTCCACCCCGATAATTTTTGTCCCATTCAACCCTCTTAGTTGCTAGGCACGATGTTAATATGTTTGTTTGCATTGTGTTTTCTGGTCTTTGATTGCATTGCGACTTTCTGGTCAGTTAGTTTGTGGCATTTCAAGCAGTAATTCGTGAGTGGAATATGGGGTTTACTAATGCAGGAAAAGCCGACATGCTCATGGTGTATGGAGAGTGTAGGAAGAATGCAGTACGTTCTAGTACGGTGTATGCGGAAACGCATTCCAACAGACGTCAACCATCTCGGTAATTATTTATCAACCTCTCCAACCACTTAAATGAAAGTGGTACTGTAACACCTAGAAAACGTAACAGAAACAAACAAGTGGCTGGAGAAGAGGGAGAAATTAATTTTTTGGCTTCCGTTGCAGTAGATCCGCAAATTAGTACCCGCACAATCACACGTGGAAGTAGCATAAGTCAAGCAAGTGTACTGCGCATTCTCCAGCGACATAGGTTCCATCCCTATCACATCTCTCTCCATCAAGAGCTGCGTGGAAACGATTTTGAGAATCGTGTTAACTTTTGTACATGGGCATTAAGACATGATATTTCAGATTCATCGTGCATCTTGTTTAGTGATGAGACAACATTTACTAATCATGGCCAGGTAAACCGTAGAAACATACACTATTGGTCTGTTGACAATCCCCGTTGGCTTCGTCAGGTGGAACGTCAGCGTCCATGGAGTTTAAACGTGTGGTGTGGGATAGTGAGCCATCAGCTCACAGGCCCTTTGTTCATAGAAGGAACAATGAACTCACACAAGTATCGCAGCCTCCGGAAAGATCATCTGCCACAGATGTTAGAAGACGTTCCTTTGCAGACTAGCAGGAACCTGTGGTACCAACATGATGGTTGTCCAACCCATAGTTCACGAAGTACTACAGATTGTCTTAACGGATTGTTTTCAAAGCGTTGGATTTGACGAAGAGGACCTGTATCTTAGCCGGCCCGTTCATCGGATCTGACCTCTTTAGACTTTTTTCTGTGGGGAATGCTGAAAGACACGGTCTACAAGGATGTACCAACTACACCAGAGAATATAAAACGAGGTATTACTGCTGCCAGCTCTGAAATTTGCGTTGAAATGCTAGAACGTGTGCAGCAGTCTTTCCATAGCAGACTGGAAGGGTGTATTGAAGCTGCATTTTGAAAACAACCTTTGAAGGCCTATGTTCTCTTTACTTGTAAGAATCCACAGAAGTTTTGTAATTCCCTTTTGTTTTTCTTAATTTGTGCTACCACAGGTTGTACAAGTTTCGGTGTGTAACAGCTTCAAAATAAGATTTCTCGTAAAACACTTGCACTAGAATCTTGCAACACACGCCACTGACATTCTAATTTACCTTACCTTTATTCTGTTGATATGACTCGGCATTGTTCCATTTAAAAATTGTATGTTTGCTCAAAAAATACACTTTATCGGTGTTATTAAAATCTGTTTATAGGCTAAATGTACGAGCACCTGGCTACCAATCAATGTTGTGAATGTTGCACATCAATAGCACTTACCATTTCCGAAATATTTGCGGTGCAAGTTTTAGGTAATTCACTCTGTATATAGAACAAATCATGCATAGAAGTCCGCCCTTTACTGTTTTAGGTATGTGCTGCTTTAAAACACCAGATAATGTTTTTTAAATCTTCCTAAGAGAATGATGATGTATGGTATAGAGTGAACAAATTCAGAATTCTAAACGAGGAGATATACAAAAATATTGTAGTTCAACCTAGTTTGTGTTGTATTTATTGTAACACGCCTTTATTTATACTAAGTAGATGTTAACATGATTTTGGACACAGAAATTGCAGAAACTACAGTAAGACAGATACCCTGCTAAGATCGTGTGGTTGCAATTGCAATTCATATTCAGTAAGGCGTCATACTAAGGGCATGCACTTGCAATTGAAACCACAGATATCACTTTCGCAAGTCCTTGTGTCAAAGATATGCTTTATATTCAGTGAGATCAGTTGCAATAATAACTGACATAGAATCTCGTAAGTTCTTACGAACGACTCATGCGTGTCATCCTCTATTAACTTTGTGAGATTACATATTTTCCAGTTCACGTGTTAATAAATATGTTTCGTTTCTTTATATAATCACCTGTACATTTCGGTGAAAAATAAAGTATTTAAATTATTGATTTAGTTGTTGGTTTTACCTGCAAAATCTTTTCCCTTATTTCCTTCATTGTAATTAGAACTCCACATCAGGTTAATTATCTTCAAGTTTAAATTGTGTTTCCTGCAAAAAGCGACCTAATTTGTTTAATGACGTGTCTCTTCCTTTATTTTCAGATTTACATGTTTCCCGACAATTGATATGATTTGTGAGAGACGAGGTCACTGACAAAATGTTGCAATTTTATTGGGGGATGGCAAACGCGACCTATCACTACCTACAGTATTTGGTTGGAATAAAGACAACTTCACAGGCTATTGTTAGGAAACTTAAGATACAAATTTAATCGTTATGTAAGCATCTTAAATTAAATGGTATTTTAATCAGTGTCTTAGAGCAACTTTTGTGAAGATAGAAATAACGAAAAGACTGCATTTAAAAGATAGTTTGCATGGGGATTTTCTTTTGGAAGTCTTCGTGTCGCACTTATTGAAGATAACTCGCGTTTAATTTTTGCTTTCTCTACTACGTGCAGAAATGACAGGAAGACGTTAACACGGTTTCCCTGCACAAACCGCATTTTTTACCGTTTCTAGGGTACTTCATGTCAAGATTTCATTTTATTGTGTGGTGGTGTCCATTCTAGGTGCTTTCATGCCTTGTGCAGTGTATTGCACCAATAAGCATACTCAATTACGAATGAAGAATGTGTGGAATCGTGAGATCTCTCAACTAGAAAACAGGAGAAGTAACTTGTGTCTCGTTTTAATATGAAAAGGACATTCCTAAAAAAGGTCTGTGAACACAATAACTCAAAAGTGAAAAGTCGGATAAACACTAAACTTGGTTTATGTTCGGTATCTTCCAAAGATGTCACATGATTTTCAACAAAATCTTCCTCGGCCCAATCTAGCCTTTACATGGAACATTTTTAAAAATTTGTTATTTTCTAAGAAATGGTACAGTTATTTATATGAAAAATAAGATGTTCATCTTGAATTTTCGGGATATAACCCATGAAGTCCTCTTCATTCGGAGAGAGTTTTGCATAATCCTGTATCAATGGTAAGCCTTAAATGACATACAAGAACACACTACACAATGAATGTAGATCTCTTTAAAGCACACGTTTATTTAAAATAATTTTTTATGACATAAGCCATTTCTCAGATATCTTGTATTAAATGTTTAAATTGCTGAATTTCTGGTCTTCTCTTCTAGTGGTTTCAACGTTCAATTGTTTCTCGCGATTGCGTGGAAACATAATGGAATTTTAAGGCCAGCATATAGTGTCGCATCTTTGGAAGATACCAAACTTAGTGTTGACTCGACTATTCGCTTTTGAGTCATGCTGTTCACAGACACATACACACATGGACTTTTTCTATAAATGCTTTTTATTATTCATTTTTTAGCCTCAAAACATGTATCGAACATTAAATCCCGGTATCGAATTTTTGGGAGAATGCAATACCTTCTCGACCTAACATGTACATGGTGGACAAAGTAAAAGTCTCATTCCATACTATCTGTAATATGCAAGCATTTGTAATATATTGGAATTTTCTTTAAAATAGCATATTTTATATCAGCGTTTATATAAATACCAAATATTATGGATATTTATGTGCCAAAAGCGATTTATATATGTTGAACCTTCTCGGAATATCCTGTGAAGTCCTCTTCATTCGTAATAAATCGTGTACAATTTTGTATAACGGATAAATCATAGGACATACACAAACATGTACTACACGAAAAATACGGATACCTTTAATACACATAACTTATTTCAAATAACATTTTCTGACACCAGCTATTTCAAAGATATCTGTTAATAGTAGTTCGAATTTGTCAATACTGTTATCATTTTTAAAGTAATGATGCTATTTATTTATTCAATATGCTATTCAATCTTGCAATGTGTATGGAATTTAAAATCCAATATATAGAGGGCCACATTTAAATACCTCAGCATCGAATCGGATTTAACTAAGCCTTTTGTATCTATAAATAAATCTGAAACGTTACTATTTATGTAAAGATTTATCTCAGTTATCATTAGGTGGATAGAAAAATAAACGTTTTCCAAAATATTGGGCTACAGTTATGCAAAAATAAATCTTAATGGGTTGAGAAAGTGTATGGGCGAGCTTGAAGTCATGTCTAGGAACAACATTAAAAATAGCTCAAAAGGAAATATGAGAGTCTATTTGCATACCTGCGTAAAGATGATTTCAGACGGAATGATGAAAAGAATAATATCCTGTATACGACAAGAATTAAGGTATTATTGCCTTCTATAAATTATCATAGTATGCCCAGTAAGTCATTTATATTAAACTAAATAAGTGCATCTGCCGAATTCAAAGTAGACGTTTCTTTTCGAAATAGAAAAATATTGGTTCCAACGCTGAGAGTGATGCATAAAATAAAAAATTCTTAATCACCTTTATAATTAAGCTAAATGAAGAGCAGGCAGCCTTCAATGAATCTTTAACTTCTATGCTTCAAGAAATTGTTGCAGCAAGGGTATGCTAAACCGACAAAACTCCATGGATGGTTACACTAGTCTGCATGATATCGGAGACTGCAAACTAATAAGTGATTCTGACTCACTTTTTTATGCTGATTTCAGAACTGCTTTTAGTTCTTACTTTCACATACAGTTTTTTTCCAAATTTCACTTCATTACCATGTCACCTAACTCATCCTCTCCACTCGTCCTTAAACAAGCCAATTTCCTTCTTATTGGCTTCCCTTGTGCCATAGACATTTTCCTTTCCGTAATTTATATATATATATATATATATATATATATATATATATATATATATACACATCAGAGCGTGATATCGGTAAAGAATTAGTCGAATATAATTAAGAGTCCGATCACGTAAGTGGGGTTTCATTACTGGAAAAGCAATCTTAGATTATGAATTTTGAGATGCCCAAATTAAAAAGGACAATTTAGATTTGTTGCTGAGGACTTCTCTCGAGACTACTCTATGCCGATCAAGTTTTCATTAAGTGCGTAAAAACTTTGGAGTAGCCGCCAATTTCCGTGATTGTTCTCATTTACTTACAATAGGCAAATCTCTTTACTTGCGCTCATTTTCAGTGAACTTGCCTTACACAGCATTTTCATCTCCTTCTAGAGCGTTGTAGTCCTCCATGTTCTCGGGGCACCATGCTACCCTGTATTTCCTGAGTTAGCGGGTTCAACCTCGGCAGAGGCCGATGGATTTTTTTTCGGGCGTAAGAATTCTTATTAGCATGGCTACCTTTGGTAGGGAAGTAAAGCCAATGGTCCCATGTCGTAGACTTACGACCCGTAAAAGAACCTCAAGCTTGATAAAGGAATAAACATTCTCTTCTCATTTTTCTTTGCAAAGTTTCTCTCACGCCCAATACAGAATGGGACGCTAAGAGGCATAGTAGCTAAAGAGCGTTCATAAAACACTCAATTTAGTTTAATATTTGTAGAGCTTTAGATCAAGTTTAAGATTTTCCTGGCTCGCCCTTTTGTGTTAAAGCTAATGTAAACCTTAACCCATTCAGCTTGGTCATACCACATCTCGCGATGAATATATCTCAAAGACAGCCCTAAATCTAAGCAGTGCTGCAAGATTCTATGTTACAAGCCATATTCTCATTTGCTGTCAAGGCTGGCAATCAGTTTTCTGTATGCGCTACAAGTTAGTATCTCTCTCAAGGGAGGAAGACGAAGACTTTGAAAGAGTCATAAGGATGGTCAAGATAGTCTAGACCCACCTCTGTCTCGGGTTTGCGATGAAGTGAATGACATTAATCCCTCCCCTCTAAGTCAACCCAGGTTCCAATACGGCTTTGTGGATGCCATATTGTTGCCATGTTGTTGATGTACCAGAAAGATAGAAGATTCGTTCCTTCCTCAGATTATGGTCGTTCATGTACTTGTGGTTGACCTTGGAGTATTGCTTTGATACTAAGCAAAGCGCTCCACGAACACATTCCTCGAGAAATTCAATAATGTTGGTATCACTGAAGAGCCAGAGCTGTACTTTGGTTGGCTTCAGCATGCCATTACAGCATGTAGTACCAGCCTCTATATTAAGATGCCAACGGTTTATGAATTCAGTAAACGGTTGTAACTGCACCGCTAAAGTCTTTTCCACTAAACAATTTTCATTAGCTTACTACAACACAGAATTTTTCCCGTTAAAATTAAAAGATGTTTAGAAGTCAATTCAATCAACTTGAATGTTACCCCCGAATATCATAATATGCGTATTTTTAGCATTTATAGTTCAAAATTTGATGTAACTTAATCTGCATATAACACAATACTTTGTGTGTGTATGTATGTATGTACTGAATGTTTTCGAGATACTGAATAACTAGCCAGCACAGTATAAATCTGTGTGGGAGTGTATCGTATCTGTAAGCCAACAATACATAAGTTTATCTGTACACCGAGTTTGGTTGCTCTGAAATGTCAGCTTTGTCTCTGGGGTTGAAAGTTACAGCAGCCAATTAGTTCGTTGTTTGGTACAACGTGAAACAAAATTAAGCATAAAGCTAAAGAGTGTGGCGGTATATGTTTAGTAGGACGTTCACGTAAGACCAACACAGGCAGTAGGCTTCCTACGAAGTTCTAGCAGAAAAACCATAGACACATTTAATTGTTTCAGCATACGCTTTTTCCCGATGAATGCCTTGCTGAAATTGAGAGTCGCGCCTGCTCTAGATTGTGGAAGGACACCACCTGGTCCAACTGCCGAGAAGGTTCTTGGATGCGGCATTGCGCTCCTGATGGTCCTGCAGCACGCTCTCGCCTCCTTCATCCGGCCTCTTGCAGTTGCGGAGCAACTTCTGTTGTTTCCTGGCCCTTTCTTAGGTATAAAAGTACATTTGAATAAACAAAAGAACAGTTTTACATGTTATGTAGACTACATAAATCGTTTCAAGAAGCTTCGTAAAACGTTTCTGAGTTTGTTACCCATGTCACATCAACGTTCACCATTAGGGCTTTTAATTGCTTGCTGGAAATGCGTACTGCATTAAAAATCAAATTTATATTCAAGAATTAAGTTTCGAATATTCTAGTTTAAACTGCTATGATTCAGAATCACTGTTTCATAGCCACTAAGCCCCATTGTGTCTCTACAATTTTCCACTACTAAAGCATAATTTCTTGTAGTTGAACAAAAATTCAGCAGAATTATACAATGACTTTTATCCCCATTTTCATCTGCTTGCCTGTATAATGGTTGTATTTTGAATGTACTAAGGTTTAAACACCACAATATTCTCAGAACTTTATTGTCGTTCCTTGATGCCATCGCGTAGACATCTTAAAGTTTGCTTTTATAACATGCGACTTTCCTTCCAAGTTCGGAAACTGTTTCATCACATTTTATATATATCTGTACATTGCATTTATTCTAGACAGGGTATTCACACTCTGTCGTTCTTTTGCTGACAGTTGCCATCAAGCTTCAGTTCGATACTAAGTGACATTTTTAGCTATTCTTTCATATGTTTTTAGAGTTCGTCAGATATTTTAAGCATATTGAATCGGTATGAATATTGTATATTCTTAAAACAATATTATATGTTTTATCTCCTGATTCATTTAAATTCGCGATTAGGGGTTTAAGATGGTTCGATAGCTTTCTATATACAACACAATAACACATTTTGTTTTAGCTAAATATAATTCAGGGTTTTAATAACACATTTGTTTCAGTTAATAATATCTTCAGGGTTTTAGTAACACATTTGTTTCAGTTAAAAATAGCTTCATGGTTTTAATCTATGAAAGATATTAACAAAGAATGCAATACGTTTCAACAAAAGTAAATAACATTCTAATAACTAACACACATTAGAAATGCTTATCCATACAGTTTATAAATAGAAGGATCAATTTAGTTTCTCTACTACGTATAGTAAGTAGGGGAAGTATTGTATTTCAATAATTCGATATCGAGATTTCACCGGAAATATGTTTTGAGGTGTCCTGAATCCAAGTAAGGCATTATTAGAAACATGTCCGTAGGTGTGTGTGTGAGAGTGTGTGTGTGTGTGTGTGTGTGTGTGTGTGTGTGTGTGTCAGACTATGAACAGCATAACTCTAAAACGAAAAGTCCGATAAATACCAAACTTAGCTCTTGAGTTTGCTATCTTCCACGGGCACGAAGCGGGGATTTTCAAGAAATTCCCACCACCCAAGACTACTCCTTACATTGAGTATTTTTGGAAAATTATGATTTTCTCAAAAATGGCTCTCGCGATTTTGATTAAAATATCATATGTTTAAGATATTTTCACGGCAAATGAAATGCATATCTTGAATTTTCTGGGAGTGTCCCCAAAAGCCATCTTCATTAAGAATGACTTTCGCATAACCGATAAACCGTAAGATATAGACAAACTTTTACTGTATAAAAAAATAGGATCTTGTTAAAATACAAAATTTATGTCGTATACATTTTTTGTGGAGTGAAGCATTTCTGAGATATTCCTTGTTATTTTTTTAATTTTCGAATAATTATTAAGAGCTGTTTTCCAAGCTTTTAAAGCATTTGATTGCCGCTTAAAGCATACCATATTCTTCTTGCACCTACAATAAAATTAGCAATAGCATTACCATCTGTATATCTGGATTAACATGTAGTAGATACAGAATAAACGTTTGTAAAAATAGTTTGTACTAGAGAAAGTCATGTCAGTGAAACACATTAGACTTTTAGGAAATATACTTGTTGCAAAACTATAAAAAAGTAAATGTAATTTTAACAAAATTTTCCCTAAAGCGAAACCTTCGCTTCAAATATCACCTTTTAATATAAACTTTATGTTCTATTAACCATATGTGCTAATGTTCATTGAGACATGAATTTTATTTAACTTAGTTTCGCAAAGCATTTCATCCTAGCGTTTCAAAAGAAAGGTTTGGAAATAAATATTTTCTTTAACAATTATCTAAAATAAGCAGTTGAAATTCATTGGTGAAAGTGTAGAACGCAGATAAAATACATAACGATGATGGAAGTTCTTCTAAAAAACATACTTGTTAGCGGCAGCTAGTTGCTTTTTCGTGTTTGTTAACCCTTGCATGGAACCAGAATGACCGAGATTGCTTGAACTCAGTATTTTACACTTATTTTGCACACATGAGCGGTAGTGATATGAATGAGCTTACCTCCCCTCTTAGATATCTTTTCTAGGATCTTCTGTTTGATTACGCCCACCTCATTTCTATAGGCTAATGGAAACGAATGAGGAGGTGAAACACCCTTATTTCCCAAAGTCTCATAGGGTTTGCACACTGTTAGGAGAAGAGTTTGCAACTTCACCTTTGTGAGACAAGACACTATCTTCCTTTCTCACGTGGAGAACAAACTGTCCTGAACTGTAAGCATATAGGGTAAAATCATTACGACTAAAAGCATTTCCATGTGGATGAATTATCTTAAATAATATTATCGGACATACTTTAGAGCATGTGACGCAAGAGATACGAGGAATTTTCTAATTCCGATTGTTCTACAATGTGCATGTGCAACCAGACCTAAACGACCGATGACTCCTGTTTTTATTGCTTCTCGCTTAGAAGCCAACATGGGCTTCATCTGTAACAACCGTAGCCAAACTCTGAAAAATATTCCCAACAATTGCGTACTATCATCTAGAAACGAATAACAACCGGAGAGTTCTGAAAAGTCCTGACCACGTTTTCTCTCGGATTTTATTAGTTTACAATCATGGAGTGGAGTAGAGTTTATTGTAGTGAGAGAATCAAGGTTTATACGTTTTTAGAGATATTCTTGCAAATAATAGAAGTTTCAGAAATGATTCATCTCATTAATAAGACGGCTCTGTCTGTTTACCTCAGCGATACAGAGAAAAACTAGATGCTCACATTTGAACCCTTCGGCAGATTCTTTCCATGAACTAATGGAAGACATTAGACAGGCCTAACCAAGCAATTAGGTTTAGTTAAAGTTTAGGCTTGGCATGTATGTAAGCAAGCAAACGCCGACCACATCAGTCGTTGCCCGGTTAACAAGAAAGACACATCGAGCTTTCAATGAAGATCTCTGCCGTAGTCGCAGACGAAACGTCTGGGAGGATAAGAGGGAAGAATCCCAGTAGACCACGGCCACAGAGTCGGGAAACATTTTATCGCCTAAAATAATTATCATCGATCATCCAAAAAAATCTTCTGCAATACATATGTTATATCTGTACCTATACCAGAATCTTGTAAAGAGAGAATACTAGTGTCGCATTTTCAAAGCTTTTATCTATAATCAATGTGGCTCTAGCCGGGCTGGCTGTTCACATGCGCTCTCCCAGCGAGTGGAGGATTATCAATAACTGTGAATGAATACACTCGTGGAGGTTAAATTCTAATTTGACAGCTGAAAAAGAGAACCCTCCTTGCAGAAATGTTTAAATTTCCTCTATGTGGAAAGCACATGGCTTAAAAATGTGGATTGAAAGTAAAACATTTCGGTGCTCCAAATAGTTTATTTGTAACATTACATACACTACACTTATAACAGAAATTTTTTCGAAAATTTTAGGTTTCGCAAAAATCCTCTAAGAATTTTTATTAAAATACCACATGCAAAAGTTATCTGCATAAAACTGAAATGTATATAGAGACTTTTCTGGTAATAGCTTGTGAAGTTATCTTAACTCTAAATTACCTTTGTGTAATCTAACTAGACAAAATATATAGATCTCCTTAAAGTAGACAATTTATGTGAAATTAGATTTTTGCTGTGTTACTTACTTCTGAGATGTTATTTAGTATTGGTTTGAATTTTCAAATGTTTCATACACCTTTTAAGAGGAAATCGTTATTCGTTGTTTCAATTGTTTATTTGTTTTATGGTCTTTATACAAAGAGAATGGGATTTGAAAGCTGTACATGAACCCCCCTTTAAAAATATTTGATTATAGCTGTAGTTCACTCATTTTTCTTATATATATAACGAAATATATAATGAAGATTTAATGATAGTACAAGAAATGTATAAAAGAATAAGCTTTTTGTAAGTAGCTGGTAAAAATGTGAATAGAGATAGTCATCTGAACGTATCACATCAGGCTAGTAGGTTATATAAGACAGACCTGGGCCAGTTTTTTGCGTTTATATGGGAAAGGATAGGGAAAACGAGGGAAGATGCTAGGCTAGGAGAGCATCCAAGGAGGAAAAATGCGTTTATATGGGGGAGATAGGGATTACGAGGAGAGTTGTCAGGCTAGACAGGGTTGAAAGGGTAGAATGCACGTTTTATACTGAAGAGATAGGGATTACAAGGTTAGATGTCAACTAGACAGGAGTTGAAAGGTTGGAATATATGCTTTATAAGGGAAAGGATAGGGAAAACGAGGGGAGATGCTAGGATAGACAGAGGTTGAAGTAGGAGGAATATGCTTTATATGAGAGTGGTAGGGAATACGAGGAGAAGTGCTAGGCTAGTCAGAGGTCGAGTAGAGTATACAATTATATACGAAAAATAGGGAGTAGATGATAATGCTAGGCAGGTACTGAAGAAGGGAGAGTATGCGTTTATATGAGAGAGATAGGGAATACGGGGAGAAATGCTAGGGAAGACAGGGACTGAAGGTGTGTAGGGTGTTTTTCCAGAAGGGAAGAGTAAGAATTTCAGAGGTATTTAGAGCACAATATAACTATTTTAGAACACACTTAGAAGCTTTTTAGGCACATGTTTATCTAACTTTGCAGGTATGCTGACGATGTTTTAATGTGGTAGAACAGCCATTTGACATCCTCTTACTGGCCTTAAAATATTTTTAGACATAGATACAGATAGGTGTTTTAGGGTATTGGTGTAAGCATTTTAGCCAGTGTACTAGGAATTGTGGAGCATTTTAGGGTTCATTTAGAGACATTTTAGGTACAGGTACAGATATTTTTTTGATATGAACAAGGCTTTCAGGACATTCTGGTATGAGGCAGGGGAATTTTAGATGTTTCAGCAGCATTTGGGGAACTGGAGCAGGTAGATTCAGGGTATTCATATAGGCTTCAGAATATTTCGAGGTGTTTTATGATGCTTTTAAGGTATTTTGACAATTTTCAAGACGTTTTCAAAGCTCGTGCTAGAAGTGTTTGTGGCTCTTTAAAGGTATTTGAGGTTATGGATGGGGCATAGGCGCAGACCATTAAGAGTTCCTGAAGGGACTTTTGGAAAGTGTAGTGGGTGTTTTATCGGCTTTTGGATAAGTGTAGGGGCTGTTTTATAGGCTTTTGGAAAGAGTAGTAGGTGTTTTATCGGCTTTTGGATAAGTGTAGTGGCTGTTTTATTGGCTTTTGGAAAGTGTAGCGGCTGTTTTATAGGCTTTGGAAAGAGTAGTGACTGTTTTATCGGCTTTTGAATAAGTGTAGTGGATGTTTTGTCGGCTTTTGGATAAGTGTAGTGACTGTTTATTGGCTTTTGGTAAATGTAGTGGCTGTTTTTATGAGGGCTTTTGGGAAATGGTTTTCAGGCATTCTCTCTTGTTTATAGAGTTTTTCTCTTGTATTACACAGGTCTTATGATCTATAACCATTTCTAACGTTTTTACAGTCATATCGGATCCTTTTATGGTCTTCTCAATATTCTAATGCTACCATGTATGAAAGTATGTAGAGATGCCTTTTATAACCCAACCTTAAGCTCTGATAGTGATATTATTGTTTTTATTCAGCTTTTCTGTTTTTGCATGGTTAATTGTTGGTTAGGTGTATCGTCTTTACCAGTTAATTGATGCTTTATTAGGTAAGGATTGTAAGGGTAGGTGCCTCTCCCCTTTTATCTAGGCTTGAGACTAGCACTAGGATTTGCTCCTAATGGCAGGGTTACCACCTCCCTTCCACATTATTTTTATTTATTCTTAGGTGTCTGCTAGATGTATACACAGTACATGGCAAACTTCCACTTTTTAAAGTTGTAGAATCACGAGAAAATTATCATCTAAGGATTAGATTCTCTTAGGCACTGCTTGTAATGCTGTAATGGCCATATGCATATGTCGTTATTCCATCCTCAGCAACGACTCTTTTATCGTCGTATGGAGTCAATGCAATTTTATTCACTTGCACTGTGGTAACAGTATGTTTTCGTGACAGGATCAGATTCATGGGTGTCCTTATTATTTCTCTGGCTTTAAGACAGTCTGTATAACTGTCGAATGTGATGTGCTGCTTAATAGCGCCACGTTTTATACCTTTAATCTTTTTTATGATTGAGCCGTGGATATCTAGCGCATACATCTTAGGTCGCAGTCCGACAAAGCGTTGGATGATTTTACCATTAGCCTCATCTTTAAATTTTCCAAGCACTTTCTTGTTTAGAGCTGAATAGCATATATGGTTTGTAGGATAATCAGCCGTATCCAGATGCTCAAGAAAACGTAGCTTGTCCTTGTACACATCTTCAGTTGTAACTTGATGGATGAATGAATCAGTGTCCATATACATCAGCTTCAGGTTTTCAACTCCATAATGCGGTAACAACACATCATAATGATAGTGGTACATTAATGTCTTGGAGATGTCCAACACACTCATTCCAATGTATATAGGCTTGTTGAAGACGATCTGTCGGGAGGCCATATGCACAGCAGCTAGATTGGTAGCATATATTGTTCGATCGATAAACGTAGGCTTTGCAATTAACTTTTCCAGAGTCTTCTCGTTTGTCACCAACCGTATATCCACACGATTACGAAGGTTCTCCATTGTTTTTCCAAACATAGCATTGTTGAACAGTTTGTAGAGATCCTTCTCAAAATCATTTGCAGCCTTTTGTCGTAGTCTGTTGTTAAATTCCACATACGGTTTTAACCACTGTGACTGTCGGAATTGTAGCACACGATGGATTTTTGTTAGTTGTAGTCCATGACTAAGAGCTTGCTTCAAAGTCATGTAATGCACTACATACTTCTTTCGTAATCCAAGGTGAGGAATTAACTTCTTTGTAGTAGACTCCTTTGGTTTCAGACACTCAGGCAGGAATGGTAAATCATTATGCAGATCATGGAGTTCAACAGGATACTCGATGTCAACTTCTAATATGTATCCATGAGGATCATCTTCTTCCAGTCTTTGTAAGTTTATTTCTTCAGGTGAAACCCACTGAAATCCACCAAAAGGAAGGGCGTGACACATTGCCCACCCATATTGGTTATTAGCGTCCTCATATGTGATGAATTGGGTTGGTCTCGACGGATCAAACTTTTCCATGTAAGTGTTATTAGCCTCTGCATACCGATGGGACACTTGGCATAAACCTCCTCTTATGCCGGATTCCACCATGAGTAGTTGGTCATAATCCTGTAACAGTTCCAGTTCGATTCCAGTATACAGTAACATGGCGTCCCATGTAAGTCCAGGAGAGGTAAAATAATGTGCTGGATCAACTTTGTGCGTTTTGAGAGTTTGCTCTCTGAATGTCTCAAAGACATCAGCTAGAAGAAGAACATCAGATATTAAGTAGAGGTCACTGTATTCACCCAGGTTTCTCACATTGAACAGTCTCCATACATTTCCAGCATGTTCGTAGTCAGCATCACTAATTTCTTCTTCATTCAGTTTATTGTAGAAGTAGTTCTTAGGAGGCAGGCAGGTATCGTTCAAGACGTCCCATGAAGTGACGTAATCATAGGGAAATACACCCTTACGTGTCATCAACTTCATCCTGTCTTCTCCGAAGTACTTCAATGTTTCAGGGTACGATGCTAGATTTTTTACCAGCTTATCCAAGCTTGTACTCAGGAACCGAAAACTATCTACAAAACGGAGCTTTATATCTCCTACATACTTGGAGAATGAGATATAGCTTTCTTCAGAGTTAGGAATTACCTCCACACGTTCACTTGTACATCCCAACTCCTTAACAATGAAGTGTGAGTCATACCCACTGAGGTTGTGCATGAAGACAGGAATATATTTAGGCGTTTTACAGGCTAAATTGCATTCATTATGAAGACTTCCCCGATATTCACCACTGATGTGATCATGGTCGCGTACTTTATAGTTCACTTCTGTAAAGGGTTTTCCACACAAGTAGCATACTATAGAAGACTCAAAATCCTTTTGCTGTTGATCTGTAAGTTTCAGGGGCATGACAGATTTGTATATATTATTAATCTCCTTTGCAAGGAATGACAGGTATTCCATAAACTTCTGAGCAGCATCAACACCACGATATACATAGGGATGCTTAGGAAGACTAGTTTCCAGATGTTCAACGCTGGTTGATGGTTTAACGTAAACACAGAAGCTCATTGCTGTATGCTCTTGATAAGGGGTTGTATAAGAAGTTTCAGGACTGGGTATGCATGTATGACATGGAGTGAGAATGCTTTCAAAGTCTGCATATATGACGTAAGGTAGTTTCAACATCCTTTCAAAATTTTTAAACTGTACAATTGATTTTTCCTTTGTAGGCATAACTACCCTTGCAACACCATGCTGATTACAGATGGATGCATGTTCTTGCAGTTTTTCCAGACCACTTCGTCCATACTGATTGTCAAAGTGAGTAAAGCACCGCTTGCAGGTATATATCACTCCATCATGCTTAGTTTTCTGACGTCGAACGAGCTTCTCAAAATTCTTGATATATACATAGTGATGTTTTCCACTACTATCACTCAATAGTAGGAGGTCACGGTGGTCAGGTAGCTCAGTGCCAGCAACCTTTATCGGATACACTTCATGCTTCTCATCCAATCCGAAAACGTTGATAGACATCCTATTAAGCTTCTCAAATTTAGGTATTTGAGAAAGTGCAGTAGGATAGGAAACGCAGCTGAAGTCGTACTTATCTTGAAGCTGTTTGTATTTACTGACGCGTTGAGGCTTGGTGCTGACGAATTTGGCCAATACAGAATATATAAAACATTGTTCATCCTTATAGTTTTGGATGTTAATGCAGGCTTTCCTTGCTTCAATAGATGGCGGTAGGGGTATGTAGCTACTGCCTCGTAAGGGGTTGTACTTGTTAATACGAAGGCGCACCCCTTCCACAGCAAGCAGAGCCCAGCTGCTTCCCTTCAGTTGTGAATCCTCCATTTCAGTAACCAACTTCTTCATTTTCGTTTCCAGCATAGAGTCCAGATCCGTTTCTAAGAATGCAGCTTGATTCCGTGTTTTAAATGTTTTGTCACAGGTTTCTCCGATACTGTTTACAAATCGGCACTCAACCAGCAGATTAATTTTCACACTCTTGTGAATACCAAGCTCTTTATGCACTGCCTGGATTATTCGTTGTTTGGCCTCATGCAGGTACATATTCAAGTCCTTAGATGAATCGCATCGTATAAAATACGATTTCAATCGTCCTTCGAACGCTGTCTCGTACTCTTTCATGTCACAGCCCTCCATTGTGGATAATATGTGATGTTTGGTAGGCTCCAATCTGCTTTTCTTCTGAGGACTGCTTATTTCACATACGTCCTCGTGCCGCTGTCCCTTATAACCATCATTAAAGGTTACATTACAATGTTTACATTTGAAGAGCTTCTTGCAGCTCATCTCGTGTCTTCTCTTGTCATAACTTCGGAGGAATTCCTTTCTACATTTACTACAAGCGTATCCAGTAGCGCTTGGAATAATATCCTTATACGCTGAGTTATTCATCATTATTCTTGATGCAATAACGTATTAATCCTTCTTCAAGGGAAATGTAGACCTTTTTGCCTTGATAACACTTTAGAAAGCTGATTATTCTTGGAGAGAACACGATGTTAACACCGCAAGACTAATTAGCGCACCCTATTTATAGAGGTAGCACGAACCTTTTAGATCAATTATATACTGAATGTTAATAATAAAACGATGATTAAGCGTCTAAACTCTTATATCTCAATACGTTACACAGGTATTCGGACGTTTCCGTAGGTGTTCGAACATGTTCGGGTGTTTGGAGAGGTGTTCGAATGTGTTGTGTATGTCTGCGTATGTATCTGTGTGTGTGTGTGTATGTGTTTTGAACTGTCTCGGGGTGTGCGTGTCTGTGTGTGTGTGTGTCTGTGTGTATGTGTGTGTATGTCTATGCGCGTCTGTGTGTATGTTTATGTGAGTGTGTTTTGAACTGTCTCTATGCGTGTGTATGTGTGTGTACGTCTATGTGTGTGCGTGTCTGTGTGTGTGTATATGTCTGTGTGTGTGTATCTGTGTGTGCCGGTGTGTGTGTGTGTCTGTGTGTGTGTGTCCGTGCGTGTGTCTGTGTGTATGTCTCTGTGTGCGTGTGTGTGTATCTGTGTGTGAGTCTGTGTGTATGTGTGTGTATGTCAGTGTGTGTGTCCGCGTGTGTGTGTGTGTGTGTGAGTCTGTGTGTTTATGCCTTTGTGTGTGTTTGTGGGTCGTGTGTGTGTGTGTGTGAGTCTGTGTGTTTATGTCTGTGTGTGTGTGTGCGGGTGTGGGTGCTGATCAAGAAGAAGAAAGGAATAAAGTAGAAAGGAAGAAGGAAAGAGAGAAAGAAGAAAAAAAAGAAAGAAAATTAAGAATTTTAATTCAGACCTGAGGATACTTAAGTATACTTATAAATATATGGGTTAAACACTTTTTATTCCAGCCGTATATGTCTCCTAGTTTAATATTTTTGAACCATTAAATTTTTATAAAGATTCGAACAAGGACCATAGGTTACCTAAGTACATATCACGGTTTAACACAGATAATGAATTACATCTAATAAATACATTTTTGATCCGTCCATACAACTCCCTTAGTTAAATAGCTATTGATCATTAAATATTTTGCTCTAAGATAATAGTAAAAAATTAATCCTCAAATAGCTTGATTACAATTATTTTCTAATGATACCTGAAAAGTCTTTCACTAAGCCTCTTAGTGCTATAAACTTATTCTGATTTTACCATATTTGTCTAAGTCTTTTAACTCATTAAGAATTAACCATTTAGGTTTTACCGATTCGAGGTCGGATATGAACTTCGGACTCCTAAATAGTTGTTCAGAGAATCTATCCACTGCTATCAATTTAATGTAATTTGTTCGAAGAGTCTAGCTGCCCTACTTCGGGAATAATGAAACATCAAAGTTTAAAACTCTGGCGAGACTCGAACTCCGGTCCCTAGAGATATCTTTCCGTAACTAATCAATAATACAGAACTATGTGAATCCTTGTTGATGCTAAAAGGGCATAAAGTCAGTAGTATACAATGAGACCTTCTGGATCAATTTATGGCTTTTTAATTGGCTTAATTGATTTAAATTGGCTTAATTGGTCTTTCATGTAAGTCCGACCTAAGTACATGATACCTTCTGGATCAATTTATGGCTTTTTAATTGGTTCACATGGTTCATTTGGTCTTTCATGTAAGCCCGACCTAAAGCACATGGGGTTTCTGGATCAATTTATGGCTTTTTAATTGGTTCACTTGGTTCACTTGCTCTTTCATGTAAGCCCGACCTAAAGCACAGGAGGTTTCTGGATCAATTTATGGCTTTTTAATTGGTTCAATTGGTTTTCAGGCAAAGGGGACCTATAGTGCATGAGTCTTCTGGATCAAATTTATGGTTACTGGTGAGTTGACAGTTTGTCATTCCCGGCCACGTGGAGAGCTTTACTTGAAGAAGAAGCATTTAAAGGCTCGCTCCTCCTCGGCTTTGGGTGAGGGAGGTAATCAAAATAATGTATGCATTTCCAGTCAGCTATGAGACATGATTCACCCACTATAAAGTACACAGCGTTAATTCTAATCATATACATCAAATAAGAAAATACAAGTTTCAATTTTTGTGGCGAACGCTCCTAACAACTGTAGATACAGACATAAACACACAGACTCACACACACACACACACGCCCCCACACACACACAGACATAAACACACAGACTCACACACACACACACACGCGGACACACACACTGACATACACACACATACACACACAGACTCACACACAGATACACACACACGCACACAGAGACATACACACAGACACACGCACGGACACACACACACAGACACACACACACACCGGCACACACAGATACACACACAGACATATACACACACAGACACGCACACACATAGACGTATACACACATACACACGCATAGAGACAGTTCAAAACACACTCAAATAAACATACACACAGACGCGCATAGACATACACACACATACACACAGACACACACACACACAGACACGCACACCCCGAGACAGTTCAAAACACATACACACACACAAACAGATACATACGCAGACATACACAACACATTCGAACACCTCTCCAAACACCCGAACATGTTCGAACACCTACGGAAACGTCCGAATACCTGTGTAACGTATTGAGATATAAGAGTCTAGACGCTTAATCATCGTTTTATTATTAACATTCAGTATATAATTGATCTAAAAGGTTCGTGCTACCTCTATAAATAGGGTGACCGCGACACTGGACTTCATTGCGCTAATTAGTCTTGCGGTGTTAACATCGTGTTCTCTCCAAGAATAATCAGCTTTCTAAAGTGTTATCAAGGCAAAAAGGTCTACATTTCCCTTGAAGAAGGATTAATACGTTATTGCATCAAGAATAATGATGAATAACTCAGCGTATAAGGATATTATTCCAAGCGCTACTGGATACGCTTGTAGTAAATGTAGAAAGGAATTCCTCCGAAGTTATGACAAGAGAAGACACGAGATGAGCTGCAAGAAGCTCTTCAAATGTAAACATTGTAATGTAACCTTTAATGATGGTTATAAGGGACAGCGGCACGAGGACGTATGTGAAATAAGCAGTCCTCAGAAGAAAAGCAGATTGGAGCCTACCAAACATCACATATTATCCACAATGGAGGGCTGTGACATGAAAGAGTACGAGACAGCGTTCGAAGGACGATTGAAATCGTATTTTATACGATGCGATTCATCTAAGGACTTGAATATGTACCTGCATGAGGCCAAACAACGAATAATCCAGGCAGTGCATAAAGAGCTTGGTATTCACAAGAGTGTGAAAATTAATCTGCTGGTTGAGTGCCGATTTGTAAACAGTATCGGAGAAACCTGTGACAAAACATTTAAAACACGGAATCAAGCTGCATTCTTAGAAACGGATCTGGACTCTATGCTGGAAACGAAAATGAAGAAGTTGGTTACTGAAATGGAGGATTCACAACTGAAGGGAAGCAGCTGGGCTCTGCTTGCTGTGGAAGGGGTGCGCCTTCGTATTAACAAGTACAACCCCTTACGAGGCAGTAGCTACATACCCCTACCGCCATCTATTGAAGCAAGGAAAGCCTGCATTAACATCCAAAACTATAAGGATGAACAATGTTTTATATATTCTGTATTGGCCAAATTCGTCAGCACCAAGCCTCAACGCGTCAGTAAATACAAACAGCTTCAAGATAAGTACGACTTCAGCTGCGTTTCCTATCCTACTGCACTTTCTCAAATACCTAAATTTGAGAAGCTTAATAGGATGTCTATCAACGTTTTCGGATTGGATGAGAAGCATGAAGTGTATCCGATAAAGGTTGCTGGCACTGAGCTACCTGACCACCGTGACCTCCTACTATTGAGTGATAGTAGTGGAAAACATCACTATGTATATATCAAGAATTTTGAGAAGCTCGTTCGACGTCAGAAAACTAAGCATGATGGAGTGATATATACCTGCAAGCGGTGCTTTACTCACTTTGACAATCAGTATGGACGAAGTGGTCTGGAAAAACTGCAAGAACATGCATCCATCTGTAATCAGCATGGTGTTGCAAGGGTAGTTATGCCTACAAAGGAAAAATCAATTGTACAGTTTAAAAATTTTGAAAGGATGTTGAAACTACCTTACGTCATATATGCAGACTTTGAAAGCATTCTCACTCCATGTCATACATGCATACCCAGTCCTGAAACTTCTTATACAACCCCTTATCAAGAGCATACAGCAATGAGCTTCTGTGTTTACGTTAAACCATCAACCAGCGTTGAACATCTGGAAACTAGTCTTCCTAAGCATCCCTATGTATATCGTGGTGTTGATGCTGCTCAGAAGTTTATGGAATACCTGTCATTCCTTGCAAAGGAGATTAATAATATATACAAATCTGTCATGCCCCTGAAACTTACAGATCAACAGCAAAAGGATTTTGAGTCTTCTATAGTATGCTACTTGTGTGGAAAACCCTTTACAGAAGTGAACTATAAAGTACGCGACCATGATCACATCAGTGGTGAATATCGGGGAAGTCTTCATAATGAATGCAATTTAGCCTGTAAAACGCCTAAATATATTCCTGTCTTCATGCACAACCTCAGTGGGTATGACTCACACTTCATTGTTAAGGAGTTGGGATGTACAAGTGAACGTGTGGAGGTAATTCCTAACTCTGAAGAAAGCTATATCTCATTCTCCAAGTATGTAGGAGATATAAAGCTCCGTTTTGTAGATAGTTTTCGGTTCCTGAGTACAAGCTTGGATAAGCTGGTAAAAAATCTAGCATCGTACCCTGAAACATTGAAGTACTTCGGAGAAGACAGGATGAAGTTGATGACACGTAAGGGTGTATTTCCCTATGATTACGTCACTTCATGGGACGTCTTGAACGATACCTGCCTGCCTCCTAAGAACTACTTCTACAATAAACTGAATGAAGAAGAAATTAGTGATGCTGACTACGAACATGCTGGAAATGTATGGAGACTGTTCAATGTGAGAAACCTGGGTGAATACAGTGACCTCTACTTAATATCTGATGTTCTTCTTCTAGCTGATGTCTTTGAGACATTCAGAGAGCAAACTCTCAAAACGCACAAAGTTGATCCAGCACATTATTTTACCTCTCCTGGACTTACATGGGACGCCATGTTACTGTATACTGGAATCGAACTGGAACTGTTACAGGATTATGACCAACTACTCATGGTGGAATCCGGCATAAGAGGAGGTTTATGCCAAGTGTCCCATCGGTATGCAGAGGCTAATAACACTTACATGGAAAAGTTTGATCCGTCGAGACCAACCCAATTCATCACATATGAGGACGCTAATAACCAATATGGGTGGGCAATGTGTCACGCCCTTCCTTTTGGTGGATTTCAGTGGGTTTCACCTGAAGAAATAAACTTACAAAGACTGGAAGAAGATGATCCTCATGGATACATATTAGAAGTTGACATCGAGTATCCTGTTGAACTCCATGATCTGCATAATGATTTACCATTCCTGCCTGAGTGTCTGAAACCAAAGGAGTCTACTACAAAGAAGTTAATTCCTCACCTTGGATTACGAAAGAAGTATGTAGTGCATTACATGACTTTGAAGCAAGCTCTTAGTCATGGACTACAACTAACAAAAATCCATCGTGTGCTACAATTCCGACAGTCACAGTGGTTAAAACCGTATGTGGAATTTAACAACAGACTACGACAAAAGGCTGCAAATGATTTTGAGAAGGATCTCTACAAACTGTTCAACAATGCTATGTTTGGAAAAACAATGGAGAACCTTCGTAATCGTGTGGATATACGGTTGGTGACAAACGAGAAGACTCTGGAAAAGTTAATTGCAAAGCCTACGTTTATCGATCGAACAATATATGCTACCAATCTAGCTGCTGTGCATATGGCCTCCCGACAGATCGTCTTCAACAAGCCTATATACATTGGAATGAGTGTGTTGGACATCTCCAAGACATTAATGTACCACTATCATTATGATGTGTTGTTACCGCATTATGGAGTTGAAAACCTGAAGCTGATGTATATGGACACTGATTCATTCATCCATCAAGTTACAACTGAAGATGTGTACAAGGACAAGCTACGTTTTCTTGAGCATCTGGATACGGCTGATTATCCTACAAACCATATATGCTATTCAGCTCTAAACAAGAAAGTGCTTGGAAAATTTAAAGATGAGGCTAATGGTAAAATCATCCAACGCTTTGTCGGACTGCGACCTAAGATGTATGCGCTAGATATCCACGGCTCAATCATAAAAAAGATTAAAGGTATAAAACGTGGCGCTATTAAGCAGCACATCACATTCGACAGTTATACAGACTGTCTTAAAGCCAGAGAAATAATAAGGACACCCATGAATCTGATCCTGTCACGAAAACATACTGTTACCACAGTGCAAGTGAATAAAATTGCATTGACTCCATACGACGATAAAAGAGTCGTTGCTGAGGATGGAATAACGACATATGCATATGGCCATTACAGCATTACAAGCAGTGCCTAAGAGAATCTAATCCTTAGATGATAATTTTCTCGTGATTCTACAACTTTAAAAAGTGGAAGTTTGCCATGTACTGTGTATACATCTAGCAGACACCTAAGAATAAATAAAAATAATGTGGAAGGGAGGTGGTAACCCTGCCATTAGGAGCAAATCCTAGTGCTAGTCTCAAGCCTAGATAAAAGGGGAGAGGCACCTACCCTTACAATCCTTACCTAATAAAGCATCAATTAACTGGTAAAGACGATACACCTAACCAACAATTAACCATGCAAAAACAGAAAAGCTGAATAAAAACAATAATATCACTATCAGAGCTTAAGGTTGGGTTATAAAAGGCATCTCTACATACTTTCATACATGGTAGCATTAGAATATTGAGAAGACCATAAAAGGATCCGATATGACTGTAAAAACGTTAGAAATGGTTATAGATCATAAGACCTGTGTAATACAAGAGAAAAACTCTATAAACAAGAGAGAATGCCTGAAAACCATTTCCCAAAAGCCCTCATAAAAACAGCCACTACATTTACCAAAAGCCAATAAACAGTCACTACACTTATCCAAAAGCCGACAAAACATCCACTACACTTATTCAAAAGCCGATAAAACAGTCACTACTCTTTCCAAAGCCTATAAAACAGCCGCTACACTTTCCAAAAGCCAATAAAACAGCCACTACACTTATCCAAAAGCCGATAAAACACCTACTACTCTTTCCAAAAGCCTATAAAACAGCCCCTACACTTATCCAAAAGCCGATAAAACACCCACTACACTTTCCAAAAGTCCCTTCAGGAACTCTTAATGGTCTGCGCCTATGCCCCATCCATAACCTCAAATACCTTTAAAGAGCCACAAACACTTCTAGCACGAGCTTTGAAAACGTCTTGAAAATTGTCAAAATACCTTAAAAGCATCATAAAACACCTCGAAATATTCTGAAGCCTATATGAATACCCTGAATCTACCTGCTCCAGTTCCCCAAATGCTGCTGAAACATCTAAAATTCCCCTGCCTCATACCAGAATGTCCTGAAAGCCTTGTTCATATCAAAAAAATATCTGTACCTGTACCTAAAATGTCTCTAAATGAACCCTAAAATGCTCCACAATTCCTAGTACACTGGCTAAAATGCTTACACCAATACCCTAAAACACCTATCTGTATCTATGTCTAAAAATATTTTAAGGCCAGTAAGAGGATGTCAAATGGCTGTTCTACCACATTAAAACATCGTCAGCATACCTGCAAAGTTAGATAAACATGTGCCTAAAAAGCTTCTAAGTGTGTTCTAAAATAGTTATATTGTGCTCTAAATACCTCTGAAATTCTTACTCTTCCCTTCTGGAAAAACACCCTACACACCTTCAGTCCCTGTCTTCCCTAGCATTTCTCCCCGTATTCCCTATCTCTCTCATATAAACGCATACTCTCCCTTCTTCAGTACCTGCCTAGCATTATCATCTACTCCCTATTTTTCGTATATAATTGTATACTCTACTCGACCTCTGACTAGCCTAGCACTTCTCCTCGTATTCCCTACCACTCTCATATAAAGCATATTCCTCCTACTTCAACCTCTGTCTATCCTAGCATCTCCCCTCGTTTTCCCTATCCTTTCCCTTATAAAGCATATATTCCAACCTTTCAACTCCTGTCTAGTTGACATCTAACCTTGTAATCCCTATCTCTTCAGTATAAAACGTGCATTCTACCCTTTCAACCCTGTCTAGCCTGACAACTCTCCTCGTAATCCCTATCTCCCCCATATAAACGCATTTTTCCTCCTTGGATGCTCTCCTAGCCTAGCATCTTCCCTCGTTTTCCCTATCCTTTCCCATATAAACGCAAAAAACTGGCCCAGGTCTGTCTTATATAACCTACTCAGGCTGTTTCCTATCTAAGCCAGATTAGTCGATATAAACGTTTACAGAAAATTCCATTGTAACTTTCGTTGCATGTACCATTTTATACTGAAGCGAAGCTATAGTCAATGTCAAAAAGCGGGTCGCTATGTGCATACAATTTCCATGACATCACGAAAAGTAACCTAATAATGCCTACCTGAAAAAATCATTGAAAAATTAAAATAATAACCAATATCTCTAAAATTCTGACCCATATCAAAAAAGGCTGTTTGAAATACAAAACACATATTTTGAATACATAGTTATCCCACAAAGGGAAATCAGTATTCCTTATATTTATTTTAATTTCATTGATTTAAGAATGATATTTATAGATTGTGTAATTGGTGTGAGTATTGTATTAATGTTTTTGTATGTGTTCAAAGTCTTTATCTGGGGCACCATACATTTTATATACGTTTACATGCATAGAACATTTATCTTGTATATTTGTAGTCACACGACAATGTTACGCAACACTTATAATCGTAATATCATTGTCAACGATCTAAATATGAATTTTATAAATATTCATATAAAATCACAAACACCGTAAATCATACATAGTAAACACCAATTACACATATTAACCACTGTACACAAAATATGTAGTCTCAAATAAATTTTAAACCAATGAGATTGCTTCATACCTGCATTGTTGTTCTAGTAAAGCAGGGGAATTATTTTTACCTATGAAAACTTAGTTTAAGCGGACACGTTGCGGAAGACAAGAGATTTTCATTGGAATTGAAGCAAGTTATACCATCCTTAGTGGAATTTGACATAGATTCGTTCGAAAATATAGGACGATAGTAGATCTAGGAAGTACAATTAATCTAAATAGCATTATAAGATTGCCGCAAGGAAGATGCTGAATAAATCAATTTCAACACGCGAATAGCGTCGTTGTGGACTGCCCAATACATTCCAATTCCTTTGTGTATACCTAAATTAGATTCTTCATTCCGAAATTGCATGATATAATTAATTTCATTTACTCCCTCCCGCTCTTTATGAAACTACAAGACACTTAAACAGAGAGTTCATTATGGTTCTCGGGATACTCTAAAGAACAAAATAAACATACTTAGAAAACACTATGCAAAAGCACTGTTGAACAATCACAAATACCACAGTGTGTAATGCTGACTGAGTGAATGCAGCTGAGTGACATCCACGTTGTCACATTCGGGCTGCCTAATTATAGAGAAAATATCAATATCAATGGGAAGAAATAATAGCAGCTTTATAGCATAAAAATAACGTTCTTTATTCTCAGTAACCAAATCACATGAAACTACATAGAAAACACAAGAAAGGCCAATTTTAACGTTCAAAGGAGTAGGGGAAGAAGAAGAAAAGAAGAAGAAAAAATGCTAAAAACTACATATTATGTATAATATGTGAATATCCAAAAATCCAAGTATGATTGTAGACTGTATGATTATTAACTTCCACTTATTTGTTACTTTTATGTTAGCAAGGTTGGAACACCATAGAGTCCATTGTAGTCTATGCTTTATGCTGAATCCTTTTGTGTTAATTGATATCAATACTCAATAAATATTATTTAATTAGTATAAGGGGTATTTAGTCTGGTTTGATGCTATTACTGTTGTCACAATCTAATATAATGTAGTTCGAAATATTGTTACTTTTTCAACTAAGCGAATTTAGCTTCTCTACATTTCCGCAAGCAAAGCTTCACGTGGCATAACTGTTGTAATTTTTTTATCTCACTGTGTTGTTACTCCATGATGTTACTCAGAGAGATCAACGAACATCTGCACTTGCTGTTTGTTGTTTTGTGAGACCGTGGAAGCCTAAGTAATTACTATTCTTATGTTGACAATGTTCGACATAATGCGATCATCGCTGAGAAAAAAAAGTTAGACTTGCGAGCTTTTGTAGGCATCACAACAAACCAAACAATTAATGTTATAAAATGGAGCGAAATTTCGAATTCTGAGCTACAGACTAACTTCAGCCTTGAGTCTATGCCAAGCTTCGTTGAAATCGGTATAAACGGTAAAAAGCCTATAAGTATCGTACATACATAGACACACGCACCCACGCGCACGTACAAGCACACGCACACGCACACACACACACACACCAGGCGTGTTTTCAAAATAAGTGCCGATAATTTTTTTTAAAAAATCAGTCGTAACCGTAAACCGTTTTTGTATGCCTTCGTGACAAAATGATGCCGCATGTGATGAAAGCCAAGGCTGCACTTCTTGTTTCGCAACATCCTCGTTGAAATGTTTTCCTCCAAGGAATTTCTTCAGATGAAGAAATAGATGAAAAAGCTTGGTGCAAAATCCGGCCTGTAGGGAGAGTAGTCGAACTGTTCTCAACCAAATGATGCGATCATATCTTGAGTTTATTGGTTGTGTGTGGAAGGGCATTGTCTCTCATTGTTTTCCCATAAACCTGACACAATTGGCAAGGAATTTTTGCTGGCATAACATTTATCGCATTCAAAAAAGTAATCACTCATCTGTCTTCATAGTCAGCAGGTCTTTTTATTGTTTTGAACATTTAGAAACACTCTGACAACAGGAAAATGCAATGTAACGATTGCTCATAGCTGGGTATGATTTCTGATGAATGAAGGAAGTGATCCTGCATAGTCAAAATTGCGACTGCAGCGTTGCAATGCAAATATTAAAGGGGTGCGAAATTTTAAAACACGCCTCTTACAGACATACATGTATATATACAAACAGGCATATACATGGGTGACTCACCTAAAACGTGCACGGCAAATATTTCGAAAATGGAAAGCGCTATTGCTGAGCACCTTTCATAGCATTGATTGGTGGTCAGGGGCTCGTTCAGTTAGCCCATAAACAGATTTTAATAACACGAATAAAGTGTATTTTTGAGCAAGTATACAATTTTTAAATGGAACAATGCCTAGTTACATCAACAGAATAAAGGCAGGGTAAATTAAAATGTCAGTGGCGTTTGTTGCAAGATTCTAGTGCAAGTGGTTTACTCGAAATCTTATTTTGAAGCATTTACGCACCGATACTTGTACAACCTGTGGTAGCACAAACTTAAGAAAAGCAAAAGGGAATTACAACTCCTCCGTGGATTCTTACAAGTAAAGAGAACATAGCTCTTCAAAGGTTGTGTTCAAAATGACCACCGGCAGCTTCAATACACGCTTCTAGACTGCTATGGAAAGACTGCTGCACACGTTCTAGCATTTCAGCGGAAATTTCAGAGCAGGCAGCAGTAATACGTCTGGTGTAGTTGGTATATCCTCGTAGACAGTGTCTTTCAGCATTCCCCACAGAAAAAAAATCTAAAGGGTCAGATCCGGTGAACAGGACGGCCAAGATACAGGTCCTCTTCGTCCAATCCAACGCTTTGGAAATAATCCGTTAAGACAAGCTGTAGTACTTCGTGAACTATGGGTTGGACAACCATCATGTTGGTACCACAGGTTCCTCCTAGTCTGCAAAGGAACGTCTTCTAGCATCTGTGGCAGATGGTCTGTCCGGAGGCTGCGATACTTGTGCGAGTTCATTGTTCCTTCTATGAACAAAGGGCCTCTGAGCTGATGGCTCACTATCCCACACCGCACGTTTAAACTCCATGGACACTGACGTTCCACCTTACGAACCCAACGGGGATTGTCAACAGACCAATAGTGCATGTTTCTGCTGTTTACCTGGCCATGATTAATAAATGCTGTCTCATCACTAAACAAGATACATGATGAATCTGGAATATCATGCCTTAATGCCCAAGTACAAAAGTTAACACGGTTCTCAAAATCGTTTCCACGCAGCTCTTGGTGGAGAGAGATGTGATAGGGATGGAACCTATGTCGATGGAGAATGTACAGTACACTTGCCTGACTTATGCTACTTCCACGTGCGATTATGCGGGATCTAATTTGCGGATCTGCTGCAACGGCAGCCAGAACATTAATTTCTGCCTCTTCTCCAGTCACTTGTCTGTTTCTGTTACGTTTTCTCACGTTTCTGTTACAGTACCACTTTCGCGTAATTGGTTGCAGAGGTTAATAAATAATTGCCGAGATGGTTGACGTCTATTGGGATACGTTTCCGCATACACCGTACAGGAACGAACTGCATTCTACTTACACTCTCCATACACCATGAGCATGTCAGTTTTTGTATTAGTAAACCGCATTTTCCACTCACGACTTACTTCTTGAAGTGTCATAATCTAACTGACCAGAAAGTTGCAATGAAATCAATGAACAGAAAAAACAATGCAAACAAGCATAACAACATCTTACCTAGCAACTAAGTAGGTTAAATGAACAAACAATTCTCGGGGTGGAAACTTTTCAATATACGAATTCTCGTAAACCACTTATACTAGAATATTGCAACAAAGACCATTGACATTCTAATTTACCCTACCTTTATTCTGTTGATGTAACTAGGCATTTTTCTATTTAAAATTGTATGTTTGCTCAAAAAACACACTTTATCAGTATTCTTAAAATTTACTTATACGCTAAATGTACGAACCCCTGAATACCAATCAATGCTGTGAAAAGTGCACCTCAATAGCACTTTCCATTTCCGAAATAATTGCGCTGCAAGTTTTAGGTGTTTCACCCTGTATATATACATCTATATATATAGATATATATACATATATGCATTACATCACCTATATAAACAGGATGGACCATTTAAATTGAGACTGTACAATATCTCCAGAACTAAGCGTTGTAGAAGGAAACGTTGCTTGATATTGGGGAAAGTAAATGTCATTAGTCGGGGTTTATTTGGAGGACGTTATTTCAGGATCAATTTAATTTGTTTAAATGGGGACCTAGAATTATGGTCAATTAGTATCTAATAAAGAACACCTCAAGCCCTCTGCGAGGAAATTCAACACACGCATTTTAGCTATAATGTAAATCCCTTAAATGCGTCCTGTTTTTAACAAAATCGTTAGAGCTATTATTAAGAAAATGAAAAATAACAGAAAGGTTTCCAAGTAAAGAGGGGTTTGGTGTAGAACCTTGAAGCCCTTTCTGTCGCTTTTTTAGAAGGTAGATACCTACTCGAATTAAATATAAAGTTTGTTTATCCAACTTTTCTTTGTTTCAGTTATGTTGTTAAATTTCAAACGCGCGTCCGCACACACAAACGTAAAAGGACTACTAAAATCTTATGAGTTATATTTACATGACTTTCCCCGTTCGCTATCCTTTATTTTAATGTAAATTCTAGAAACTCTTCTTGAGAAAGCCCAATCTTGGGTATCAAGTGAATTCAGATAAACGTTTCAATCTATAATTTAATTACAGATTTCATTATAGGAACAAAGCGAATAGCGATAGTCAAATGTTTACGCTATATACTGGTCTTGAAATTGCAAGCGATTTCCATGGTGCCTGAAGGTTGTCAGGACTTGAACAACTAAATTACACATGTATTGAAACATTCAAAATAACGGATATCTGTGTAATGGCTAGCTCCAATAAAAGGTTGCTTGAAATAAGCTATGTGTTTCAAACAAAACTAAATGTGTTGTGTAGGTAAGGTAGGTAGTGTGGATAGGCAACACTTTTTAGGGTTTACCAGTTACACAACATTATACAAGATTCCTTCCAAATACAGAGGCCCTTACAGAAAATTCAAGATATTCATTTTGTTTCTCATGTAAATATTTTGGAATAGGATATTTTAATTGAGAGCACTAAAAGAATTTTGGGTAAAGAATAAATGCTCAATATAAAGGTTAATTTGGGGTCTGGGTAATATGTTGAAAATCTTTGTGTCTCATCTTTTTAAGATATTGAACTTAATATTAAGTGTGTCTCTTATATATAAGTATTTAGTTTTGATGCTCAAGCACACACACACATACTGTGTTTTTTCTAAAACTGTCCTTTTCAATTCGGGAACCTCAAAGTTTAATTTTCGCATGAAATCTCCACATATAATCTTTGGACGGAGTTCTGTCATTAGGAAATATTTTTGTAGCTCGTAAAAAATAAGATACAATTAAAATACTACTACTCAGAAAATGTATTCATCTTCAAAACACAATTTATCTTTTTGTGCGATTAGTCATTTTCGAGATATTCGTTGTTCAATAGTTTGATATTTTATTGGTCAAAATCCAGATGTTTCTCAGAATGTAATAGAAAGAGTGGGATTTCAAGGCCAACATGTAGCGATCCATTTTTAAAACTTTGACTGTCGTTTCTGTTTTCAGTATCCCATTTGTATTTATAACGAAATGCGTCATGATACTATTTCTGCAAAACTTGAGATATCTCAATTAATATGAAGTAAATAGAAAAATCAGTTTTTGTTACAGTGTAGAGGCTATGTTAAAACAAAGAAGGAATATTAGAAATTGTCTAGTGAGCATAATGCATCATGCTTTCTTATATGAGTTTGCCATTTCAAGTGCTCATTAATCTATCGCCAGAAAAATTTGCTTAAATTTGTATTAAAGCAGTATGTTGTTAATGTTGACTAATTGTACGACTTTTTCTGTCTCTTCTAGTAAAATGAAATAACTACATATTTTTCAATGTTAAGGGGCAATTTACTTTTTAAAACCACCGAAACATATTTGTATTAATACTGGAAAGCTTATACTAAGGTTTCATTTACTGCTGTGTTAATATAATACATAGTGCTGTCATTAGCAAATATTAAGGCAGTCGGCTAGATATTACGGAAAATTCGTCGTTTATATATCGCGTCTAAAACTCATTCTCTTTAACGAATATGAACCGAAATAAGGAAGTTGGTCGCTCAGTTTAAAATGATGATATCACGGAAGAGAAGAAAGGATTTAGTGAGCGGGGGGGGGAAATAAAACAAATCTTCCGTAGAAAAGGAAAGTTTCAGCTAAGTTTTCTGGAGGCAAAGGCGAAGTTTTAACCACCGCTGCAGCCCTTCCTACTTTTGGCTTTCTTCCTTCCGCTACCGAACTTTTTATTGTTTTAGCCTTACCCACAGCTCAATGGTCAGCGGAAATGAAATAAGGGGGTGAATAGTAAATTAAAGACGCCCAGCAGACAGCTTTTCAATTCCAAATACGCCATTAATTATAAGGAACCTAACACCTGCGTTGCAATTAGAGCAAGTGATAATACAAATGCTATCATCCCTATCTCTGAAGGCTATATATTTAATCTCTGCCGCTCGGAGGGTGGAGTTAACTGTGTGAGTTACGCCTTTTTTCGTCATTAATCCAAAGGTCAAGCACCAGATAAATGTCCAGTGATTAGAAAGGACCACGTTCTTGCGGACTACAACTTCTATGAACACACTCGCAGGTCCACCCTGGTTTTTATTAAAAAAAAAGCTTTGATTGTGCAAATCTATGTTTTTATCACAGACATTCCTGAATGAATGTTAAAGTTAGGCGCTGATTATAGTGTGTGGTACAGAAATCTCTCAATTATTATCTTTCTTTATTTTCTTTCTTTCTTTTTCCCCCTACATCCTGACTGAAATTTACTAAACGGTTGCTTTCCTTTAAACTACTTGATAAACAGACTAAGCAGTTTGTCCTTGTCAGTCTTCAGCAAACCATACAAAAATATCAGCAGTTACGCGTAAGAATTAAAATGTTTGGAAGGCTGAATCAAACTTGAAATATTCAAGGCCACAGGCGGGACTCAAACCATATATCTTAGCTGTCTATGTCGATGCTCTTACCACTTGGGATATAATGACAATAACTCTTTGTACATTGATCCTTCTCATCTGATTCAAGTATCCCGAAAGCCCTTAACGTGTTCCAAATACCCGAGAAATCATCATTCAAAGGCGATTTGCTTTGTTTCAGCTGTTTTTAATTTTAAGGTTTACAGTTTATCTTATTGAAAGGTATCTCACCAAGGTATATCAAGGGCTTAAGAGCATCGCTATCGTGAGCCAAAGGTTCCTGATTTGAATATAAGCAGTAGTGTATGTGTATTACTATGAAATCGTAGTGTCGGTTTCTTTTTCTCGTTTAAATACAATAGCTTCTTAGAGAAATTAATTACAAAAAACGAAAAATAATAATTGACAACTGACTTAAGGCAATCACTTGTAAGTTTAGGGGGTGTAAATCCTATAAAGCAGAGGGCAAACATAAATAAGAAATACTGCAATTGTTAGCCAAAGTCATAAATGACGAAGGGAAAGCTATTTACTCATACATCTAAAGAAACAGAAAGTAATTGAATAAGCACAGTTAAATTTTTCAGAAAAATTTTCCTCTGGTTGGCTTTCGAAAAAACACAGTAGCAGTTGTGAAAATACTATCACAGCATAAGCAACATGACAGACAGGAAACATAAGCGAACACAGTTTTGACAACGTTTTCATCATGTACACTCTTTTACTTACGATCGAAGTTAAGTATTGAGAAAATGAACACTGGCCTTGACAGCATTTAACAAGCTGGGCCGGGACTGTCAAACATTAAAGATTAAAAGTATTAACTTCAATAGTTGCCCTCACCTTTTGCTGGGATTTAATCTTTTTACAAACCAGTGCTGCATTGGGACTTCCACAATAAATACACTGCAGTCGGTTTATGAGCATATGAATGCGAAGTGAGTAATCTTTTAAAGTATAATGTATTCCGTTCTTTAAATGCAGAAAATCATCACAACTCTATTATTGAAAAAAGGCGCAGTTACAGTTCTCGTTTCATGTGTCTACATGTATGCTTATCATGGAAGGTACGTGTTACGAGAATGCCTCCCTACAGATTGGTTTATAAACAAAGAGTACAAAAAATATTGGACGTACTTGGAGAATCTGTTGTCACATAATGTTATGTTTCTATTGACAGAGGAATAAAAGATGCGGATAATGAATATGATAATGATGACGAAGATTACGGTGGCGATGAAACATCATCTCTAATTTTTACACATTTTTCTGAATATTCTAAATACAAAACCGTCCTTCCTTTGTGTTTCCTGAAATCTCCCTTAAATTGTCTTTTAAAATGTTATTCCCAATTCCGAGAGAATTTAATTAATGTGCATCACATTTGGGCGGTGCATTAAGGTAATCTAAAAACAAAATAAATTATTTGTTAGAAACCACACCGAACAAAATTAATTTAGTGACAGTGCTTTTTGTTGTCACTTCCTTTTAACTTTTCTAAACCCTTGTCTGAGTAATGAAATTCAGTTTATGTATTTTTGAAAGGAGCGACGACTTTAAAAACGGAGGCTTCGTTAAAGGTTTACTCTCTATGCTCCACGGGTTTATTGTAGTTACAGACTAACAGGGCCTGTAAGTGCTGTGAATGTGTTCATTAAAAGTATTTCTATAATTAAAAAGAATTCTGCAAGCTCCCTTGGGGGGGGGCTGCGAATGAGTTCGACGTGAGGAGCATTATCCCCCTACCACTTCTGACGTTCGTTACTGGTGAAACAAACCGTATTTTGTTAACAGGTGCGCAACCATTGTCTTTTTGCACCCCTACGTTTTGATAAAACTAAATGTTCCCGTTTAGAACTTGGAGATAGATCATTGCTTGTTGCACCATTACCGAACTTTTTAGGTTAAGATGCAGCAAGGTTTTCATTATGTAGAGCTCAGATACCTCTGTTATAGAACTGTCTGTCGTAAAGTTCACATGTATTATCTTATATAAAAGGGGATTCTTTTAATCACATTACTCTATTAGCCATGATTTCAAGTTAAGCAAAAAGTAGGAGAGATGGGGCAAATTGTCAAATGGCTCTTATTTCAGCCCGTAGTAAACAGTAAAATGCAGACCTGCAATTCCATGTCTCTACACGCCACACGGAAGCGACAATCCTTTATGAGAAGTTATAGTGGAAGGAAGCCATGAAGTTATTTTCCCGCGAGATTAGTAAACATTCACTTAATGGGGAACTTTTTTCTTTCCTGGGTACATATCCAATATTAAATACCTTCTAAATATTTATTTTGAAACTGCCTTTAAATGGCTTTATTCAGTTGTATTATAAGTATTTTAATTCCTTATTCTTGATTGCTACATCCAGCTTCCATTAAAACAAGCAACCAGGAGCAAGTTGTCACAACTAAAACGGGGCAGGTAGTAACATCACTTATTTCAGTGATAGCAACAGGTATGTATGTTTAAATACTTTTTCGGACGGCGGCCCGGGTTCAATCCCAGGGACCTGCATGTGGGATTTGTGGTGGACGAAGCGGCGTCTGGGCGGGTTTTCTCCGGGTTCTCCGGTTTCCCCCGCCATTCATTCCACCAACTGCTCCATCATCACCTTTCCTTTCATCCATTCACCAACATTTCGTTTCATCTACTTCCTTCATCCCATACCAGGCATCGGGCTGATCACCCATCCTGGATGCTCTGTCTGATCCATGAGTGTCTGCTCCTCGACGGGCCTCTGACCCCAGGCACCCGCTTGTAAGTCCTGGGGGGTGTAAGTCCTACATAAGAGGAGGGTAAACAGATAATGAATGAATGAATACTCTGTGTTAGGTGCTTTTACTATATAAATCTGCAATTATATATCTGAAGTGCTCTTAATAACTTGATTACGATAATTGTTTTAATAAATGTTTTAAACGTACATATTCCATTTCAATAACATGTAGGCAGCTTATTCCACATTCTGTGCCAACCTGCCACCTAGGTGGGGTAAGTTGACTCCCTACGCAATGGTTTAAGAAGTTAAAAAAATTAATTTTAAATGGCCGTAAAATGTATGATGATGCAGTTAGTAGGTAATAGATATTGTTAAAAAAACCTTATATAACACTACCACGTCAAGATTAGCTGAAATGTTGCAGTAATAAAAATAAAAAAACAAAACTTAAAGTTTCTTTCAACTTGCACCCCCTCTATCTACTAGTCTACAGTCTACAACAGAATTCAAGCATTTGCTATCTATTGATAAAACGCTATTACAAAATAAGGAAAAGAAATAAAAGCAGGATTATATGCTACCTTAGAAATTGTATATTCTTTCCATGACCGCGAGAAACAAGTGAAAAAATCTGATGTGTTACACTCACATGACTTTCTCTACTCTTGTACAATCTATTTTTACAAACGCCTATTCTCCATATGCTTCATATTAATCGAGATATCGAGATGTCAATCTTATTTGTAATTTTCTTGTAGATGCAAGGGGAATATGGTAGCTTTTAAGCGATATTCAAATATTTTATCGCTGGTTGCTATGTGGCGCATTCCATTCTCTTTGCATGTCCAGGACATAAAAAAATGAATAACGAATTTGAGAAAAAGTATAAGTATTGGAAAATGTAAGGAAATAACAAGCAATACCTCGAAAACGGTTCACTCAACAAAAAAATGTATATGATATAAGTTCTGTATTTAACGCGATCTACATTTTTTGTGTAGTAAAATTTTGTCTATCTCTTATGGTTTACTAGTTATGCAAAAGTCGTCCATAATGAAGAATACTTTTGGAGACATTCCCAGAAATTTCGAGATATACATTTCATTTCTCATGACATTATCTTAAACATATGATATTTTCATCAAAATCGTTAGAGCCATTTTTGAGAAAATTAAAATTTTCGAAAAATGTTCCATGTAAAGGGTAGTCTGGGGTGGGGGGATTTTCTTGAAAATCTTCGTGTCGCATCTCTGGAAGATATTGAACGTAAATACCAAGTTTGGTGTTTATCCGACTGTTAGTTTTTGAGTTATGCTGTTCACAGACACACACACACACATTAAAAACATTATAGACAATACAAACATTAATACTAAAAAAATAAACCGATTTAATGATACACACACACAGACACACACACGGACATGTTTCCAAAAATGCTTTTTTTGGATTCAGGAGGTCTCAAAACATGTATTTCCGGTGAAATCTCGGTATCGAATTTTTGGGTGGAATGCAATACTTCCCCTACTTACTATACGTAGTAGAGAAAGTAAAATGACACTCCAAAAATAACAAAGCATTAAAAAATTCAAGCTAATAACAAGTATACCGCGAATGGCTTGTGCCACAGTGGAGTTATTTGAAGAGTATTATCGTAGTAGGATATATAGAAGAGAACTGGCGCAGTTTTTTGCGTATATATGGGAAAGGATAGGGAAAATGGGGAGAGATGCGGCGGTTCAAGGAGGATAATGCATTTCTATGAGGGAGATAGGAGATATGAGAAGGGGTGCTAGGACAGAAATGGCTTCAAGGGTAAAACATGCGTATTGTACGGAAGATAGGGAATACGAGGAGAAGTGATAGACTAGATAGGAACAGAAGCAGGGAGAATGCGCTTTATACGAGAGAGATAGGGAATACGAGGGTTGATGCTAGGCTAGACATGGAGTTGAAGGAGGGGAATACTCTTTATATGAGAGAGGTAGGGGATACGAGGAAAAAGCTAGGCTAGCCAGAAGTTGAATAGAGTATACGTTTATATGGGAAAGATAGGGAAAACGTGAACAGATCTTAGGCTAGACAGATACTGAAGGACGAGGAATATAGGACTATATACAGAGGTGATAGGGAATACGAAGTGAGGTGTTAGGCTAGGCAGAGTTGAAGGGTATAGTATGTCTTTTATATGGGAGAGATTAGGAAAACGTGGACAGATGCTAGGCTAGACAGGGTTAAAGGTAGAATGTGTTTTGTGTGAGAGATATAGCAAACGGAGGAGAGGTATTTATTAGGTTAGGAGGGGTATGAATGGTAGAGCATGCATTTATATAGCAGAGACGATGAAACGGGGAGAGAGGCTATGCTAGGAGAGAGTTGAAGAAGGGGGAAATGCGTTTATATGGGAGAGGTAAGGAAAACATTATAGGTGTTAGGGAGGTTAGTGTTGATGCATGTGTAATGTCCAGTCTTCTCCAGGGTAGTACCATCAGGCATTCAGCAGACGATGAGTTTCCATTGGGTTGAGAGCAGCATACTTCCGTATTTCACAGGTAAATCAGACAGTATCAGGGTATTTAGGTTAATGCAAGTAGTATCACAGGTAGACAGATTCCAGAGTTGGGTGTAGAATAGTTTCGTATTTCATATTTAGTTCAGATAGTATCTTCGATATTTAGGATAACACGGATAGTATCATAGACGGACAGATTTCAAGAGTTGGGGCTGACATAGTTTCGTTTGATTTCATAGGTAATACAGCTGGTATCGCTGTTATTTTTGGTAATCTAAGTACTGTCGCAGGTGTTGACGATAATATAGATCAGCGATATACATCACAGCTATTTAATATAGTTTCAGGTGATTCAGGTAGTATCAAAGGGACCTGAGTCATTTTAACAAGTAATTAGGTTAGTATCGGAAGTACTTGGGATAAACCAGATAGAATCACAGGTGTATATTGCAAATCAGAACAGTGATTCGAAACAGGGCTATTTCAGTTAATTTGCACATGATTCAGCTAGTATGACAGATATTTAAGTCATTTTAACAGGTAATTCAGATAGTATCACAGGTATTCACGGTAATATAGAGAGTGGCTAGTTTATAAACATTTATTATCAAATGTTACAACACCTTTTCATATGTTAAGGAGTTAGTGTGTGAGACGGATAGGGTTAAACATTGTATAGGACTGCAGGTATATAGAAGTAGTATAAACTAACCCATTCACATGGTTGAGGAGATGTTATATAGTTTTTGGCACCTTTATTGTTTTATAACGCTACATTTTTATCCAAGTGTAGCAGCTTTATCTGTTAACCATTGCTTCGTTAGATAAGGTTTGTAAGGGTAAAAGCCTCTCCTATTTATCTAGGCTTGAGACTAACACTAGTTTTTGATCCTAATGGCAGGGTTAACGCCTCCCCTTCCATCTTCTTCTTCTGTCTTCACCAGTTGTCTGCTGGGTGTATACACAGCACATGGGCAAACTTCCATTTTTTAAGATTGTAGCCTCGCTGAGAAAATATTCATCTTGTGATCATTCTTTAAGCACAAGAGTGTTCCTGGTTCGAATTGCTGCTCTGAATTACCATGAACACCTGTCATGCTATCCGGTTTATCCTAAATACCTCCGATACTAACCTAATTACTAGTTAAAATGACTCAAATCCCTTTTATACTAGCTCAGTCGCCTGAAACCGCATTAAATATCTGTGATACAAATCGCTGATCTAAATTTTCGTCAACACCTGTGATACTACTCAGATTACCCTAAATGTCGTCCTCCTTGAACTAGTGGTACCGTGCTAGCTGCTACTTCCGAAGGTCGCAGGTTCAAACCCGGCGGAGTGCGATGGATTTTTTTCGGGCGTAAAAATCCTCACATGGCTTACTTCGGAAGGGAAGTAAAGCCCGTGGTCCCGTGTAGTAGATTTACGGCACGTAAAAGAACCCCAGGCCTGATAAAGTGACCTTTGTTCAAAATTAACGATATTTCACGCCCAATATAGAATAATGGGACTCTAAGGACCATAGTAGTTAAAGAGCGTCCATAAATAATGCTCAATTTATTACGATTACCCTAAATACCAGCGATACTAGCTGAATTACCTGTGAAATCAAGGAAACTATGTCACAACCACCTCTTGAAATCTATCTATCTATGACACTATCCGAGTTATCCTAAATACCTACGATATTATCTGAACTCACTGTGAAATACGAAACTATGCTATACCTAACCCTGGAATCTGTCTACCTGTGATACCATCTGAATTAATCTAAATACCCTGATACTGTCTGATTTACCTTGTAATATGGAAGTATGCTGCTCTCAACCCAATGGAAACTCATCGTCTGCTGAATGCCTGATGTTACTACCCTGGAGAAGACTGGACTTTACACATGCATCAACACTAACCTCCCTAACACCTATAATGTTTTACCTACCTCTCCTATATAAACGCATTTCCCCCTCCCTCAACTCTTTCCTAGCACGGCATCTCTCCCCGTTTCCCCGTCTCTCCCATATCTCTACCATTCATCCCCTCCTAACCAAATACCTCTCTTCGCTTTGCTATATCTCTCATACAAAATACATTCTACCTTTAATCTTGTCTAGCCTAGCATCTCTCCACGTTTTCCTAATCTCTCCCGTATAAAAGACACACTCTACCCTTCAACTCTGTCTAACCTAACACCTCACCTCGTTTTCCTATACCTCTCATATAAACCATACCCTACTCCACAACGTCTGTCTATCCTAGCATCTCTCTCCGTAATGCTATTTTTTTCCATATAAATGCATACTCTACTCCTCAACCTCTGGATAGTCTAGTTTTCTCTTCTTATTCCCTATCTCTCTCATGTAAAGCGCATTCCCCTTCCTTCTGCTCCTGTCTAACCGACAGCTCACCTTGGTATCCTATCTAACTCATATAAAACACATTCTACTTTTAACACCTTTCTATCCTAGCATCTCTCCACGTTTTCCCCTATCTCCCCGTATAAAAGACATACTCTACCCTTCAACTCTGCCTAGCCTAACACCTCACTTCATATTCCCTATCTCTCCTGCATATAAGCTTATATTCCTTCACCTTCAATATCTGTCTAGCCTATCATTTGCTCACGTTTTACCTATCTTTCCCATATAAACGTAAACTCTCTTCAACCTCTGACTAGCCTGCGTTTTCCTCGTATTCCCTACCTCTCTCATATAAAGCGCATTCCCCTCCTTCAACCCAACGTCTAGCCTAGCATCTGCCCTCGTATTCCCTATCTCTCCCGTATAAAGCGCATTCTGCCTGTTTCTGTCCCGGTCTAGGCTATCGCTTCTCCGCGTATAGCCTAACTTCCCTGTATAACGCATTTTTTACCTTTCAAGTCCTTTCTATCTTAGCATCCCTCCTCATATCTTCCAGCTCCCCCGTATAAACGCATTACCCTCCTTGAAGCGCCACATCTCACCCCGTTTACCCTATCCTTTCTTATATCAATGCAAAAAACTGCGCCTGCTCTCTTCTATATATCCTACGTATTGTGTTTGTATAAGATCTATATTTTTTAGGAATAAGCTTTGAATCATATCCTAAAGTTTAAGAATAATACAGAATTATATAAAATTCATTCCCAGTGAGATATGCTCACAGGATATTCCCATAATACTCAGGATTTGCGTTTTATTCGGAATATAGCCATTTAACTATACGGCATTTCAACAAAAATCCTTAGAACCGTCTTTGTGAAGATCCAAATTAACGACAATTCTTTCATATAAAGAGTAGTTTGTTTTGTGGAAATTTTATTGAAAATCTTCGTATGGCATCCTTGGAAGATGCAGAACTTAATAAATAACGAGATAGGTATCCAGCTAACTTTTCGTTTTGAATTATGCTGTTCACACATAAACACACACACACACACACACACACACACACACACACACTGACACATACACACATTCGCACATACATAGATACAGAAACGCGCGCGCGTGCTCTCACGCTCACGCACGCGCATAAACATGCACACTGAAAGTTTTCTAATTTTGTTTTTCCAGGGAGGTTCTGGGAATTTTAAAATATGTATTTCTGGTAAAATCTTAGATGGAGTTTTTGGGCGAATGGCAATGCTTCTTCTCACCTACTATAGTTAGGTGGGAGAAAACAAAAAAGAACACAAGAATATTTGCAGTTGGGAGTTGCAGTATAATAAACTTCGGAGTGTTCCTATGATATTTAGGAAAAACAGTATCTAATATTGCCATTGGGTGTAAATATATATTCTTCACCTAGATGTAATATATAACATGAACTACAGAGCTTGATCCAAAAATTCGATATGGTAAATTCAACAGAAATACACGTTTTGAACCCATAAAAACCATTTTAAAAGAAGGTGTGTGTATGTGTATGTCTGTGTCGGTCAGTGTGTTTCTCTATCTGTCAACAGCATAACTAAAAGCCGAAAAGTCGGTTAACTACCAAACTTAGGATTAAGGTTCAGCATTTTCAAGATATGAAGGGAAGATTTCCCAGAGAATATCCCTCTTCTACAGTAACCTTTACACAGAAATATTTTCGTTACTTTTTATTTTCTCAAAAGAGTTCCTACCATTTTAATTAAAAGATTATATTTTTAGATGTTCAAATTCAAAGCAAACCATGTATCTTAAATTTTCTGCGAATATCCTGTAAATTTTGTTTTATTTGAATGATTTTTTCTATAATTGTATCATAAATATAGACAAAAGCGTATTACAGGAAACATACTATAGAGTTACTTAAAATCTACAAATTGCGCTAAGTAGGTACTTATGTTAGTAGCGTTAGCCGTTTTCGAAATAGTCCATGTTACAGGTATAGAACTTCCCTATGCGTCACCTGATGAACATGCTTGAAAGTTTTGATTTTTGCTTTTTCGATCCTTTATTTTCTTTCTATCGTTAGAGGTGGATTCTTGTGGTCATGTAAAGAGCCTGGAATTTAAAAATTATCACTCAGAAAGCTAATTTTAAAATATATGGCTATCGTTCATCCTTCTGGACCCATCTTGTACCACAAACAAACGTATAATAAAAGTATTTCTGCAGTTTATCCCGATTAACATGAAAGAGGTAGAACAACACTAGTTTTTAGAAGAGTGTGTAGAGAAATTAATAAGAATTTAACTTCTTTTTCACTAATAGAGCTTTCAATAAATATACACGATAAACACATAAGGTGAATAAAATAATAATCCTGAGATATTCCTAGTTGTATTTGCAAAGCTACTAATCGAATGTGTAATGTGGTATTCGGCTTACCAAACTTAATTTCCTTTAATTTTGTAACAAATATTAGCTTTTATTTTCTCACTTCTCACAGTCCATTATTTTCTGAGCTTATCTTTCAGGAGTTTTGTCCTTTTTTCTACACATAATCACTATCAGTTTTGGTAATCATCAATTACGAGATAACAAAGCTAACAAATTAGTACATTTATGATTTAATATACACTTCTATTAGAATTCTGTCTAGTTTTGACATCAGGGCTTTGACTGTATTACCACCATGTTCATTAGGTTACCAATTAACATTAACTGCATATTACTACACCTAGCGATTTGGCTCCTTGGTAACGTGCATGTCCAAGGTTCGACCGGGCCGGCAACTCCGACCATGGTTTTTCGTTGTTTTCTTCCGTTGGCAGGTGAATGCTGGGGTGGTTGCTTCTACATAGAACTCCCTTTCCATCATTTACTATAATTTTGCTTCCCCTTTTATGTTTCAGGTAGGTTTCCGGGTTTTCTGCTATCGGTCAGTGTCGACAAGGTCACTAAATGGCACCACTTCTTTACGTTAGATCATCGCAAGGCTCCATTCGCCTCCATTTTGGTACCCGGTTTTGTACAGGGGCATATGGGAAGTTGCACCATGCTTTTCAATGTACGATATTTAATCCTATGAGTACATCAGAAGAACATAATGAGCAACGCTTTGCTTGAACGCTTGTCTAGCCAAAAGCAATTTTTGCTCCGGAGGTTAACTTAGAAGCTAAGACATACAAAAATAATTTTAACTTTTCTATAAGTCGTCACAAGTAGTTTTAGGAAATTAGATCAAGAATGAGCAGGTAAGGTTATCTAAATATATCTTACTTATGTACTACTTTTATCCGGTTACAATGTAAATTATTGATAATTTTATATTCTGTAGCATATGTGGCATATACTGTTAAATAAAGGTTAGAAGTTTCACATGTAAGGCACTTATTTAGACATTTTCTTTTGCAGACAAGTTTACAAAATAATATAATCACACGTTTTTATGCAATGAAAATGACCATAGGGCTGTTTCAACTAAAACATATCACTGCCAATAACTCATTTAAATTTTGTGAAAGGAAATTGAGGTTGTGTTATATTTTCGCAGCAATTCGAGTGACGCAAAACTAAAGAAGTAAGATTAATTGAAGTAAATGAAAGAGAAAGCTGGGAAAAGCGAAATATCTATTAACATATGCGACCTTTGAATATTTCATGTAATGTTAGTGCTGGGTAACTTAAAGTAATATATGCTAACCACTTGGGAGTATGCTACTTTTAATTTGGATACCGTAATGGTCCGTTTTTAATTTTTTTTTAATTTAGTTTGCGTTTCTCATGCACTGTAAGTGCAAAGTGTCTCAAAGCAATATTACCTAACTACTTGACAGTGAGTTGCTTCATTTCGTGTAACTGAGTATAAAGAATGTTCTGTTTACCACATGCCATTAATTTTTATCGAAGCTATAATAATATATTTTCGGCTTTTTTATGTAGGTGCAAAGGGTACAACATAATAAATCAATTAAGTATTTGAAAAAGGTAGATATGTTTAAATTTTTCCTCGTGTTACTAAGTGACCTCCCTGTGACATCTACAGCGGATTGTTTGGGGGTGGTGAGTCATTACATGAATTATTGCTCATACATAAATAGTGTTACATAAAACGGCAATTACTATTGAAATACAAGAACTCTCTTTTAGCAGGGGCAATAATGGATTTTTGCTTAACTTTTTATGATTCATTGTCATCACTATCATTTCTTTTATACCATCTGCTTCACGTTTTTCCGTCTCAAAACCAGTAGGTACGTAAAATGTAACTTTTCCATCCAGTTAGATTCTCTACTCCAACACTAACATATCAATACAATGGCCTTGCAATCAGCATATGAAACATATGATTGCGTCCATGTCCAACATAATACGCAGTAACCAATATATAAAATATTTCGACACAGTATGAAACAAAATGTTGTACGTAATTGCAGGAAAGCATTTTTTTCCATCCTTCTCTTCAGGACTGTTTTTCAATATACCGACCACAGCTTTGCCTAGATTGTAGAAATCTTACTCGTCCTGAAAAAATTAGTTTTCCAATACAGTTACGTAAATAGCTATTGTTATATTTTACTGGCGAGATGTTTATGGATCAGCAAGCGTATTCAAAGATAGTTGTAGGTTAACGATGTTAAGCAAACGTTACAGCAGGAAAGACCTAGAAAGGAATGTGAGAGATGTATAAATTGTAATTCTTCCAGTGTTTCACCCAAACCTGGGATATAAGAGAAAATCAGGGTACATTATGCTAAAATTTGTGCAAATTAACATGCGAAAACGGAGATACTTTGATCTACAATGCATTCTAACACAATTCAACTTAGTGGATATGAATAATTAAAGTATATGAAGAAACGAACTTCTATCAGCGAGAATTATTTTTAACCTTATCTAAAAACCCAAAGCCCAAATGTATGGATGGAAATATACTAGCTTTACGACTATAATTTCATATTTTGTTGACTTGTAATTGGTTAAAGGTTTATTATATTTACAGCGTATAAATTTCACCTCCATTATATCTCTTCTAATTCCCGTTGTACTACCTGAAGCAAAAATGAAAGAGGACTTCATAGACAAAGGATGAAAATACTATTATCATATTCGCTACGATCTACTTTAGTAAATTTGTTCAAATCCGAGCTTTTGTTGCTAGGTTTATATTGGAAAATATTCTCTGACATCAGGCGCTCCTTCTGTCCTATTGTCCGATACAACGCTGTAAGAGACGTAGTCCGGGAAATTTCAATATTTGTGGGGGTTAAACACAATCTTACTACGGCTTGTAATCCTGCATGTAATGGCTTGGTGGAAAGATTAATATATTGAGTAATTATGTCAGTTCTGATCAGGACGATTCATATATCCGAATCCCGCAAGTTACATGGATATATAACACTTCTATACAACAACAATAATAATAACAATAATAATAATAAATGTTACACAGTAAAATAATATTTGTTCTCATTACCCTCACGTACACTGTAGAAGATATACCACCAAAGGATGACAATGTTTACCAATAGGACGATTTTGAGGATGTTACCGGAGACCCGCGCGTACCGGATAGTGTTTTCCTCTGTATCAGTCAGGTTCAAACCCGGCGGAGGACGATAGAATTTTTTCGGCGGTAAAAATCCTTCGCATGGCTTCCTTCGGAAGGGAAGTAAAGCCAGTAGTTCCGTGTCATAGATTTACGTCACGTTAAACAACCTCAAGCCTTATAAAGAGATCTCTGAGCAAACGTTTTGGTGTTCACGCCCAATACAGAATGGGACGCTAAGAAACGCAGCAGTTAAAGAACGTCCATAAATGAACCTCCATTTAATTTTTTCTGTTTCAGTTTTATAGAGATGAGGTTCACTTACAGCGTTTCACGACTTACAAACCAGCATATGGCACTTCATACCCTGGGGGGACTGACCTAATTGGACCGTGCGACCTTGCTGCAATTAGGTCTTTCTTCTCTTGATATGTTTGCTTCACTTCTAAGAGCAATGACATTTGTGAAGCTTATCTTCTGATTAAAACTTTTCACTACATGCGTGGCGTTTTCTTATAACGGAACACTTGGGAGGATATCCTGCTGTCCGTCGTATGCAATTGCTCTTCCCTTAACTTTGATGCGTTGTTTAATTCCCTTGGGCCGTCCGACTCAAAACTTCTGCGTTGATTCTTGAACTAGGTAGCGTACACAGCATTGACCCATCTCCCGGCGTCGCACTGCGCTGTAATGTTAAGGCTGTCGGGGAAGTGCAAATGGCGGGAAGAGAAAAACAGTTGGGGGAGGTACACTGAAATGAGCACACGTGGGTTGATTATCTTTCACAGAACCCCCGGCTGCTAAGTCACCAACAATATTATGAGTTCTAGTTAATTGCTCTCCCGTGATTTTACACTCGCGTCTGTGCACCTCGAACTTGGACTCTCAACAGACGCAATTGCTATTCCGATCGCTCCTGACTCAACTTTCCTTACACTCGTGATAACTGTCACTCTGGCTCGTGTTTCTCGGTTACCTGCTGCTAAGTCACGTTCCTTAGTGCCCTGTTTTCCTTTTCACAGCACTTTGCTACCCTTTCACAATTGAAAATACCTGTGATTAATGAGTAACACCCGTTGAAACTGTTCACTTATGTGCCATAATTATTCCGCGCACAATCTAATGTTATCTCCGTTACTACGCCTCGCATCTAAAATTTACGGGACTTTGGACGTCACATTTATAAGATAACGAGTCGCAAGTGGTCCATGCGACTGAGACTGTCGGAGTGGAGGCTAATTCTGAAACATCCCCTGAAAATTAACAGCCTTCGGTTTCCTCACAGAGTCCAACTTCTTTTCCAGCCTATGGGTTGCTGTCCTTTCTACTAGCTTCGAGTGCTTCCTTATTGGCGTCCGTTTAAAGGTTTGAAGTTCAACCCTCTTTCCCCAGTCACCGAGAGACGCCACCTGAAACATCTTTCGAGCAACTCCCCCCCCCTCCGAATATAAGGGGGTTGAGTAATATTTTACACTTTCAATTTTGAAGTGCACCAGAAGCAACTGTTGTTTGTTCAGAACTATTTCGCGAAGGTCTTGCAAAAAACAATACGCTGTTTATCCATCAATACTCACATAAATTGCAACTTTTATAGGATGGTGTTGTTTTGAGTTGCTAAGATTAAAAATGCAGAAAAAGATTGTTTCACATACATTAATTGCAATAAGCCTGTAAATAATATTAGTTAACGTTTTTTTGTCGTCCTCCGTGGTGTAGAGGTTGCCATGCTTGTCTCTAGTTCCCGAGGTCGTGCATTCAAACCCGGCGGAGGGCGATGGATTTTTTCGGTCATAAAAATCCTTAACATGGCTTCCTTCGGAAGGGAACCGCAGACCTGATAAAGAGGCCTATGAGCAAAATTACCGGTCTTTCAATATAGAATGGGACGCTAAGTACCATAGGAGTTAAAGAGCGTCCATAAATAAAACTCAATTCGATTCGTTTATTTTTGTGTAGTTAGAATTATTACTACACATGTTACATTTAGGATGTTACTTATTTGAGGATTAAAGCTGTTACATATTTTTCGGCTCCGTAGCCATATGTAAACCTTACATTCCTGTGAGATCCCGTCGCCTTGCTTAGTTACAGCCTGTTTTCGTTACGTTAATCCTTCAGCAATCCTCTCGATTTCAATTCTTGATAGAACCAGCTATAGTCATGACCTTGACGACCGCCTGCTGAACTTGGAAGATCCAATAAGGAATTTGTGTTTAGTTTTATTAAACTATATAGTGGATCGTATTCCCTGTGGTTTATGATTTCAATTAACTTCTTTTAAATTTATTTAAAAAAGACAAATCTCAGCCACACCCTTGCTCCCACATGGTGTTGCCAACATGCTTAGGTGTGTTCCTCAGGACTTTCCTTTGTTTCATTAACAGCAGCGCTGTTCTTCTTACTCTGTGTCACGGCGAGCATCATTGTGTACCTTTATGTCACTTCTTTTTGCTTCCTTGTCCTCCCTATATTTGCACGCTACACTTACCCCTCTTCCGGCATTGCGTTTTCCGCATCCTCAACTCTCCGTTCCACCCGGTACATCAAACATTATTTCTGTATTTTGATTCTCACAATTTGGGACAACATTACTTTTGTACGACTTTTTTAACCCTTTATATCACATCTGGGGGCCAACTGATTTTCTTGGAGCGGAGGGGATTCTAACGGTTATATTTATGTTCTATGAGATTATTATAAGTCTAGGATGTTCAGAACAAAATTAAGAAGAACAATGAAATTGGGTTTAAAAATTCCGGCACGTCATTTTCCGGATGCGTATATAAGTAGGATTATATCGCATGATCCTAGGGAGAACATTTTCGGAATTTTGCGAAAGTATCGACAGGTATTATGGAAATCATGCTAACACCTTTTACGTCAGCTTTAGGAGAAGCATAAGTTCAGTATATACTTGGGTATTTAAAGATAACTTATTTTTTCTTTGTGTTTTTGTTTTGTCTTTCTGTTTTGTTTTGTTTTCTACTGCGAAGTCTCTGCTTGACACGTACTAACAGGAATCTAGTAATCTGTAGCACTTTGTTTTTTTTCAGATTCATCTACGCCAAAAGAACGACGGAACATCTGCATCGCACTCCAAGTAATCCTGACTGTTTCTTGCAATCTTATTCTTTGCTGACATCTTTACAGTAATGTACAGGAGCACTTTAGCTAACTAAATCTGTTGAATTAAAGCTTTGCTATGTGGACAAATTTTATATTGCGTCTCTTTGTCTTGATGGTTGTGTGATAGAAATGTTTTGGAGCTATGGATTCATCATAAGGTCCACTGCTGGGTTGGTCCCTCCCGTCTCTTGTATTAGAAGGGAAGGTCGTTTCTGCTACCATCTTTTGTGACCAGTTCAAATCAGCTTCTACTGTTTTCTATAGAGTGATGTAAACGCCGCCTGAAGTGTAGATGGAGAATCCCTTATCTTCCCAATATGGCTCCTATTGACAGATTGAATAAACTGCATAATGAAATCAGGTGGTGGGATATGAAAATTCAAAAATTTGTTATATTATTTTATATGAATATTCCTTTCCCAAATAAGAAGTTGTTATGAAATTTGAATTGACCTCAGTAATTTTAATTCTTAACTCATCTTGACCATGATATGGAGTCCAGAGGTGATTGGCAGCAGCACATCAGTCTGTTTAAATGTAATGTTCCTTTCATGTTCACTCATATGAGTTTTCAAATTTCTTTTTGTTTTACCAGTTGAAATACCGCATAATCTTTGCAATCCAATTGATAAATACCTATTTATGTTGCCCACAGCTTTATTTAATGGTTTATTCAATAATTCTACATGAGTATCTTTGCAGTAAACAATTACATAAAAATAATAGTTGCAACCCACAATCCCATCAACATGAATTTTGTCACTGTTTTATTCACAGATTATTGAATGTAATTCTCACAAGTGAAGAACTCAAAGAAAGCATCACAATACACAATTAAAATAGCATTTGAAAATGTATTTAAGCAAACCTATATAAAGTTTACACAATAAAACAAAACACAAACATTTAGTACTTTAAAACATTGTAACATAAATAATAACATGGTCTATCAAAATTCACTCATCATTCAGTTATATCTAAACGTTTTAAAAGGATTTTCAGAAACAACAACATGCAATATTCTCCTCAAAACACTTTCAATTGAAGAAATTTATTGAATAAACCACTAAATGGAACTGTCACATTTTGCTAACCCATTATTACTTTACTGATTAGCAGTATGTATTGTACTCAACCTAAAAATTTGATACTGAAATATCAGTGAGAAAAACACCTTTTATGCTTCCGAATCCAAAAAAAAAAAAACATATTTATAAAAACTTCTTTGTATGTACGTGTCTGTCTAGATCAGTACAACTTAAGAACAAAAAATCAGTTAAACACGAAACTTGCACATTTCAAAGATGGAACACGAAGATTTCCAAGAAAATCTCACCGCCGCAAACTACCTTTTAAATGGAAATTTTGTTGTTATTTTTATTTTCACGAAAATGACTCTAATGCTTGTGGATAAAATACCATACGCTTAGGACACTTTCATAATAAGTAACTCTTATAACTATGTCCTGAATTTTCTTGGAATATCCTGTGAAGTCCTCTTCGTTTGAATTACTTTTGTATAATTGGTAAACTATAACAGATACACAAAATCTTATTACACAGAAAGTGTAAATCTCATTAAAGCATAGGTTTATGTCAAATACATTTTTATGGCGTTAAGGATTTCCGAGATATTCTCTATATTTGAATTGAATTTTCAAATAGGTATACTTTTTTCATCTCATAAGTCGCTAATATTTTTTCTGTTGGCCATGCAAGAAACATGGAATTTGAAAGCAATCATACAGCGATCCGATTTTTAAGAAATGTGATTATCGATTTAGCCTAATGTGGGATCTCATACAGACAAGGAGATGTGTAATGAAGTTTACCTTGATTATCAAGAAGTAAATAGAAGAATAGGCTTTCGTAAGAATAGTTTGTAGAGAGTGAGTAGGTAGAGAAGGTCAAGTGAATGCAATAATCACATTTTTTACTTTTCGATAGCTTTTCGCTGTATGCATATGATTTTGTTCCTTACATAGCACAAAACTCAATTGCAGTCGTGATATATTTTAACTACTGAATTCCATTGCCGGAAAACGTACACACACAACGAATTCTTAAGCACATTCACAAACATCGTACTCTGAACTTATCATTACTACTTAATAGAATATAATAGCTTCATCAAAATATTCTAATGATAACGTAACATAACTCGAACTTGATAAATATTTAGTTGCACGTCGAGCTACATTTATTAGTCACATTTATCTACTATCATATCTAACGGTAATAAAATTCATTAAATTACATAGTATATGCAACATGACAGGATTTAAAATCAGTCAGAGAATAGTTACCATTTTATGTGCCTGATTTTGAAACTATACGTTAGCGAACTATTTATACAGTTTTTCTAGGTGGTTTTTTCAACGCTACTAAAACTGTAGAAGGTGGGATCTATGGTATTTAAAGAGTCAGTACTACTATTAATGTGACTGATCGCATGTATGTAACAATAGTACAATAAAAAGCTGTGCACAGGACCAACTCAAACGTGTGCAGTTAATGGAGCACTTAGAAGTTTCCCTGCCTATGCTGCTTTACTACGCTATAGACATAATTATTAGAATCACTAAAGCTCAACACAGGCTGTAAGAATTGGATATTATCACATTATGCCACTGTGATTAATTTAGTTCTCCTGTTTGTTATTAATTACAGTATTTTCTATTTTCAAAATGCATTACAGTGGAAAATGTCCTAAGAGTAAACATTTTGAAGTGTTTCACTAAAATTCAGAAACGGCAGAGTTAAAAACATCCAAATTTATGAAAAACTTAACTCTCATATCATAATATGTAAATTTATATTAAAACTATGTTGTAAGACGATGTTGTAGAACATAGGATATCAGTCAGATCCTATTCTCTGTAATGAAAAATTAATTATCCTTATTAGATTTGTCAGTGTCATGTAAGATGCGTTTGTATTATGCTTGTATGAACTTCAATTACAGACTAAGCCTTAAACGTTTCCGTGTATGATGCTATGAAGTTAAAGGGAATAAAGGACTACAACACAATTAAGATTTTGTGTGCTCTAGCAAACTTTTTGCATAATTTGCCAAGAAACAAGTTTATTTTTAGAATATTCTGATATTTGCTTCCATCGTGTGTTTGCTTTACAGTAAGTGTAATATTAAACTAATTTAATATTAAAAGTATTTAATTTTTACCACTGTAGTGGAAATTCATTTTATTGTGGTCTTCGGTAGCAGCTGAAGAAGTAAGCTTGTTTACTGTCATAAGTATTATGAAGACACATTAGCTTACGTAATACCATATAACTCCGGCTAGCACAAAATGGTAGTTCTTCCGCGAAAGGACTGCTGGTTAAGCTCCTAAAGCTTGCACGTTAGAATGTCGCTAGCTTCAAAAGCATCATTAGCTAGTATTTTCGGCTTCAGAATTGTAAATTAAGGAATGTAGCCATGACCTTCTCAATGTGTGTGCCTCGTTAAAATATCGGAGTAACATCTTCATTCAAATACTAAATTCATGTAACCATTCATCTTCATTTACACTGGTGCAATGCAAAAATTTTGATTTTGTTATTTAAAGTGGCTTCATGTTATGTAAAGGTCATGAGTAGTAGTGGTTAAATGGGACGGTAATGGCTGTTTGTTAAAATCGAGGTGCTAATATTGTGGAGACTCTTAATTACTGTAAATACCCTGCATGTATGTATTTAGGAATAATGGTAAGCTTAAAAACGATACTACATTCATCATTGTAAGTCACTTTATGAGATTATTATATGACATACGTTCTTTCGGTAATTCAGAACCCAGGCTTTACATAGTCTACTCTCATTAGCATTCCATTTTCGTGAATCAGATATATAGAGACGTTGTAAATATTTTGTATTATGTATAATGGAGTTTTAGGAGAAACAATTATGGTTTTCAATAGCTCAAAAATTGTATTTCATGGATTTTAATTGCAGGATTCAATTAAGTAATACTATCAAGAACATTTATGAATATTGCTTAAACTTCTACTTGCTAAAACTGTTATGTATGTATTTACTGTCTAAATAAATCCTGTGGCACTACAGCACGCGAAGAGCCTGGGTCTGCCAACACGACTGCCGGCTTCATGCCCACGTATGCACAACAGAGGTGACCGATCATCAGACCGGTACGGGTAGGTGATGTGGTAGCATCACAAATCTCCCAGCCTGAAAGTTGACTCACGACACCAGGACCGCTGCCTATCGCACCTCCTCACTTTCCTAACGATGCTGGGTGATTACCGGTCCTATCCCGGGAAGTTAATTGCGCATCCCCATGGTATTTGCTATTTACAGATATTTATAATAATTAATGGCAGCTGCAGGTTACGTATGCATTTACTGATACAACATAACTCTCCAGGAACCTTGGACCTTTATAGCACATTCCATAATTCTAACACGCCACCCCCTTCCTCCGCATCGGATTGGGATTTGGACCTTGTGCTAAGGAGTACGGCACTGGAAAATAAAAGAATTAAATAAGGAATAACACGATCAGAACTCCGGCTTTGCAAACACATGAAAGGTATAACGACTGGGAGATTTGCATAACCAACGATGACAGTGAATTTTATATACAGATACCTTCAGTCACACGTATATATGCAGTTCTACACTTTGGAAAATTGTTTCACATGTAATACACACGCACAATGTGATTAAGGTTGAAACAGGCTAGCGCTCTCTTACAACATCCGATAGCATAATTACAGCAGGTGGTATATTCTAGGAAATCGTTGTCCCAAAGGCAACGTGAATCAGTAAATATGTCAGATTATTGTACATTAACATGTGGCAAGTAATCCAAATTAGACCATATCGCAGCACCCATTATGGGTATACATTACAGCACTCAATCAAAATTATTTACCTTACCTGTTACCCACCAGTATGAGTTTACTGGATATAATAGCTGCAAAGATAAGAAACCCGTGAACCGCTGATATCAAGTTTTAACTCGATCGCGCCCATCTTAATTTTCATGTGAAACTTTGTGTTATTATTGTTAGGCACAATCCTCAGAATCGATGATTAAAACATATTAATTGCAGAAAAAATAAATGCCACCGTCCATTAATATGATACATCACAACTATTACAACTTCTTTTATTCAGCTGAATCAGTATCATAGCCGGATCCTTATATAAGGAATCATCGACTTCTCGTGCAGATGCTCTACTCTGAGCGACGTGATTCTGATTCCAAGTAATTGATATACCATATTTCCGTAATGTATTTTGCTTTACGAGTACAAAACGGAGTTTTAAATATGCGGAGTATAAATAACGGAGTGTTTGAATATGCGTTCCATAAATGCGAATCATAAAAATGTCCCCATGTAAATCAATACCCATTGAAATTTGGTTTAGCACATTACTCTTTCTGTTTAAAACACAGTATCACACAACATTTTCCCTAGTAAATATTTTGCATTTACGTAAATGCAGGTAATATAATGCAGTCCAACAGCATTTGAATTTTTCAAGTCTTATCCAACTTTCCGACTTAGTGTCTACAAATTCTTGCAATTTTCAAAACTGATTCAATTTTCCTACTTAGTGCCTACAGATGAATAGGATGAAAGAACAATTATCAATAAAACAAGATAACCTATCAAAAATATTGAATAACGAATGTGTTTCTTTTCATACGCTGTTATACTGTTGTGATTATAATAAACCGCATGAAATTTGCATCATATGACTGAATAATCATAAAGGACTATTAGCTTTCTCTACGATAACTTATCTCCCGTAACAGAGTTCGATATCCGCATATCAAACCAAGAATAGCCTCCTTCTTTCTAACAAGACATTTTTCAAACGATTAATGGCAGATAGTTAAAGGTATCTGTAGGAATCTTTGTTTCTCAAAGAAATGTAACAGTAAAAATATAATGTTATAAACGTTTGCCCAGTACTCCAAAACCAAAACATTGTACATTATTGACGTTCAAAATCAAACACTTTTCCTATTAGAATAGGCTTACGTCTTCCAGAATTGTTACACATTCTTAGTTATATGTCTATTGAAGAGATAAACAGAGTTTCTGAAGCTTTACAAATTTAGAATGAAGGCACAGCCTGTAGAGTAAGAGTAGGTTTTCGGATTTCTTTGCCTGTTTCGTATTGTAATACAAGAGAACGCCGTTTACTGCAAATACACTCTTTATTTATCACTAGGTACACAACGTAGCACAAACGTTACACTTGAGTCACTTTGTCACGCACTCAGAATACAACACAACGATCCGTCGAAACAATGAGAACTGAACTGCTGAACTGTACGACTCACCTGTCTGTTGAGTTACAATTCACAATTAAACTGCACTGTCTACTTACACTCCACTTTTCACTTCGTCACCTCAAACAGCACTCATCTCAGTTGAAATCAACACTCGACTGCCCGTACTGGCAGAGCGGCCCCTTATAAAGGTACCGCATACAAAACAGAACCTTCCAGAAGAGGAACCCACAAGAATTGCCGAAACGAATGCTCCAGAATAGGTAAGTGGCACACAATGTGTGTTCCAACATTATTGTTCCACGTTGCCTTTTGTTCCAACGGTCGTCGAAAGCCCCGCCCAGGTATGGGGCCGAGAGGTGCTTACCGAGGGCCCGCAAGCAGCCTCGCTCGCTCGCGCGCGCGCGCGCGCGGTCACAGTATGCTATCTGAAGGCCATAATTATAGGAAGTCATACCTCCAGTCATAAGACGAAACCCACGCAACAAAGTTCTATCAATGTGACCTCTTTGTCTCCAAAACTGAGCAGCGAAATAAGAAAGCGTAAATCTCCGCATCCTTAAAGTGTGCTGTATTTCCTAGACCAAATCAGCAGCTTTTTCTACCAAAACCAGCATAGAGAAAGAACCGAAACCTTATAAAAGCAGAAAAATGTCAAACCTCATGGACTAGCGCTTGAAAATACATGTACCTACTCCCTATGAGCTTAGGGTACATATTGAAGACCTAACGGACGTTAAGCCTGAAGGATGAAAGAGACCTACGATCATTAACCTATAATGAAGCAGTATAAGTTGGTATTAAAAATAATTGAAAACCGGTTATAAACACAAAGCCGATCGTCTCAATAAGGGGGGCGCAGAACATTGTATTAAGCGCCATGTTTAAACCTATCAAGTGATTGATGGAAAATAACCCTAATGGCTTTCTCGTAAGCGCCATGCAACTTCACACCTCGTTTTAAAATAGTGTAGGTGTTAGCGACATAACTGTCACTTTCAACTGCACTAACTACCTGAAAGATTTAGCACCACGTTACAAAAAGATATGATGCGATACATTCACATGACTTTACCCTCTATCATTTATCAGTGGGTATACAAACTATTTTTACTAAAGTTCATTATTCTATCTACTGCATTTTAATCCAAATAAACCTCTGCAAAAGCCTTTGCATTTGACAGCGATAGACAAATAGGTAAGAACTGGACGCTATACGCTAAACATAAAATTCCATACTGTTTCCATGCATTCACGAGAAACAACTGAATGTTGAAAGCGCTTTAAAGAGTGAGCAGGAATAAACAATTCGATACTGGGCTGGCCCCGTAACTCAGTCCGTAGAGCACCTGCCTATTGTGTGAAGGGTCCCGGGTGGGAATTTTTCTCTAGCCAAGAGAAGTGAGAAGTATGAATGAGAGTATGAATGTGTATTATGATCTAATGATTAAAACTCAAAGGTGCAAGACAGCAACGACAAGAGTTACACGAGTGAGCACCATTGTCTGGACAATAAGTTCCAAAGGAAAGGCCACCGATAAGACCAATGGGGGTATAAATGGAACTAAAGAAATCGAAACCTTAATAACGGATGTCTCAAAAATGACTTATGCCACAAAACAACTTATTTAAAGCAAATTAAGTGTTTTAAAGAGATCTACTTTTTCGTGTAGTAGTTTTTGTCTATCGCAGATTATTCTCAGAAAATTAAGATGTACATTTTATTTGTCCTGTAAATATATTTAATATACTGTATTTTAATCAAAATCGTGTTAGACATATTTTAGAAAATCAAAAGTTTTGAAAAATGTTCCATGCAAAGAGTAGTTTGGGGGACAGATTTCTTAAAATTTTTTGGGTCGAATTCTTGGAATGTATTGAACCTAAATATCAAGTTTGATTTACCAAGAATACCAAGATTTGGTACCAGACTTTTCGTTTTTGAGTTATGGTATTCACAAACACACACACACGCAAATACACACACGAACCTTTTTCTAAAAATGTTTTTGTTGGATTGCCTCAAAACATGCATTTCCGGTGAAATCTCGGTATCCAATTCTTGCATGGATTACAATACTTTCACTACTTACTATATGTAGTAGGAAAAGTAATACAGCTGTGTTACCATGACAAAAAAACATACATCCGATACTGAAAAGATAATGAACATTACCGGCCAAAACAAAGAAACGGCAAGAGATAAGACATTTACAGATCAGTCAAGCAATTCTCTCCCCATTATAATTAGCCTAATGGATGTAAATAAATGCACGTGGAGCAGAAAGACTATAAATGGGTAGTGGTTGAAATACAGCTATAAATGCTACCGACTCCTTATGAATGACAGGCAAGAAATAGTCTCCATATAATTTAAAAATTGTCGTGTGATTATTACAACAGTACCATTAAAAGAAATTAATAAAATTGGTATTATTACTAATGATGTATACTATTCTGAGGATATTTACTTACGAGAAAGTAAATAACATTTTCAACACACACAGTACTTGTTTATTGCTTTTACGCGATGTTTTAAGTGCTACAACTATTTTGTATGGTTCAGTTAAGTGTAAGTACAGTAAATGGGATATTGGTAACTATTGCCTGTAACGTGAACATGCCTGATGTCAAGAAAAAATACAATTTAAAGAGCGGCAGAAAGCAGAAATTACTAAATGTGTTCAATTCCCTAACGCAGAAAAATCCCAAAGTGCCGGTGAAGGATATGGTGCATCTCATGGCTGGTTTAGTGGTGTGGTATGTGGTATGTGACAGATATTCGCAAACAATTTAAACAAATAGATAAGCTGAAATATGCCCAGAACTGCATTGAACAAAGTGGACGATTTAGTTAGTAATGCTATCCGTTCTAAAGCTGATGCTTTCTTCTTTTATAAGGAACCACCTACAATAGACAAAGGTTTCAATGCAATCAATAATGATGCAGATTTACGGGACTTTAAGAGGTTAGCATTTCAGAAACTGCCCTTGGTATAGGTTTCGCGAACATGAAAAGAAAGAAAATTAATGTGATAATGGACAGGTAAGATACAGCATTGTGGAGGCTCAAATATTTGAGAGTCATACATTTATAGGAAAGAAAACAGAACTTGATAAAACTTGGGGCAATTAGAGACATATTAACCCTTAAACTTGGGTCCATTTAGCTGCTGGATAGAAAAACAAAGCCTTTTTTTAGGTTAATCCTCAGGTTTGAAAATTCCAAACGATAAGGTAAACATTATTGTAATACATAGGTAGTAATGGTGGACTTTAAATGATATTGGTACTCGTACATTTTAGTCGAACGAAAGTTCTAATTATCATGAAGAAATAACGTGTGACCTTTACAGGGAATAGTTTTAGAGAATTTTGCCTGCAAGCGTTACGGTAATGGATTAATGGACAATACACTTTACTTTCACCCATAATATCAAGTAATATTTATTAAAGGCATTTCTTTCCACAACGTTTAGTTTTGTATATATTGTATAGTCTCAACTTATATGGCCCATCCTCTACAATGAGCTATGCATTAGCACAATAGAACTTCAGTGAATTTTGACCGCGGTTGAAACACCTAGAAGCATTATATTTGCAAACAACTAATTTCGGTAAAACTTCATCTTAAGGCTGCAACCATCTGCGTCACCTCGGTGTGCATTCTCCATGATTAGCTATGGAGCAATAACATCTATCAACAACATAATTACAAATGATTGGGATTGACAGCACTATGTATTATATTAACACAGCAGTAAATGAAACCTTAGTATAAGCTTTTTGACTTGCCCTCGTACATAAGCAAAGAAAGGGAAGGTTGATTAGACAAAATAATGCAGTGGAATGAAATTATATGAAAATATTGCATAAATAACCTCAACCTTTGAGCATTGATGATCATAATGCAAAGTTATAGAATGAAAAAATTATGCACATCGTGATATTTAAATGTATAACATATATGAAGGAATTATTTCGATTTCCTAACATTGTCAACATCGAGAATCCCGCGGCGCTTCTTTCTGATCGCAGCCCGCAGAAGTGACAGTGTGGAACAATATCTGTCGGCATTGATGGTGGCAGCTGGCGGCATGAAATCCAGCACGAGCGGTCCACGGCAATACCAGAATGCCGTTAACAACACTTTGTGAACAGATGGGCAGTACGGAATTTCTTTTTCACAGGAGACTGCGGATGTTTCCACACCATACTCTGCTGTTTTGATTCCGGCGTGCAATACAGTACCCAAGTTTCATCGCCAGTAACAATGCGATCCAGGAAATTGACACCCTCTTTCGCATATCGTTGCAGATGATTCAAAGAAGCAATCATTCGCTTGCCTTTCAACACGTCATCCAACTGCTTAGGAACCCACAGACATGAAACCTTCCTGTACCCTAAGCACTCGTGAGTGATGTCGAAAGCACTCCCAAAAGAAATGTCGAGCTGCTACTGGGCAATGTCTTTAATGCGCACACGCCGCTCTGCTTTCACCATTGCATCCACGCGGGCAATATTGTCATCAGTCACCGATACAAGCGGTGTCCCCGCACGTTCATGGCCATTTTCGAACTCAGAACACCACCATCTCACACTTCTCAAAGTAAGACACCTTTACCCATATGATGGCTGCATTTCCCTGTGGATCTCGATGGGCATTCGTCCCTTACTCCATAGAAAACGGATCACACTTCGTTGCTCGTAAGCCGTGGACGTGTTAAGCACACCTGCCATTTTGAATGCACTGACAGCAGCGCTGCCGCCGGCAGCAGCTGGAAACTCTATGAGGACCGGCCCATGAAAAGTCCAATACTTAGAATGTATATGTTGGTTTTTGTTTTACATTCGTAATTTGGCCGAAAATAATAGGGGCAAACACTTTTTGATTTGCCCTTGTACATAAGCAAAGAAAGGGAAGGTTGATTAGGCAAAATAATGCAGTGGAATGAAATTATATCAAAATATTGCATAAATAACCAATAATACAAATTATGCCTGTATTGGATAGTTTTTATTTCTATTTTCACATGGCCTTTAGCTGAAAACTACTTTATGTATACTACATTTTTTGGCTATTAGGTTTGTAAGTATTGTACTACCTAGGATTCCTTTTAAATACATCGCACAAGGCTACTGGGGTTTAAAGCTTCGTATTATGCGTTGTAGCAGTGTTATATACAATTGTTAGCTAAATGCTTTGAGTCAATCACCACTCGGAACCTTACAGATTGTTTCGGGAACTTTTCATTTTATAGCTATTAATAAAGTTAACCTGCACATACACAAATACCATAATGTTCGTTTACCTGCATTAAGGAGCATTAAAAACTTATGGAATGTTCCTGATGTTTTCCATCACTTTTTGATTTATTCTTAATGTGACATATATTCCTATATTATATAAGTAAATGCTTATTACTTTCTCCAGTACTTCTTCTACTTACAGTAAGTGGAGGAAGTAATGCATTGCATCAAAAAATTCAAGGTCAAAATTTCATAGGAAATACACATTATGAGGCCTCATGAACCCCTCGCCAAAGGGGATTTAAAAATAACCGTCCGTGTGTGTGTGTGTGTGTGTATGTGTGCGTGTGTGTGTGTGTGTGTGTGTGTCTGTGTCTGTGTCTCTGTACACCATAGCTCAAAACTGCAGACTAGAATATTTTATTTAGAATGTTTTATTCTAAAATTTTATATGGTTGAATTAACCATCTGTGGAATCTAGCTAACAATTTAGAATTGTGTTCATCACACAGCTAATACATATCGGTTCCGGATATTGCACTGGCTGTTACTCCTGCTTTATAAACGAGATCCATGCGTATATGATGATCATTCAAAGAACTAGACGTTTTATGATGTTTGACAAAAGTCTTTTCTCGCCTTTCTGTGGATCCCATTTCTATCTCCTTTTATTCTCTCTACTAACTACTTATATCAAGTAGAGGAAACATTGTATTCAACCCCAAACTTCGATTCGAGATTTCATCGCATATAATATATGTTTTGAGCAACCCTGATTGCAATAAATCATTTTTACATAAAGGCCCGTATCCGTGTGCGTATATGTGTCTGTCTCTATGTATGCTTTTGTGAGTGCTACTCACAAAAGAAAATTCAGTTTAATACAAAACTTGGTATTTAAGTTACGGATCTTTATTATATCAAAATGACTCCAACGATTTTGATTAAAATACCATATGCTTAAACTTGGTATTTAGGTTAAGGTTTATTATTTTGTCAAAATGACTAACGATTTTAATTAAAATATCATGGGTTTAAGCCGTTTTCATAAAAATAAAATCTGTACCTTGCATTTTCTTGAAATAGCTCTCTAAGTCCTCATTCTGAGTGACTTTTGGATAAAATTAGTAAATCGTAAGTGATAGAAAAAATACTACTATATAAAAACATAGATATCGTAGTACAGATAAACTACAGTATATGTCAAATAAACTTTTTATGGCGTTAACCACTTCAGAGATATTCTTTGCTTTTGGTTTGAACTTTCAAATGCTTTATATTTATCTCAACTGCAAATCGATCTGTTTCCTTTCTCTTTTTCGTATTCATGCAAAGAGAACCGAGTTTCAAAGCCATCACATACCAACAGGCTTACAATAGATCTATCTACCGCTTTAGCCTACTGTATTCTTCTTACACCTGCAAGTATATGAGTAATGGACCTTTATTTGTGTTAACAAGAAGTAGATAGAGGAATAAGGCTTTGTAAGTATACTTTGTAGAAGAATGAGTAGAGAAAGACATGTGATTGCAACACAGGTTTTTTCTTTTTTTAGTTTGTGCTGTCTTTATATATCGCTGTGTTTGTTTTGGTTGGTTCTACAGCTTCTCTTAGCATTTCCATCACAGATAGATCACCTTGGTTCTCCTATTCATTGCCTGTGGTATTTTTTTTATATTCCATTGGGCATTTTCCCAATCATGCCATTCATTGGTTTGAATTTCGTTAGAGGGTTAGGTGTATAATTAATTACATTTTCAATTTTCGGGAAAAAATCGAGTAAAAACACTACTGTGTATTGTTTGAGTGGCATACTATTCTGAAACATATGGCGATGTCCTAAAGAATGGGTTCATGCGGATTTACTTGCAGTTGACCCATTATTGCCGGAATGATTTTACTATATATGTCGCTATTCCTATAATTTCTAAACCGGCATTTATAACCCTTTCAGCGGTAGCATCAATGAAGTTCTTAGAATAGCCATGATCGTTAAAGCTAGACGAAAGGTACTGCTCATCCATTCCAAGTCAAACACCGCGAGTTCGAGTCTCAGCGACTGTAGTCAAATGGCACATTTGTGAAAAAGCGCAGAGAGGGACTCAGTAAAATAACCGGTATGATGGTGTGCATGGATGCTGAAGAGGTTACATATGACTGTAGTTTGAATGGATTTAAATTATTATTATTGCTTTTACTACTCTTTATTGATAAAAATTTATATTTTTACAATATAAATACGCCATAAATCCCTGTATTTCATTGCTGAAATTCACTATATCTAATACGAAATTATAAAAATAACTAAATAGAAATAAAATAAACAGATTGAAAGGCCTGAAGGCGTAAAAAATCACCTTTGTATGTATATATATGTGTATATATACACATATATTTTGTGTGTGTGTGATCGAGAGAGGGAGAAAGATGCCGTTGATGTCAATCTAATGCTACCAATATACACGGTTGACCCTCGTAGTGGTGTTCGTTTCAAAATCATACTTTATGTTTTACCTTCTGAAATAATTCACTTGCAATTAGCAATCTAATAAACCAACTTATCCAGTTTTGGAAAATAGGAAGCATTCCAGATAAATGGAAGGAATCAATTGTCATTCCATTGTTTAAGAAGGGAAACACAGGAGATTGCAATCGCTACAGGGGAGTTATTTGTTGAACTAATGTTACAAGATATATGAAAAAATTCTTAGAAATAGAATAAGTAATATTTTCTCTTAGAGCCACAACATGGGTTCAGGAAAGGCTGATCTTGTTGTGACTGTATCCTTACTATGACGCAATTGCTCGAGAAAAGAAAGGAATTTAGTTTGCCAATAGGTATGGCATTTGTAGTCTATGTTAAAGCCTTTGATAAAGTAAACATAAACACAATATAATGAAGTAACGAGACTTTACAAGGGCAAATCAAAGTTTGTATTTTTGAACAATCATAACAACAAAAAATGCCAATATAGAGATAAATCAAGTAGTGGGGCAAAGGCTGTCCTTTATCACCAGCTTTGTTTGACTTATATATTGACATCATAAGAAAATGATAATACATTTTATTAGAAAACTTTAGAGTTTATTATAGAAAATTATATAACTTTCTTTTGCAGATAACCAGGCAGTGATAGCAACTGACGAGGATAGCTTACAAAGAGCGATTTTTCAATCAGAAAAGATTTATGCTGAATACAACATATAAATATCCCCAAGTCTAACTAAAGTACTGACATTCCATGGAAGGAATCCAATAAGAGCCAAAATAGTAGTGAATAATCTTTTAATAGAATAAGTAATTGATTTTAATTATTTAGGAGCTTTCTTAGGCAATGACAGGATAAAGGACATCAACAAAAACTTAAATTTGAGTTGCAGTGCAATTAGGAGAACGTTGACAAAGAAAGACAGTAGAGAAATCCTCCTAAACTTTTAACATTTTTGTTGTTGTACGGCTCGGAATGTCGGACTCTCACTGAAAGTTTACTAACAAGTTTGGAAGCAGCAGAAACGAAATTCTTACATGTGGTAGGATATACTCTTTTAGATGAGCAAAATAATAAAAAATCTGATGTGTTACACTCACATGACTTTCTTCACTCTTGTACAAACTATTTATACAAACTTATCCATCTACTTCATGTTAATCGAGATATACATTTGCAGAGTCTATCTTATTGCTAATTTTCTTGTAGATGTAAGGGGAATATATATTTACAAGGGCAATTTGGAAATACAGTAGCCTTTAAGCACATACATATCTCTTAATAGCTGGTAGTTAGGTGCAGCATCATTCCCTTTGCCACAGATTAATACTCTTTGCATATCCAAGACAAAAAAAATGAATAACGAATTCCCATTTGAGAAAATAAGTATTGAAAAATTTAAGGGAATAACAAGCAATATCTCGAAAATGGTTCACTCAACAAAAAAAATGTATATGACATAAATTGTGTATTTTAACGCGATCTACATCTTTTGTGCAGTAAAATTTTGTCTATCTCTTATGGTTTACCAGTTATGCAAAAGTCGTTCACAATGAAGAATACTTTTGGAGACATTCCCAGGAAATTCAAGATATACATTTTATTTGTCATAAAAATATTTTAAACATATGATATTTTAATCAAAACCGTTAGAGCCATTTTTGAGAAAATTAAAATTTTCGAAAAATCTTCCATGTAAAGGGTAATCTGGAGTGGGGGATTTTCTTGAAAACCTTCGTGTCGCATCTCTGGAAGATACTGAACCTAAATACCAAGTTTGGTGCTTATCCGACTGTTCGTTTCTGAGTTATGCTGTTCACAGACAGACAGACACACACACACAGACAGACAGACAGACACACAGACACACACACGGACATGTTTCCAAAAATGCTTTTTTTGGATTCAGTGGTCTCAAAACATGTATTTCCGGTGAAATCTCGCTATGGAATTTTTGGGTGGAATACAATACTTCCCCTACTTATTGTACGTAGTAGAGAAAGTAATATGTTCAAGAACTACAAACATTATTGTAGTAACTAAAACAGAAGAGTATAGAAATAAATGATTTGAACATATCAGAGAATGGATAAGAAAGGCTAACTCATATGATCTCAATTATAATCCACAAGGACATAGAAGTCGAGATCGACCAGCTAAAGGATGGCGTGAGCATCTGCAATAAGTAGCCAGAAGTGATTAGAAATGTTGATAGTAGATAATGATAGTAACAGTCTTTTAACTTTGTGCGGAAGTTTGTATATAGCAATTTTGTAACACTGTTAGTGTCATTAGCTCAGTTCCTGAATATGCTAACACTTCATGGTGTGCCATTATTAGTGCATCTTCCATACTCCTTGGAATGTACGTTTTCCTGTTTTTTTACACAAAATTGCATTTTTCCTACCAATGGTTCCATTATTCGATGTTAATCTCGGGAGCCTTTTCTAGTAAGTTTGGTAATTTTTTGTTCTGCTGTGGTTTCTTTGCAATACGTTTTAAATTTTGAAGCAAATTCTTGCAAAAGAATATTTCTTGTTTCATGATTCTTACTTCTCTGTGTGGAAGTTCGATATTCTCTAGAATTTGAACGTTGTGATTCCGGCGGTATAATAAGTCACTTTGTGGACGATTTCTACACTTTACGATAGAATCTCATGAACATATACCAAAATAGTCGTAGCTTGCACAAGTTGATAAACGAAAGGCTCGTATAGTTCGAATAAAGTGTCAGTTTTCTATGGTAGATATTTTTTCTAAGCAGTAGAAGCGTATAGTATACGGCTCTGCAGCACAAACGTTTAATATTCCAGATTGCTTAATCCTCTGAATGCCGTACTAATTACGTGAATCCTTCATCTTGTGGAAGCAAAGCACGAATTCTAAACTATAAGTATCTAAGACGCATACCTCTGGGACGATATAATCCTACTTAATTTGCAAAGAGCTTCTTAGCGTTCCCGAATGTAGTTTCTTTTCTATTTTTTTATATTGGAATGAACTTTGATTGAAAGCTGAAAATACTTAATGTTCATTTTATTTTGTTCACATTCCTTGGATAGGATATCTCATTGGTTGCTTAAATTCTATCCCTGTTCAGCGTCATTCGCCTTTGTGTTATAACGTGCTAAAATTCCAACTCTTTTACCCAGATTTTTTGAGTTTTTCAAATGCACTATTTCCAATAAATTTATTCAGTGTGAAACTTATGTGTTTCAAAAGTTCCTCAAAATCTCTATTATTTTAACATCATCCAAGTATTAAATAAGGAAGCCCTAGGTTGCTTCCTTAAATATGGCGTTAATGGCACTTACATATCTATTGCTTGAAGTTATTAACGCCAAAGCACATCCCTTGAACTAATTCTGTTTTTAATTACTAAAAATCTGCATATATTATAAGCTATTTATTTAATCCTATTTGCCGATATGAGACAATCAAATCTAAGACTGAAGAACATTTGTTACCGTTGATAGTTGACAATACCTTATCTAAACTTTGAGTACGAGAACGGTTGGCAAAGTGCAAATATTTCTTTTCTGTAAGTTTTCTCGTCCTAAATAGCTGTTTCTCTTTTTCATCCATCAAACAGGTTTTAACTTAAGGTGAGTATTCTATTTAAACAATTCTATATTTCCGAATCTTCTAAATTTCTTTTCTGGCTTTATCTCTGTGGCATCGCAACATCGTGCTATTTGTGCTAGGAGATTTATTAAGTCATTGACAACAAAAATATGTGAAATAAGTTTTACGCGATTGTTCGGAAAATGGTTTCCGGTTCTTCAACAATACGTTCCTTAGTACTTAATGTTTCCAGAGGATTAGAGTGTGCAAAAGTAAGAGATTCCTTTGTATAGTCTCTCCTCAATCCGCTACCTGCTATCAGCTTTCGATTGGTGTCGATGTGCGTGTCTTCGGACAATTCCATTATTTTTTCTTTTTTGCAATCCTATGGCCATCAATTGTTATTTACGGCGCACTTATGTTTAATAATAATAATAATAATAATAATAATAATAATAATAATAATAATAATAATAATAATTTATATGCATATCATATTACTACGGTTTATCAGTTCTAGTAAGCTCTCAACTATCCTAATACTTGTATTTTGCCCAAAGAATATCTCCTGACTTAAATGGAGCTCTCCTTGCGTTCTTTTAACTCCATAGCTTGCTTCGTTTTTTTAGAAACGATATACAATATTTCCTCCTGCCAAACGAGACTCAATGGTTATAGCTGGTAATGACATTAACTTCGAATTTCTTCCACTGCACACGCTAATAGTAGCTCTGGAATCATTTTGTAAAATCACACTTCGTATTTTCGATAATTATCACTACCCTCGGGAATTCAGTTATCTCTATATCCAATTTATGCTAAAAATGACCAACATGTCACCTGTTATTAATTCACCAATTGTGGGCCCTGTTCCGACGACATTACACTGGTATATGCGGACCTTATCCTCTCTGGTTATGTGTGAAGCCTAACAAAACCAAAGAGCAGCATTTGTTTCCTAAATATGACTCTGAGATGCTTGTCCTGCATTATTCGGTGATTGCACATCGTTTCTCTTGTGACTGTCCACGCGAGCACTTGTATTATATCTCCCTCTTCCTCTTACCTCCTGCACTGTTTGTAGTGTTATCTTATTGATCTTACGAAATACTTACGTTTCTTGTCAACCATATCCTGACTTTCGTTTCTCAAAAGTGAGTCCCTAGTCCATCTATTGCACGTAATCGTGGTTTCTAAATCTCTGGTTCGTCTGTATTAATTGACTCATAGTCCCAGCGTCTCCTACAAGAGTCATATAATTATAGTTTAAAGATTCCCTCCAATTCAAGGGGAATATATCAAATACTTCTTTCAAACAGTTCTAAGGTTTCTATAGAGATGGTGTTACCTTCGAGGTATGCATGGAGCGCTTCGAATTATTTACAACCCAGGCATAGCCAGTTCAAAATAGAGTTTTTTGAGGAAAAGGAGCAGGAGCGTTTTTGTGAGGGTAGGTTTCAGAAAACATTTGAAAATCAACAACAGAAGTGAATAAAACTGCATTATTTTTGTGTCTTCTAAGTAAGCCATCATCTCTCCGGATTATAAATTTAGTATAACTCAGTACCTGTACTACATTGTTATTTCGATTCCACTTGTGTGAAAATCACTGAGATATGACATAACACTGTTTTGTTTACATCAGAATGCAATTATCTCTTACATTTTGTACACCTACTTTGTTATGTATAAATGTTTTAGATTCCCCCGATTTGACAGATGGTTGAGGACCATTGAACGAGGACGTCTCGGACCTTGAAATTTCTTTTGATGATGAAGAAAATGAAGATTCTTCTTTCATTCTTCCAGATTTGCGGTCCGCATAATCATCATTATTATTATCTTCATCTAAAGAGCAATTGGAGGAGTAAGATGAGATTATTCAGATTCTGTGCTATCATCTGATGCAAGGAGAATTTATTGTTGTAAAAGGCTAAAGCCGAATACATTTCAGCTATTAGCTTCAGATCCAGATGCAGTTAATTATATATACTTTCTTTTATTGTGAGATAGTTAATTAAATGCCACTCGAATTTTGCTTTTCTGTACATAAATCCAAACTTCTAGTGAGATTACTGTTGATAATGTTTTCCCAATTTATACTGATTTTTTAAGGAGTATATTTCCTATTATCCTCTAAACTTTATAATTGGATCTGAATTGTGTATGTTTATTATTACATCATATAATTTGTTTTCATTTATGTCATAGAAAACAATAAAATTAAAATATAAATGGTGAGAAATATTTATTCAGTTTCGGCAACTACCCATTAAAATTTCTTTTTTAATATTTTGCACCAGTACCGAAGCCATTTACATAATTATAAATTAAAATATAAATGGTGAGAAATACTTATTCAGTTTCAGCAACTTCCCATTAAAATTTCTATTTTAATATTTTGCACCAATACCGAAGCCACTTCCATAATTATACGAAGGTTTCAAACATTACTTAAAATCAAAATTTTATTCAGGATTGAGAAGGATAAATACTCTCTTGCATTTTCTAAGACATTTCTACTTATATTTGTTTTTGGATACTAATAAATACAGTCATACGTATTTCGTATTTTGGAATTTCTACCGTATCTCATATTTTTGATTAGCATTTCATGTATCTGTTCTCGGCAAACCGTTCTGTCATCCTGGATTGTATTTTTCAGCTGTATTATCTTCATTTGCATAACCACTGTAAGCACGGCGTCGCCATAATTCTTGTTGGTAGCTTTCAAATGCAGAAATTAGGCCAGATTTTGGCTTGGAAATAATTGGGGAATTCCGGATTCTCTTAGGAAGAGAATGAGACATGAAATCACTGTCGCTGATAAGTGGTTCTGCCAATTTATCTTAGTGTGTGCATCCTAATGTGTAATCGGCCAAGCTCTGATTATTTCTATTATCATATTTGCAGTTACTTAAAGCAGATCAAATATGGTTCTGTGCCGCTGAGCTCCAATACGTGTTTAAAATATGCGTCGCTCTGAGTTCCTCCCTGCATCAATTTTGGCCAATTCAAAGGTCGATTACGCAAGGCATTTTTTACAATTATCATTTTCAAGGATTCAGGAATGCTTTTGAATCTACAATACCCTCAAGATCAGAATATACTGTCTGGGATTATCAAAAACTAGTACACTAATTTCGCTCAATAATAATTTATTGTATTCACAACAAAATTGTTTTCATATTACTGTGCAAATTTGTGAGCATTCTCAACAGTAGCACGGATTTGCACTAAGTGGCTACTTTCCGCATTCGTTTCACTCGCGAGTGCGTTACTATTAACATACTTTAAATCAGCAGGTTCAGCTAGTTCTAATCTTCTGAATGGCCTTCTCAGTTCATCTATACAGCTTTCTGCTGAGCTGATTGTGGTTTCTACTTTCTGTGGCTGAAATTAAATGTTTCTTTTACTTCGTATACAATTTCTGGCGCTATTCTCTCTTCTTCCTCCAATGTGAGCTGTACCGCAGTTAATTTCGGTTGTATATTATTTTCTGTTTCATGAAAGTATTCTACCAAAGTTTTTTTCAGTTTACTCAGATCACGTTTTGAGTGTCTCTCTGTGAAGCATAAAACTACCTTCCATTTCCCAGGCTGGAAATTACATGTTAACAACTTTACGTATTTTAGTTCTTAGCTCGTTTCCCACTGTTTTTAGCTCATATTACAATCTAGTCTTAGCTACTTTAACTTCCTTTAATGTTTCATTTTGTGTAGCCAGTACTTTAGCTGCAATTCCAGTCCACTACTTTGTGCGCTCAATTGTTTTATGATTTTGGACTCGAAATTTATCCCCAGGTGTTTATTTTGTTCTTGCAGTTTTGCCTCTAATTCACTACTCTGTTCATCAAGTTTAGAACTAATTATAGATTCTAGTGTGCCTTAATTAGCTGATTTAACACATAATCACAGTGCCGTTACTTACTTCATGATTTAGACCTCTTTTACTGCTTTCGGACACTACATACTCGCCACTTCCACAACCTGAGGAATGTTACTATCTCTTATATTTTCCATATTGCCTAAATTCTCTATTCTGTTTAGATCTTGACCTGGTGTAAATCTGTTATTACTAACTTTTCTATATTGGCTCATTTTCCTGCCCCTCAACAGAATCTAACCTAAGCAAGTACCATGCTACTACTAATAACATTACAAATTAGTAAACTAAAATTTTGGTTACTCCCTTATTATTGCTGTGGGGATTCCTCCTCAAACGGTGTAGGTTCTCCCTGCACAGTCGTTCTGTCTCGCACGCCGACTTTCTTGAGGTCGGTAACCATCCTCGGAAGACTTGTCGCCTGTTTCTGGTAATGCGTTTCTCCGGTAGCTTTCTCGGTAGTCTGTGACGTTGCCTTCAATGCGCAACTTGATGGACGTGCTCTAATTGTCTGTCATTGGCCTTCTGTCTCGCTTCTCATTGTCGTCACCACACTTCCCGTTTCTCGCATTCTTCTGTCATGAATATTTACATTCCTACCTTAATTTGGCTAAATCCCTTTTAATTCGTGCCCCACATTGGGCGCCATTTTCATGAGGCTACAACCCTCTAAGTAACTTTATTGTGACTTCTCCGCGTTTAGCTCCATGTGGCACAGTAAGATGTATGACCTACATGAGTATAGGTTATTTGGAACTTTGACATCCTGGTTCAAATTTGCTGATAACTTCGTGAGTATTGTGAGCAGGAAAAAACTTCTCTCTTGTTCAGAAATGAAGCTGGTCTCAATGTGATTGAGGAATAATTAACTATAATTACTACTATCATCATTAACTTAAAGTTCATGTCAAACACTATACTGCGCCAAAGTTTCAAATTTGTATTACCGTGAAATTATTCCTATGTCCCCCATCGCAACTCGTAGATAGTTGCATTACTAAACCACTGGTCGGCGTTATGATAAAAAGAAAATGAACTTCGTTTTGGCTATACCTAGCTTATTGAAAATATATCTTCTCTCTCACTTATCAGCCTAGAAATTCAAATATTATGGTTACTAATTCCCGCTAAAGGATTTATCTTGGTGTTCCACTGGCTATTTCTACCCTGTGACAACAAACGTGACGAGGCTATCTTCAAGTTTTTGCTCTCCCCACTTCTTCCAAAATGTGTTTTTACCATAAGTGTCTGTGACATCTTCTCGAATTATTTATGGATATCTCTACAATAACTTTTGTCTAATACAACGAGATTAATATAATTCCTCAAAGTTTCCCCCTCACTAAAATACAATAGAAATATTTTTGGTACCGTATTAGTGCTGGTAACTCTGCCCAAGTGGTATACTCTAACGTCCATATTTTACCTACAGCAGTACATACACAAAATAAACCTCTATTAAGCTAGCACAAATAAAAAATAATGGCACAATTTAATTAGTCGTGAACTAGTTATTATGAGGTGGAGGTACATTCTGCCTCAGGCTCCAGCTTAGAAGTTAAGTACACACCAAAAACCAAAGCAAACACGAATCATAGAAGCAGAGGTGTAATGGAGGATCAATCTTTGCTACAGATAAAGATGAAGTTCCTTTAACTGCAATGGGAATGTTAATGAATTTACATCACCCATCTTTATTATTACAATATTTACCTCCCGAATAGCCTTTTACTTCCCAAAGGTACCTTAATAAATCTTATGTGCCAACTATTAAATACATTTAATTCAATTCTTTTTTATCTGGAGAGCTCAGTCTGTATCTAAGATATGTATTTTACTTTCTTTGTTTCTAAAATGAGGGAGATTAACTGATTGTTAAATCCTCTGTAAGATGAGGTTTAAATTTCATCATAAAAATTCATTTTTAGCATAATGAGGTATACTCAAAAAGAATTTCGCAAATTAAACATTTGGAAGCCTTATATCATGTTACTAAACATTTAATATTCTATTATGTCAAGCATGTAGGATATTCTACACACACTTCTGGAAAACTCTCCATTAATTGACACAAAGACATTACTGTCTATCTCATTAAGTAAAACCATTCTTGAAGATTGACAATCAGTGACTTATAAAATTACAATTTTGCATTTTGACGACAGTGTTCACCATGTGGATATCCAACATTCGTTAGAAATCAATAACTTTCTTAGAATTTACAAGGTGTTATTTCAGTGGAGGAATGTGTTTCGGAACTATTGGAGAAAAATGGGGTTGTTGTTTTTCTATGCATTTAAAGCAGCCTTCACCACGCATATAAGCGTTATGACCTTCCATCAAGACATTATTACTTTGTTGGAAGGTCTTTTGACCATGTATGTCTTGGAGGGAGAAAACGTGAAATGCCAAATATTTATGAACTGTTCAAGCTTTTTCTCTTCAGTTTTCCTATCAGTTATTCTCCGTTCTAACCTTCCCTGCATTTGAACATTTCGAGATTATTTTGAGATACTATTGGAAATTTTCTATTATGTAACTTTTCGAAATGTTCTTGATCACAACCTAAAGAGTACGGTTAGGAGTCATAAAGGAGTAGCCTCGTTTTGGGAAAAACATCTACACCTTTTGGACACTTGAGGGAACCTAAAGTAGCCAGTTTGCAAATATGGTAGGTACAATTGCTTTCATTCTTTCCGCCACACACATCAGCATAATAACGAAGCTTCTTAATTCCTTTCAGGTTTAGCTTCTGCAGAGAATGGCAGAGACATAAAGCCAATTCATTTGACTTTTTATGTATGTTCTCTTCCAACACATAACTTGTGCAGTTGTAGGGGTTGAGTTTGTCATCAGAGGGGCCAACTGCAAACGAAAGATTGTATAGCTATCTACCATCGGTGGTGTGTTTTGTTTGGTTCCTTAATATGGTATTAATTGTAGAAGAGGTAAAGTTTTCTGATATTCAAATGTGAAGGTTACGGTTTGTTCGAGCTTCTACTCGTTTTTTAAAAGGCAGAATGTGCCTTGTCTGGCTTTTTATGTTGTCTTCGTGCTTCAATTTGAAACTTTACTTTTGGGTCTTTCTTAAGGTGAATCCTTTAATCGAATTCAGTGTATGCTACGTATATATCAACTTTGGGATATGTGCTTAGTATTAAATAGCTACCGAAAGTATATTTGTTTCACCTGTACCTCAGAATAGTCTGCTCATTGCACATTCTATGCAATAAAGCAATATTCAGTTAAAATTAAAAATATGTATTTTAACTGTCTCTTAACCATAATGAAGTTCACTAAAATTCAAAGATAACGCAGATTTTATCACAAGCTCTTTTTTTCTTGAATTTTCTGATATCAGTAATCAATTCCTTGTTTTTCACCTGGAAAATATCAAGTGTGAAACAAATGGTTAGTTTATAAACCCATCTCTTGTTTTGTTTATTTAGATAACTCTCAGAAAGGCTTATTTGACACACATGCATTGTATCATTCCTCTCATTTTTCCTCAAGGTAAGAGGGTAATTCAGGAAGTTACAGCCGTTTGAACATTTCCGCTGGGCAGATAACTATCAGGCTGCTATCAAAGGCTAAATGATTTCCTCAACACTTTCTCTCAGCGCTTTGTGACTACCAGTTGAAACAAGTAGTTATTATGCATCTTGAGATTTTTTAAAATCAACTTGTGATACAAAGTCCCGTGGACTGTGAGTTGGGAGGTGTTATTCAATTTTTTAACGTTCGGATATTGAAATCGAAGAAATTAACCCTCAACTAAAAGAAGTTTATGGTGATGCAGTAATGAGGGAAAAAATGTGAGAAAGTGATATTAAGTTTCAAAATGGACGAACAAATGCACCTGACGAAACTTCGTCCAGACGTCCGTTGCTCATCATGGACATTTCGAAGAATCAAGTGCACAAAAAGGTCATATAAGGCAGACGTGTAATCCTATACGATTTCAAAATTTATTTCCCAAACATTTCTGGTTCTTTGTTTGGTGAAGTTGTGTACGAACACCTTGGTTTAGTTGACTGGCGACATTCGACTACAGCAGGGAATTCTAAAGCTCCTGGACTGATATGACAAATGCTTTAATAATGGAAGTGTATATGTGGAGAAATAAAGTAAGCTTACATTTCCTGACATGCACTTTGAATGAAATATTTGTTTTGAATTTATTAAAACCAAACCGTAGTTACTTCCTGGATTACCCTCATATTTTTCTTGGAAACATTTTTTCCATGAGCAGCTATTGATGGCCTCTTTCGTTTAATGGAGCGCACTTCACAAAGTATACTAATGTTATAAAAGAAAGAAAATTTGATACATGTGATTATGTGTGCATGTAGGGTAATTTTAAAAACCAATCAATCAAATCCTATTATAACCTTTTCACCATTGAAGAGCACTATTTTTTCTGACGGGCACATGCATATGAAACAATTTATAATTTCAATTCATAAATTACCTAAAGACTAAAGCAATTTTCAAAGGCTATGAATTATAATTGCAACACATTAGAATTCTAAAAGAACATGTTTACGAAAAAGCCTTTGACTATTCCTTGAGAATGCCGTGGGATAGAAAATAGTTCAAATGCTTGTAAAATTAGACAAATGCCACCAATATTTCATTCCAAATACATACAACAGACATGCATGCGCACAAACACATACCACACACACACACACACAAACACACACGCACACACACACATACAAACACACACACACACACTCAGATGGTCAGGATTTAGCAACTAGGAAAACAAAAGATGAAGAAAAAACAAAGGATATAACGTTTTACAACGCTACAATACGCCCGTTTCAGTGCCAAAATATTTTAATAACTGTCATGCTGTTGCTTTATTTTCTTTGTAATTATGTTGTATTCAAATTCGTTAATATGGCATGATAAATAAACCGTAGAAATATCTAAAATAATTAGCATTAAAATGATAGAAGCACGTTTTATAATTAACAACTAAGAATATTATCTTTCTGAATTGCAGAATGGGTGTCTTTTCTAAAGTGGTAAACTTGGTGACCTGGAAATGAGTCTTCATATTCACGAGCTATCATTTTAGTAGTTAATTACATGGTTGCTCAATAGTTTAATGGTTGCAGGATAACTTTAAATTCGGTTTCAATAATAGAATAATAAGAAAAACCAATAAAATGTGTAAGAAAATATTTAAAGCTGAGCTGTTTATGATTTCAGCTCTTCCACTTCTCAGACTGATTGTTGTGGCAGTATTCTATATCACAACAATGTAAATGCCAGAGTGATTGTAGTGCAAATAAGCATTATTGTATGACATTGATTTGAGATGCTTGTTAATTATAAGCATTGTTAGGAAATAAGTTTACACGGCCTCACTGAAACTGACAATAAGAGCGGGCAACAATGAGCGAGGGGGTGAGTTGTTTATTAATTAGAAGAGGCAAGCAAATGACGTCAGAGTAGCGCGCTTTTCTTAGAAATGGAGGGAATATCTTCCCTAGAGCATATGTGTTCGTAATTTTGATTGGATATAAAAATAGACGCTAATGTTGGCGCGTTTTATTAACCAATGGCAGCTCTGTTATAATGTTTTGGGCATATCGGGTTGAGGGAGTATAAATTATGAAGCCAAGAGACGGGTAACGTTCAGTCCAACAGAAGCATTCGCGGGTAATACGGCGTTCAGTCCAACAGAAGCACTCGCGGGTAATACGTCGTGCAGTTTTACAGAATATCTCGCGTCGTAAAGTTAGTTATAAATGTGAAATATGCGAATTAATAATGTGCAGCAAATATGTGATTGTAGTGATATTAGAAAATATAACAGTTTCAGTCGGGCGTGTATCAAGAGTAAATATGTGGAGTTAAGGAAGTGTCACGGCAATAAAAGTGTAAAAACAAATTCTTTTATCAGTGTTATATTTTAGTAACAAATCCTTTCCGTTTACACACCCTGTTTAAGAGATATGCTCGACTGAGTAGTAATAATAACTAGCCGGAGGACAAAGAACTTAAAATTTAAAATAATAAAACAATTAAAGGCGCTCAGCAATAAGATAACACGAAGTTACCGCGACAAATTGGCTCCCATACGTGCGGCAGATAAACATGAAGCATCTTCCAACTACCAACAAATATTCTACTACATTGTGAGGTTTCGTCTTCCTTGCTTTGGTGGCAATACTGATATAACATTGTGTGTTCATGTGACTGAAAGCTGTATGACTGCTACTCCTTAAGCATTCTTTTAGTCAACTTTTGGTTTTGCTTGCCGAAATTCATCTGAACCTGGAGTAAGCATAAATACTATAAACAAAAGGAATATAATGACGTTACTCTCATGGCCAAATGGAACTATCCTATTGGCCAACATGGATTTTGTAGAATTCATATCTCAAAGTCTCAAAATTGCCAAGGAGGATCCAAAATGTAATTCATACGGCCTATCCAGGTATTTGCAATGCCAGCCAATTTTTGTACCCTCAATCGGCGTCTTTGAACACCGCATTGTGAAAGTTTGTCACAATTTCGTCGGTTGTAGTGGAGCGCTCATCATCCTCTATTCAGTAGCCCGCTTTCCAACTGTCATAAAGAAGAGGAAGAATCCTTTAATATCGAAATTAACTCATTTTGTACTTCCATTGGAGTTAAACCCTTCAAAATGATCTACTTTATAACAGTTTGTATACGTCTTGAGACGGATTTGAGTTCGCAAACTCGGCTTACTTTGGCAAAGGTGAACTTGTTTAACCTAAATGTTGCTTGGTTGCTCTAAACGTTATGCGGAGTTTTTGTGAAGAAAATGCGATGCTAATATGGGAAAGATAAAGACGGCTGTGTTTTAGCTATTGTTGCACCAGTTTATGACAAGTGTTTTGTTGTACAAATCGGTGTGAACACATAGTTTGATTTTATTTTAGGGAGGAAAATTGACTAGAGCATTTCGAATGCGCCATGTAGTCTTTAAATTCATATTCCAATGCCTTGAAACATATTTAAAGCACAACAAAAGGCTTGTACGAGCTTGTCTGTAGAAAAAACGAATGACGTGCAATCACCTTATTACGAGTACAGTAGAAAATAGTACTCTTTGGTGGAATGTATACTCAAACCGATTACACATCCCCGTGGAAACGTATTAATCGTGCTCACCCAATAAATCTATACGAAATTTCACCGGAAGTACACAACTTGAGGTCACCTAGATAGACAAAATTCAGTTTTATGAGAATATCCGAGAGAGAGAGAGAGAGAGAGAGAGAGAGAGAGACAGAGAAAAATCCGTGTGTGCGTATTGTTGTGTATATGTGTGTGAGCGCGCATCATACTCGTAACTCGAAAACGATATATTTCGGTCCAGCATGTTTCAATATGCAACAAAAGACTTTCTGTGAAAATCCTTCCACAGAAATATACAATTTAGATGAAAAAGACGCTATTTTTGTTTTACCAAAAAGCAATCTAGGCATTTGGTTTAAAATATATTTTAGATACTCTCATGAAGAACAGAATGTTCTGCATTTCCTGTAAGTAACTACAAAGTATTCCTTATTCTAATTGGGTTTTATATAACTTTGTATACCGAAGAATTGTAAGCTATAAAACAAGCTGACTGCATGAATGTATATCTCAACAAAATACCTAATTTAAGCCAAATTAAATGTTTATAAGTTTGGCCATTTCTAATATTCACTGTTGTTAATTTAAAGTTTCCAGAATTTTAATTTATATGGTTTTCGAAAATTTAAGTTATGCCATTATTTCTCGGAAGCCATGCAAAGTGTGTGCAGTACCAGAGCCAACTTTTAGCAACCTGATTTTCAAACATTTCACTAATGTCTTATCCTCCTGAATTCATGCGTTTAGCGCATAATTATTATTATTATTATTATTATTATTATTATTATTATTATTATTTATATTATTATTGTAGTGTTTTCTTAGACTTTGTTGATTTTTTGCACCGGGAAAAATCAATTGGAGATTATGTTCTTATCGGCTAGATTGTAGCATCTAGTGGGCAGCAACAAACATCACTCATATGAATTTACGAGTGTTCGCTATGAATGACGAAGCAAATGCAAGGAACGCTTGACGATTTTCATCACTCATGCTCTATGCAGTGTTCAGTGAATATTCTGTTGCTGAGGTGTATACCTGAAGTAGCTGAAAGGAAGAAGGTATTTTCTTGTACAAACATGTATTTTGAAGATGGTTTAGTTCCAAGCAGAAATACAGACATCGAATTTGCAAGTGTTAAGTATATAAATACCATTATGAACGTAGATGCAGAAAATAAAGATAAAACCTGAAAGTTTATTGCATTAAAAAAGCACCCTCAGCCAATAACCCTGTCTTGATTAAATATGGATAAGCAAGAGACAACAATGACCTTATATATGCAACATTGATATAAAACCGTGAATATTTTATAAAACCGCTGTGGCTCACTTCTTTTAAGAAGCGAAAGTTCACAGGTTAGTTCTTCTACCTCACGTAATTTAAAAAATAAAGCAGATCTTTCAAGGTGAGTGTTTTAAAACATATACAGCAGACATGTGACCATTTAATATATATATATATAGCAGGCCATATTTCACTTTGTTGATTCAAACATCTATTGCTTTTGGAGGTGAACACGGACACTTTCATGCTGTTATGTGACCGTGTATTCTCAGAAATCTGAGCCGAAGTAATCTGGAGGGAAATAATGGCAGAAATATATGAAATCACTTAAAAAGCATTCCCTTTTGCTAGGATATCGTATGTGAAACACTTACTGATTTGTGGACAGAATATAACCACAGAATAATTGATAAAACATTTGAAAAGAAACTTAGGGATCTTCCTACACATACTCCAGGGAGATTTCTGTTAACAATTGGAGTGTTGAAAATATAAATGCAAGTTTTAATCACATAGGGTAATTTAGAGTTAACGCAACACTTCAGAAAAACTTCATTTAGCTTAATTTGTGCAGAATGTTACTAGGACAAAATACTTAAATATTTCTAATCGCGTACGCATGCAGGTAAACTTTTCCTGCTCTATTATAAATGAAGGGTCATTTGGATTACATATGTAGCCCACTGCTACAAAAATGCACAATGTGACCACTGTGTGAAACGAAGTCCAAGAAATTAAAAACAATAACTGCAGAAATAAACCTCCGCAATAATGCATTTACATAAAAATAAGATCTAACAGTGGAAAAGTACTCTTGGTTGGGAAAAGTATAAGCGATATACCTGCATGTATTAGTTCTGATCATGCTCAGCTTCGTAACCCAAGTCGCTGCTGAAATCCTATTCAAATCATTGTACATTAATCAGATACGTGCAATGGGTCATCCGTTTTCAGCTTCTCTCATTTATGCTTTCGAAGGATGTGAGTAAATCCTAATTTTCGCAAAGCAACTTAGAACTAAGAGCTACCAGTGATAAGTTATCTTAAAGTTGTGTTCTGTATTGTGGAGATTTTTTACATGTGTGTAAACCTACATTTCTTTATAAATACATTTATACGAGTATAATTATATATACGAATACTTATAAGACATTAAATTACACAAAAAACAAAGAGTCAAACTAATTGTTCACCATGGGAGATCGAACCCTAGTTTCCAGTATGATAAGCAGAAATGTTAATTATTGCAGTGCAGTACTACTAAGCATTATACCATTCTCGATGCCAAGCTGCGTACATTAGCAGTCACCCTGTGCTCCACGAGCACTCGGAATGGCCGTGGAGCATGCCCCGAACAAAGTGGTACGAACGGAAAGAATACAAGAATGCGAACCATGCTTCGAGAAAGACCGGAAAATCCGAGCGCCAAAATATGTTGAGATGCTCCTTTACAGTCCTTTAGCATTTACTTCAGTACCTCCAAGCACTCAAAGGTGCTGTGTATTCTTCCCTTTGAGTGAACGCTTTATTTTAATCCGACACCTGCTAGAACTGGTTCGTCTTTAGCTATCAAAAATAAGTGCAAAGCTGATTCAGTCGAAAGGTGGCACTTTAGAAAGTCCAATGTATACTCTCTCATCATCTGACACATCTTCATACTATGCCATAAGTATATAGAATGTTGTATTTTTGATGTAGTCTTTTCATTATACAGGCCTTTGAATGTACGTACGTTAATATCCATCCCTGTGGTCTGCATTAGTCATTTTAAACAGACAAAGAGACAAACAGTCATACCCTGCATCAGCAATAGTTGCAGATATGCTGTCAAGTTGGGGTGATTCGCAAACAAATATCAGATATAAGAGCAGCGATTCCTAAACCTTTGCACTTGATGCTTGGTTTTGTAGATTCTATGATTCCCATGCTGACAAACTAATACAGTATTTTTCCCTCAGAAACATTCGTTAGAATAATATAGAATAAATATATTACAATTCACAACAAAAAATTTAAGAAATATTCTTTACCCTATATGGTTTAATTCCCTAAACCTTTTACAATTATTTATAAAACAGCTTCGTTTTTATGCACTTCAACTTTTATGTTGGTAGAAATAATATATCAGTACGTATTTTGTAATAGGTAATAGGCTGTTTTGTAGTAGGCTGTGTTGTACATTCTGGCATTACTATTAGCATGAACTCAAAAGAAACAAATGAAAGGTGCTTGAAGGTATATTGCTCAAAATACCGGAAAATTCAAAAGGACAACAGAACTTTCAAATACAGCCAATACCGTGAAAACGTAATACGTAATTCGTACCAGAGGTGTACTTTAATGGGATCTACAGTTTTCATTTTTCCGGAAAAGAACTTCACAGGCTAAATACAGAAATGTCAAGATATGAATTTTATTTACTTCATTATTTTAAAATTTATATCTTAATAGAAATTGTTGTAGCCGTTCTGAGAAGAAAAGAAAGAAAAAAAAAGGTTGACACGTTTATGTGTGAGTGTGAATATAGATGGAAGCAGGTGGTTCTTCCTATTAGAGGACAGGATTTTATAGCTGTATTTAGAGTGATTGTGCTTGGTAGTGATCGCTAGAGTATTGGGTAGACTTGTGTTCTTTCCGGCTCTGTGACTCTTTTTCGGGCATGTTGTAACAAGTAAAATATGGAATTGTTAATTATTTTATATTCGGAAAATCATCTAAAGGTACATTCATAAACAGCTCCATTGATAACATAATTATCCGTCGTCGTAATCCTGATGTTACTTCTCTCACATGACATCTTAATAACAGCAACTACGGGTTTGATTTACTAATTCACAAGGGTGATATGTCGCACTCCGAGCCTTTTGAGAAGCCTATTTCACCAACCGTGCTTCTCATTAACCCCAAATACATTTCTTCGATTTAAACGTTTCCAATCACGTATCATTCGGCAATTATGCACGAATACAAAAAGCAATTAGGAGAAAAAAGCTTTTTTTCTTTCTCTACTAATCGTGTACAGTAGGTTAGGAGGAAATATCGTATTTCATCCAAATATTCGATATGAGATTTCACCCGAGATACTGTTCTGGAATCTCTTGAAACAAAACAAAGTTAGAGAAATGTTTCAATCGGTCTGTCTTATTGCCTGCTTGACTGACTCACTGACTGACTTTGGACAGGATAGCTCAAAAACGTAAACTCGGATAAATACAAAGTTGGGTTCAGCATCTTACAAGGATACGACACGAAGATTTCAAGAAAATCTCACTTCACTCTATACTTTACATGAAAACATTTTTTGTTTTTTTTTACTTTCCCATATATGGCTGTTAAATATATTCATATGAGATACAAATTGGACATCTTAAATTCTATGTTAACGTCCTGTGGACTTCGCTCTACTTGATTGAGTTTGTATAACTTCGTATAATAAATAAATCTAAAAGATCCACAAAACTTACTGTAGAAGATAATGTACGTTCTTTAAAATATACAGCTTGTGAAAAGTATATTTTTCTTCTTAGTGTTAGTTAAGTATTTTCTTAAGCATTAGCTGGCATTTTCTTTTTTACTGCATTTGCTTTTACTTTCCCCTTAAGGAATGCCTAAAACATTGCGATACTTCTTTTTCTTACCCTCATTCTTTTGTTTCTAACAGAATACACTTTATCAAGAATATACATTTTAGTGATACTTTCAGAAACTGAAACCTTCATGCTTAATTTGAAGTAACCTCTAGGTAAAAATACATCTTGAACAGCACTGCGAGGAGAAAACAATAACTGTTAGTATGAATACGATAATGCATATGTAACAAATATACGAGGTTACTTTGTTAGAGAAAGTCGTATGAGTGCACCACATTAGGTGTTTTTAACATGTGTCTTCTTCTTTTTTTCCTTTCCTTGTTTGTTTCTTTTTTGTGCTAAACAAGCTGACAAGCCTTCTTTCTCATCCTTCTACAGAAACTTCCCTTGTTGTTCCACTTGCATTTCAAAAGAACTAAAACTACGCCATGCATTCATTTAAAGAATACATCTAAGAAGATCTGGCTCCCAATAAAACTTCTATAACAGGACAATGGTATTTTTGAAGAAATCTAGTAATTACGTCATAATCCCTATATCTTGTAATACATCGCTTTCACTGTCTACTATTGGAGGTGAAAGGGGTTATTCTTGCGGGCGGTTTTCTATCAAGTCGCGCGCCGGATCGTACTTCTTTATATCGTCCTCGTGGTCTAGAGGTACCGTGCTAGCCTCTAGTTTACGAGGTCGCGGGTTCAAAGGCGGCGGAGGGCGATGGATTTTTTGGGGGGCTAAAATTCTTAGCAGGGCTTCCTTCGGAAGGGCAGTAACCCCGGTGATTCCGTGTCGTAGCCTGATAAAGGGGACTCTGAGCAAACTTTCCGGTCTTTCAAGACTAATATAGTATGGGACGCTAAGGATCTTAGCAGTTAAAGAGGCATCAATAAATAAAAGTCAGTTTAATTAATTCGTGCATCTTTGCATATTACAAGTTCTCTTACTCAGTGTAATATACATAATAGCGTGTGCATAAAAGTCATAAAATAAAAGAAATGTACGCAGCGTTTCATTTCCACATAATTCGGAGATTGTGGTAAGAGGAATTGGAAGAAAATCTTCTTTTTGGTTCTTGAAAGATGTTACGCACAAATAACTATTCGTTATAGAGTTCTGCATCTTTGATTAAAATGTTATGGATTCTCAAAGCATGCATTTGCATTAAAAACTCGGCACCGAAAATTTTTTTTGTGCAATACGATACTTCCTCTATACACCTTAGGTATATAGCTGGGGAAATAAAAGGAAAAGAGAAAAGGTTGACACAAAATACTATAAGATGTAATGCCAAAATTAGAATGTACAACATAATGAAACATCAATAAGTTGTTCATAACGATCTGTTCCTTCGAAACCAGAATGTGGATTTATTGGGTAGTTTTATTAATGGCTTAAATGATTACACAAATGTTTAACATAATCGGAAATGTTTTATTCTAACGCAGAGCAACAGTTTTTTCCCCTTCTGGCAATAATTTTTGTTATTATTATATTAAAAAGAAATAAGCTGAAATCCGTGCTTCTGACAGAAGGTGTAAACGTAAATTCTATATTCAAGCTTTTAATACCAATGGTGTGAAATCCATACAAAGGAAAATCAAGTTTAATGGTAAATAAAAACATAGAATTAACAATTCTGAACAATCCATCCATGAATTTGTATACAATGGTATGAAATCCATACAAAGGAAAATCAAGTTTAATGGTAAATAAAAACATAGAATTAACAATTCTGAACAATCCATCCATGAATTTGTATACAATGGTGTGAAATCCATACAAGGGAAAATCAAGTTTAATGGTAAATAAAAACATAGAATTAACAATTCTGAACAATCCATCCATGAATTTGTATACAAGTGAAATTAATATGCTATTGTGCTGTAATTTAGAGTGGATTATGCATACTTGAAGTCGTCGAAATAATTCTATCGGAATTAATAATTAGGGAAAATATTTGTTGTTATTGTTGTGATCATAACCGCCAATTTCCCGATTGGTTATTGTACAACGTTCTTGTTTGTATGAAGTAACCCTGCTGTACACTCATCTCTCGAATCCCAAGGTTAGGAATCACTGTCTTGAAGCTTTGCTTCTAGGTCGTTGTATTAAGCCCAGTACTTCTCTCTCGAGCGTGTTCAATTCCGCGCTTTATTATGTAGGATTGGCTACTTATTTTGCTGCCGAAGATATCGATAATTTTTAATGGCATATTATCGCAAGTACAAGAACGTAACTCAAACGTTGCACGTTTGGTTTGCATTTGAATGATATCTTTATCATCACACACATACACACACGCGCGCGCGCGCAGAGGGTGGTTTCGTATGACACGGATTTATGAGTGCTAGGTCCGCGGAATCCTTCTGAGGTTTCTCTTCTTCTTCCCTTAAAATATTAGACCCTTACGACCTGTTATGAGGCTCTTGAAACTGTTCTATCCATCTTCCTCGTGGTCGTCCTATACCTCTCACATGTGGTTAATACAATGATGCTTGCCTGGGAAATCTTGAATCCTTTTCACATGACCTTCACACTCCAGCTGATATTGCATATTTTTCACATACTGTTCACCAAATCGTTTCCTTTATCAAAATGAAACTGAGTTTTATTTATGGACGCTCTTTAACTGCTATAGTTTATAGCGTCACAGTATTTTGGGCGTGAAAGACTGAACACCTTTCTCTGGAGCTTTTCATTAGGCTTGAGGTTTTTTTATGTTCCGTAAATCTACGACACGTGGCCACTGGCTTTACTTCCGTTCCGAAGGAAGCCATGCTAAGAATTTTTACGCCGGAAAAAATCCATCGACCTCCGCCGGGTTTGAGACCGCGACCTGGGGAATTCGAGGCTAGCAGCATTCCTAAATCAATTAGCCTTTTCCGTGACCGTATACCTGCGCGATGCACAACCTCTAATCTGATAGGCCAGGTATATTATTGGAGTACATGGGTGAGGTTTATTCCAGTTTATACTCAGTCCTCATAACTGGCAAATGCCAGGGAAGTTTCATAAACGTACGTCTGAAAGGTTTCGTTCCCCAAGTTTGTTTCGCAACTATAATTTCATTCCATGCATCATCATCAGTGCTCACCGCATGGGGAGCCATATGTAGTAAGAACGCGTGTTGAACACTATTCAAATTCAATTTTCGAGCGCTCATACACATACACACATACGCACAGACACATGCAGCATATTATTTCAAAATTACAGTATAATAACATTGAATGAATCTACGAAAATTACGCAGACCAACTCGCATGCTATAGACCAATAGAATTTTAAAACGTCTGGGATATTAACAAATGGTAGTATGGTTATAGTATAATGACATCTAAAGGACGAGATAATTACTATCTGAGAATTTTATTATGCCTCCTCTGCCAGTTAAAAAAGCGAAATAAAATTTTGTTGAAGCATAATACATTAATTACTGTCTTTTAAAAATAAATGTTTTTCTTTCCGAAGATTGGCATTGTTAGTGTGTCTGACATTTTACTTAAATTTTGAGGTTATGCCTGTGGTTAGGCACTGTTTCATAATTCAGCAGTTACATTAATCAATGTATCAATGCAATTTTAATAAATAGGCATAAGACCAATAGCAATAATACCAATAACTTCAATACAACCGCTACAACAACCATAAAGACAGGACACAATGACAACAATGAGGGTATTAGGAAATTCTTTTGAAGAAGGGGTGAGTTAAATTTGTGGTGACAAAAGAGATTCGTAACTTATAATATTTGAATGTATTGTAATAATAGACTGAAGAGCTACATCCATTTAAACAAAATAGAAGGGTATTTCATATGTTCAAACCATAGTAATAAATAGGATGCTGAAAAATCATAAAACAACTACTGAAGTTCTTTGCGATCAATAAGAAATTGACAATTAATTAGTAAAATGAAGAAGACAGAAAGAACACTTGGGACCTTTCTCAATGTAGTACTTAAACTGACAACTAATACGAAGTATAAACCTAAAAAGTTTCACATGCATACATCCATCTAATACTGACTATTTAATACCGCAAGTGTTCAAATGCTAATGCTCTCCATTAGCGTTGAAACATTGCTAAAAGCTGCATAGAAGACTCTAACGCACATAAGACACATTACGGCCAGCTTCAATGTCATTGAATGTGTATGAGATGAACTTTGTTTAATTCGCCTACTGAATATGGTAATCTCTGAGGTAAATTATTTTTCAATTCATCTCTAACAGAGTTCTCAGTGAAGTCAGTAAGGTGGACGTGGCGAAGGCATTGCTGTCGCATCATCTTATGCAATAATGTGGACAAGCGCTTTCAAAGTGTTTCCTTACCACTACAGGGAAATGAGAAGGTTCCCATCTTGTAACAACATTTGGAAGGTGAACTCTTGTCGTGAGGTTTGGCATAACACATTTCGCAACACATTAATTGATAATTTTTGCTATTCATAAATTAGCATCAGAAGTCCGCCCCTCTAACACCTATGCTGGACAGTGCACCACATATAATAATCATATTGGATCATTAGAAATATAACAATCACACTAGGACTTTTATCTGCCCAGCACAGGCACCGTCTGGTCCAAATAACTTGAAAACTTCAACACGCTTCATCAGACCAGATGAATTTTAAAGTATGTATGGATTATGCATAATTTCACAAAATTGTGAAGACCATGTATTTGTCTGGAAGACCATGTAAGAACTTTGGAAACGGTATGACTTCAATTTCAATTTTCAATGTGTATCTTCTCAAATAAGGGAACATTTTCGGTTCATTTTGCGTTATATCTAAAGTGAGGTTTTTGTTTGCTTTGTGAACACTGGCTTGGACGTTTTAACACACAAATTGGGTTCAGTTCGAAGTCTCTAGTATAAGATTCAGTTAATAAATAATTGTTTAGTGAGTTCATCTCCATACAACCCTTCGCTACCAAAATTACGGCCTCTTCGGACTAACGGAGATCAATTGTTACAACAAAGTATTATTGAACCGTCTAATAGTAGTTTTGGTAGCCCTTGCGTTTTAGTTCCCACACCGAACAATGAATCCAGATTGTTTATTGCTTTCTGTAAGTTAAATAAGAAAGTACACATAGATTCAATGCTTCTGCCATTGTTACACAACACACCGCTTTTTTTTAAACAGAAAAAGTATTCTACCGCTATAGATTTGAATCAAGCTTATTACCTAATACCTTTGACACCGGATTCAAGACCGTTAACAGCATTTGTCACTGTGTAATTTGTATCAATTTCGTGCCGTTTCCTTCGGGTTGTCCACGGGAGCTCAGCTACTTTCTAGATTACTAGATCGCATTCCGCATGAATATAAATTTAAATTTGTGCTCAATTATTTGGATGATTTAGTGATTTATTCTCCAGATTTTGACACGCATATAAAACATTTGCGTGCTATATTTGATTATTTGCGTAATGCAGGGGTTACCGTTCGACTTTCCAAGGTATCCTAAATTAGTTTTCTAGGACACATAATGTCACCAGCAGGAATTTCCATGGATTGTATTAGGACAATGGCGATTCGCGATTTTACATTTCCGACTACATAAGGAAAGCTGTCCCTTTTCGGTTTGGTGTCTTTTTTCCAAATTCATGCAAAACTGGGTAACAGTGGCACAGCCTCTTTATGCTTTAAGGAGCAAAGAGGTAAAATTTTTTGACGCAGCTTCACCAACGGACATTTGAGGGCTTAAATGTACGCTGATGGTCCCACCTGTATACGCCATGCCCGATTTAATGAGGCATTTATTTTACAGACTGAAGCATCTAGTTGTGGAATTTCAGCGATTTTTCTTATAAGATCTAGGTCAGGCTCGATACCCGATAGCTAATTGCTCTCGGAATTTATCCACTGAAGAAGAATACTAACTCTCTGGATATAAATTAAAAGCATTGCCTGCATTATCTAACTGTAAAAATTTAGTTCATTTTTAGAACATAAAACTTTTGAGTTAGAATGCGATTATCAAATCCTAACATGGGTGCTTTCGCATAAACCTCAAACTGGTAAGTTATCACGTTAGGCATTCCAGTTAAGTGCATTCCAATATACAGTACGCCACATTAAGGGAGTGGATAATTCGGTGGCAGATGCACTTTCACAGTTGCTTTTTGAGCATGTAGAATCGGAACCTCCTCCTTTTCGGGTTGTTTTTCTCGACGTATTGTTGCGCGACATTGCAGAGTTGTTTTTTGTCTTTGCTGGACCAACAATGTGGGGATTCAATGTTGTGACCCCTTATTGTTGGAATCTAAACCCAGTAAACCGCTGGGAGGTAAGTTTTTTGAGATGATTTGTTTTTCGCTAAATTGCCCCGTTCTCAGGATTTACTTATTTTTTGCCAATTAAATTAATAGTCATTGTACTTAGGTATTTCCATACTTCGGAGTTTAGCGTCCGTTTAGGTGTATTTAAAACCAAGTGAAAAATTCTACGATATTTTCCTCGGGCACGTATGTACCACAACATACGGGAATTTACAGATTATTGTGACACTTGTGGTATGGCAAAACCACCACACTCAACTCCTTTGACCTCCTTAACTCTAAGTTAGCTATCTATGCCATGGAAAGAGTATTTTTAGACTTTGTCTATCCTTTACCTAGCTCTGTTAGCGACAATGCTCGTTTACTTGTATTCACTGTTGGCTTTACTAAATTTATATGTATGGTTCATGTACGCGCCTGGACAGTATATAAAACAATTAATGTGCTTTCTCGTACCTTAGGCTATGTTGATTTTCCTTAAACCTTAATATAAGATATGATTCTTACTTTATAGTTAAGATTTTTCGAAATTTCTTGTTTGAGAAAGGAATCCAACTAATTCATACATCCGCATACTATCCACGGCCATCTTTGGCAGAAACTAAAATCATAACCTTAAGAGTAACTCGTTTGCATTCCACTCCAACAATCACCGCATTTGGGATTCCCGGTTGTCTGTATATCTGTTGGAATTTAATCTGACTGAGTCTGAGACGCATCGGCAGGTACCATTTAACCTCCTTAGATTCCAACTGGCTTGCCCCTTGACAATGCATTGCGCCTTAGGGATTTAATTTCTGAGAAGGCGGATTCAAACCAGTGGCATACTACTTTCAGCCACATGTACGCTGCTCTCCCCCAGAGGCCAACTACGGTAGCTACTGGATTGGGGCTCCCGGGGTCCTGAGCTGCATTCTCGATTGCGTTCCTCTAAGAGGTGAGAGGGCTTATGCTAAAGCCCAATCAACTGTGGTCCACAAGGGTGTTTGACCAACGATTAGTTACATCCTGAACACAGTCTGACGGATACCGCTGCGCGGAAAGGAGGAAGGAAGTCGTATGGGGTGACTGCGTAACTTTCAGGCCCCGAGTATCATATAGCACTGCGTTCGTATCCGCTGATAAAGGTCAGTCCTGGGGAGTGGCCATTACATGAGCTGTTACACTCCCGAAGGCGATTGGGTCCCTCGGCTGTGTATTGGGAGGTGAGATCCTAAGGTGAGTAACGTCTAGGCCAGGACTCCTACCTAAGCTGGAGTGGCGCCCAGGATGTGAGCATGCCGCCGGAGACATTTGTAATGGTGGATTATCCAAACGCTATGGTTTCAAAAAATCCAAAAGGAAATCACCAAAGTAGTTGTTAAAGAAGTAGTCGAGTGCTTTGGTCCAAGCTACTTAGTTATCAGTAGAACTGAGGAAGGAAGGAAGTTCAGTACGGTTAATCCATTCACTATTTAAAAGGGTCTGTATAAAATTCCTGGTGCAGGAAAATCCTGTACTCGAATGGCATGCTCCAGGTTGAAGCAAATTTCGCATCCCAGGCGGCGACTATCCTGAAAGCCAACTTGTTAGGAAGCTATCCAATTGAACTCCTCGCGTCCTGTTATAAACATCCGTACATTGGACGGTACATCGAATGAAGAGATTCAAGAGAATCTAGAAGATCAAGGTGTGACACTTGTATATCGGGTTCAGCGAAGAGAAGGAGGTGAACATATGCCTACTCGTACCCTGTTTCTTACCTTTGATCGGGTAGAACTACCTCAAAACATTAAGGCAAGGTATGAAGCCATTAAAGTTAGGTCATATATCCCAACCTGCTCAGATGCTATAAGCGCCAGGGCTTTGGTCATAGAAGTGAATTCTGTAACGGTGAAGCTGCGTGCGTTCACTGTGAAGAATTTTCACACGAAGGAGCATGTAAATCAGCTCCAACATGCGCTAACTGCAATGGTGTACATCCATCTAGACTGTATTCTCTCTTAGGTTGATCCGCGTCAAAACAAACCCCATGTGACCAGTGCACCGTTATAATGTATCTTTCCGCCATTCGCACTAGAAATACTGTCACACTTTCAGACCATGTGCGGTGACTAGCATATTCTGTTTAGGGTTAAAGATCATAAGATTGATAGTTGTAACAAAACAAACGTTTGCACATATAATAGTAGTTAGTTCTAAAATAAATGAGCAAAAAGCAAAATAACAGGTATGCGATAACTTAATTTATTTGTTCTCTGGAAGCGGCACTTTATTAACTGTTAGCTCATTTTAAAAAATAAATTGTGCACTGTTACGCGAATGGCATTTTCTCAAGATCACTACATTCTTGCCTCGCGCATTTCATATGCTTTCTTTTTCATTTCGGGTGTAACCACTTTTCTCGTTTCAGATTTTTCTGCACAAGCACTGTTTATAGTTGTGCAGAAGTTAGTTTCGCCATTTCTTTCGCGGAAAGTGTTGGATATTTCTCACGTAACTTATAATAAACATTCAACACTATTGTTTTTTCACCACTAGTCAATGGTTTGCGTGGCTAATGCTTTACGTAATTCGACCAAATATAAGAGCGAATTCACTGTCCTCCATGATACTAAACACAACTGCTCGTTTCTGGTGGTAAACAATATTCTGCGCTACCCAGATGTAAGATGACTCATACAAATTGCATCATGAGACTTTTAGCTCCGTTTTACGGTATAAATCAGCGGTAAATAAAACCTTAGGTATTTGTATAGAATATTATAGCATTTAAGGATAAATTCATTCTAAAATTCAGAGATTAGCATGGGAATACTTTGCTGGCGCATTACTACCGTGTTGCAATACGGTGCACTGTCCACGTGGGTTTTTTGTTTTGTTTTTTTTTTTGCCGCGGATCAACCTAAGAGTGAATATAGTGTAGTTCCCGGGAATGCTCCCGTTTTACAGAGAAAGGGCGATCCAGGTGATCCGGGTTGGGCAGAAGGTTTCCTTCTCGGAAGCCCAGAAAATCCTGCGTGTCCAACCCTCTGTTCTGGAGTCAGGTACCTATAGTGCACTTGCAGTTAAAGCGGTATCGTGTCGGGAAGTCGCAACTCAAACCAGCGATATTAACGGACCACAATTTCAGAAAAGAATCTCGTAGCCAAATCACTTCCCAAGACCACGAAATCCACATCTACATCTGAAAAACACCTACGAAGATCCCTTCAGTAAATTCAGCGTCAAGACCATCTGCTTTAGGCAATAAGACTGGAAAGCCCGTAACTTATAATGCACCACATCTAGAGTTTAAAACCAGCTATAGACGAACTGACTTCCTGAAAGAAAATACAAAGCCTGCACCCGGAACATCCAAGGGAAGGAAAAGTCCACAAACATTTCCTTGTAGATCCTCTTCTGAGGAATACTTTTGGTAAGGACTCGGATCGGCGATCAACATCTTCGCTTATCTCTACTTCAAATCAGTTTGAGGTTCTCAAAACGAGATTTTATAACGAAAAGTGGTCCTCCCTTAGGAGATGGAGCAGGAGAATTCTGTACACAATGCCAGAACGACAGTGAAAAAGACGCAAGTTAAATCCTCCGTTAAAGGTGTTAGCCCTACACCAAACAAAAAAGGAAAATTGATTTGACCACCGCTTTCCGCCGCTTCTGCGATTAAGAATTTATCCGCTATAATTCTAATGACTATCCTACAATAGAACACCATGGAATTAGAACAGATTGACCAGAGGTTGAACAACAAAAATTGCGGCTTTCGTTTTACAAGAGACTAAACCCCGTCCACAAGATACCTTTCAAATTAGGTGGTATACCCCAGTACAGTGTGATCTTACATCCAAAAAGAGTATTCCTGCTCACGGGGGCACTATGATGCTCATCAGAGATGAAATATTTGTAGCGTTTGTTTCCATGCAGTCTGGCATCCAGGCAGTGGCTGTAAACATTAAACTTCATCCATCCGATTTACCATTTGTAACGTTTATCTGCCACCATCCGATGACCTCTCGCTCACTGATTTAGAATATTTAGTTTCCCAGTTATCAACGCTTTTTCTGTTGGTGGGAGACGTTAATGCCCATCACCCACTTCGGGACTCACCTCTGTCTTGTGCGAAAGGTAAATTAATTGCCGATATTTTGGACTATAATAACTTAGCTCTTCTGAACACCGGAGAACATACATTTCTCTCAGAGTCCTATAACACTTTTTCACACCTTGATATTGCAGTTTGTTCACCACAGTTAGCAATTTCCTTGCAATGGAATGTCGTCTCTGATTTACGCTCTATTGACCACTTTCCATGTCTAATTAGTCTTCTAACACAAGATATATGTTCCACACACCCACCTAGATGGGGCTTAGATCAAGCTAGCTGGATTGTTTTTACTTCTAGTTGGCTGTGTTTAATTACAATGGGCACGACTGTGTGGGTGTTTTGGTCCAACATCTCATAGAGAAGATTCCTTCTGCTGCTGAGCAAGCTATTTCACGGTCGACTGCCAACCCTGGTTGACTTCAGTCCCCTGGTGGACGGAAAAGTACCGAAATGCGATTCATGCTCTCAGGCGTGCTCTTAGGGTTTTCCAGCGTCGCTTCACACTGCATAATCTAATTAAATACAAGAAACTGCGTGCCAAGTCTACATATATTATAAAGGATAGCAAAAGACACCATGAAGCAAGTTTGTAGCTTCTTTTAATCGACATACGCCTTCCTCCGTCGTTTGGGATAAGTTAAAGTTTATGGCCGGAAAACCGTCCCACATGCCAATTACCGGTCCTAATACCTCTGCAGGAGCTGTTGTTGATATATTTGGCCGTGCTTTGCTCATGTGTCTAGTTCAGATAAACATTCGCCCGCGTTCCTTCCTGTTAAGACTCAGATGGAATCTCAGGGTTTACTTTTTCGTTGAGGAAAATTTGATTACAATCGCCTCTCCACTATAGCGGAGACAGAACACACACTTTCATCTTCGCGACTATCAGCACCAGGACCTGATCGTATCCACGTACAAATTTTGCAACAATTCTCTCCTAAAATAAGACTTTCCTAATCGAGGTTTCTAATTGTGTTTGTGTTGATGAAGCTTTTCCAGGAAAGTGACGGGAAGCCACTGTCATACCTATTTTGAAAGCTGGAAAGTACCGTCATCTCCCGTCCAGCTACCGTCCTATTTCCTTCACCAGTTGCGTTTGCAAGGAGATGGAATGCATGGTCACTGGGCGGTTCGTATGGTGGTTGGAAACTCACAACCTGCTGACCAACACCCAGTGCAGTTTTCGGAGTCGCCGTGGACCACCTTGTATTATTGTCGACACAGATCCTGAACGGATTCATGAAGAATTGTCAAACCGTTGCGATATCTTTTGACCTTAGGAAGACGTACGGTACGTGTTGGCGAGCAGGGATATTGCGCTGCCTACACGCCTGGAACATACGTGGACGCTTACCACTGTTCATTCAAGAGTTTATGAAGGACCGCGTTTTCAGAGTAAGGGTCCGCTCGGTTTTTTCGACCCTTTTTGTTCAAGAGAACGGAGTAGCGCAGGGATCGATACTAAGCGTTACACTGTTTGCTATAGCGGTTAATTCCATATCGAAATGTGTTCCTTCTTTGTTATCGTCATGCTTATTCGTGGACGGCTTTGCCGTTTGCTGTACTTCTCTGCGTACTCCGTTTTTGGAACGCCGTATGCAGCAATGCTTAGATAATCTCCAAGAATGGAGTTCTAAAACGGCTTTCGTTTCTCAACTGAGAAGTTAATCTGCGTGAACTTCTGGCGCCGTAGGAGACGATTACCACATTCGCTTCGATTCGGTCCAGTTTTACTACCATTCACAGATTCCACGAAATTTCTAGGGTTGACATTTGATAGCAAACTTAGCTATTCATCACATATAGCACAGCTGAAAGCGCGATGTGAATGTTCTCTGAATATATTGCGCATATTAAATGTCAAATCTTGGTGAGTGAATTGGACTATTTTGCTGCGAATGTATCGCTCACTGATCCGATCAAATATAGTCTATGGATGTATCATTTATTCCTCAGAACTACCATCTGTGCTGAAAGATTAGACGCGGGCCATAAACGGAACATTCGATTGGCAATTGGTGCTTTTCCCACTAGCCCAGTTATGAATCTACGCCGAATCTGCAGAACCTCATCTGTGTTATCGGTGTGAAATCCTCTTGGGAAGTTATGGCTGTACGCTTAAATGTATGCCTCTACATCCACCATTCATATCGTTTTCTTGCACTGCACTGGACGAACGTTATAGGAATAGCTCCATTAATCCAAGGCCTGCAGGTGTTCGTTTCCGGAAGCTTGTAAGAAAGCACGACATTGAAATGCCTAGCATTTTTGCTATGGGGGAGAGGGTGTTCCTCCTTGGTTATGTGCGTCATCTCACGTAGGTCTTGGGATGATTGTATACCGGATGTCTACGATGCCTACGTTTAGTATCTGCACCTGTTTTTTTTTTAGAATTTCTGTCCGGTTACATTGACCTATTTTGATCTACACAGATGGATCTAAAAGCACCAACGGATTTGGATGTGCTTATGTTCATGGAACCGAACCCTATACTTTCGATTCTCATGAAGCACATCCGTTTATAGTGCAGAGCCATGTTGTATGTGTCGAAAATTTGGAGACTCTCTCATTTTGAGTGATTCCCTTAGTGCACTTCAGAACCTTCGTGAGCTGTACAACTACCACCCCATTGTTCAGCGAATCCAGGATGGCGTCCATAATTTATTTGCATCTGGCGTTAATGTGGAGTGTACTTGTATACCTGGTGACGTTGGCTTGCCAGGGAATGAACTTGCGGATTTGACAGCTAAGAACCACAGAACCTATTGTTACAAATCGTCGGGTAACGTCGCAAGACTTTAGGCTTGTTGTGAGAGAGCGGTTCTCTTGTACTGGCACGAGGAGTAGTTGGCTCTCCCCGGAAATAAGCTTAGAGTGGTAAAGGACATTCCAATAAACTGGGTAACTTCCTCTCGTGTATCACGTCGGCTCGTTGGCTCGGTTGCGTATTGGTCACTGCAAGTTTATGCACGGTTATCCTTTTAAGGGTAACCCTGATCCTATTTGACCGGTTTGTGGCAAAGGTCTTTTTGTCCTTCAATTGCTTGCTAGAGTGTGTTGCTCTAGCACATCATCGGGACCTTCTGCAACTGCAAGACAGTCTTGCAGAGGTCTTAGCGGATGATAAGCAAGCGGGTGATAGGTTTTTAATTGTTTGTCAAGAGCAAATTTCCGAATGCGGATTTAGTCATCTTAAAAAGTAGGTGCTCTATATGCTACGTTTAGTTTTATATATTTATATTTATGCATGACATATGCCATGTTTTATATTGATATTCATCACTGGGTTTGGTATGGCTTTTATATTGATATTTATTCCTGGCTTTTGCTTTGATTTTTTTTATTTAGTTCTATCTCTGACCTTTGGCATGAAATTTTTTACTGATCTTTATCTCTTGCCTTTGCCATGATCCGTCTTACAAGGGCGCTAATAGCCTGGCAGCCCTTAAACAAAACAAAACAAATGATGTACACTGATAGGCGGCGGAGGGAATGACGTTACAGTCTTTCTCGTCAACCTGTGCCATATAAAGTAGGGGATTTAGTCTTTCTTAAGAATTACCCACTTAGATTGTCCCAATGGAAATTTAGTCATAAGTTAGCTCCCGGGTATGTGGGACATTGTCGTATCTTTCATGTAGTCAATCGAGCTTTCCTTCGATTGAAACATTACTTGTCAAAGAAATATACGACAGCACATACAAGTCAATTGCACTATGCTTAAGTTAGTGCTTTCTCTTCAGGCCCAGTAACAGCTCAGGCTGTCTCGCCTCTGTCATGTTTTGTTTTCTTTCTTTTTTGTGTGTGTTCCGTGCACGCTCGTCTGAGTTTACTTTTGTTTAAGGGAGCTGCACGTCATGTACTTGCATGCTATGACTGAATTATTTCTTTATTTTATTTTCCTTGTACATCTTCTTTTATGATTTCTTTATGTGTTGTTGACATTGTTATTTTACGTATGTAAGCGCCTGCAGTTAGAACTCTTTGTGTATTAACTCTACGCGCAGATGATATTTAGAGTATCTGGGTGTAGTCTTACATTTATAGTTTAGTATTTTACTGTGTTACTTACGGTTCTTTATATATGTGTGTGCATTATATACTGTAATTAAGTCTTCCAGTAATTTATATTATACATCCTGTTTAATTATTATTATTTTATGCCTTCAGTTATTTGATGCTGCTTATTATGTATTTTGTGCATTTGCAATTTGATAGTTTGCCTTATATACACTCATGATTTGCTTGCTCAATTCTCATTTATAGTTTGTGGGGTTTTATTATGTTGCGATATTCTCACTCTGCTCTTGTACTTGTATGGCATTTTGTCTTTCCTTTACCTATGGCTTATACCAGTGCATTATATTGTTTCATGTGCACGTTGCCCGGGGAAGTACTTGCATTTACAGGGTCGTCCTTTCTATAGGGTCCGTTCTCGGCGGAGGAGGGTGTTTGAGCCAGATAGGTTCCCCTTCATAGACATTATGTTGATCTGGTTTTGGAACGTCTCTGCCATGCTGAGCATCCTATGTCGGGGATTCCTTGCGCCTACTTTGGAGGAATTCTTATAACACGTAATAGCTCGCTCTTTTATCGGCTGGTTTCCTGCAGAAAACTCTGAGTAGATGGCAGCCCACAAAAGTACGAGTGTGGCACTGTGTGACTTCATGACTCAGGATCACGTGGAAGGAAAGCTGGAGCCACCCGGACATGAAGGAGACGAGTGAATAAAGATCACCGACCGTGAGGAAGAGAAGCTTTAAAGTCAGGTCTGGGGAAGCGATATTGTGTACACACTAAATTTTTGGCACTTTCAAAATTCCACAGGAAACATGTTTGTAGTACTTTTCAAAGTTTAGCATATAGAGCGTGTGCCGCTGAACTTGGAACTGTGAAATAGCTGGAGAATAATCATTTCTTGTATATAATTACAAAACTTTGCAACGAGCGGAAATATGGCAAGTGTAACTAAAAGCTTAAGAGCGAATTTGTAATAGTATTTCAATTGCACTGTAATGTAGAGACGTGTTATATTTATTTGAGAAAGAATACATTTTTATTGTATAGCTGTAAGAATCGAAAGCCATATTGAGTTTGTTGTGGAAGCCTTAAATTATATCACTTGCTGCTTTACCAATAAGTTAAAAATTTGTATCCTCTGGGGTACTTCAAGTTTGAGATGTAGCGAATTGGCACAGCATTTTATATTACGTATTATATCAGCATAATGTGAATTTACTTTCTATATCTTATACAGATAACATTTAAAATAAAATTAGAATGCAATTCTACAATATTGTAGCACTATACTGATAGAGCTTTTTAGTAAAAGGTAAACTTATAACATTATCGTGTTACAATAAATACATACATATATACATACATACATACATACATACATACATACATACATACATACATACATACATACATACATATATACAGAATGCAATATGACATGACTATCCTGGAACAGGATGACTTGTTTTAATGAATAGAACAAAAAACCGTAGCGCAGTTTTGCTGTTTTTAATTTAGTTTTTGAGTAAAAGCAAAAGTTACTTAATACTAACTCTATTTTAAATGAGGATTTTATTAAGCCTAACTTCATTTTTTCAAATATTTCTTAGAGCAGCGCCGCAGCCGAGTGATTATACTGCTCGCCTCTCACCAAGGCAACCCGGATTCATTCTCAGGGCAGCCGCATGTGGGATTTGTGATGGAAAAAACGGCGTCCGACAGATTTTCTCTGGGTTTGCCGGTTTCATCCCCTATTCAATGCACCAATTGCTCCTTAAGTACTTTTCCTTCATCAGCTTTCCTTTCATTAATGTCACCGTTATTCCTTCACTCCTTCTTCTCCCTCAGTACAGGCTTCGGGCTGATCAACCATCTTGAATGTTCTCTCTGAACCATAGTATCTGCTCCCTGGCCGATTTCTGACACAAGGCATTCGTTCTTACGTCCTGTGGTGTATAAGCATTAACAACAGGTAGGGTAAACAGAAACAACAAGAAAAGGAAGATATCTCTTAGAGGAAATTGAAATATCAATATTTTCTGCACTAAGATCGAAAGAATCCCAACTTAGGTGTTTATAAAAAACGCATTTAATCTGTTGCTTATTGCGATTACGGCTTCCTTTCGAAACAGTGGGCTATCAGTTACAAAGTGGCTCATTTTAATAATGCCCAGTATCTTGAAATGCTGATCGTTTAGGGTGAAACACTGTAATGCGGTAGCTGCAGCAAGAATTTATCCAGTAAGAGTTCTAAATAGAAGAGCACCACATCATAGGACCTCCATTTTCATCTGCCAAAAAGTTCTAGATAAAGGAAACGTATCTACTCATGTTGAGGGAGTCGATCAAGGAAATGCACATGAAGCAATAATCCACTTTCGGGAAGAAGATCCTGGAAGCAGCAGCCATGGCATAACTCGCGCAATCGATGTGTACCATTAGACTGTTTTGACAACATTGCTACGCCCTTATCATAACACCATCTATCTGAAGCTGTTTATGCGCCAAAGGTAAAATTTTCCGAATTGTTTCTTCAACAAGGGGGGACTTTCCCTTTAAAATTCTTTCACTGGGTGAAGCAACGTTTACCAGAAATGGAGTAACTAATTATCATAATGCACGTACCCCGGTTTACGACAATCCACACATTAAGACAAAACAGCTTTCAGCACAGATTTTCTATAAATGTATGGGCAGGAATCACAAAAGCATTAATCGGTCCATGGATTCTTCCTCGTGTTATGACAGGAGTCATCTATCTCCAGTTTTTTCAAGTTACGTTACCAGTTCTGCTTGAGCACGTTTCCCTAACAGAAATATATATTTGACTATTCATGCCAGCGCACCTCCGCACATAAGTAGGGTCGTATGTGGTCATCTACGCGACACCTAAGTAGAACGGTGAATCTCTCGTAATTGACCAATAAGATGACCACCAAAATCTCCCGATATAAATCCAGACTTTTTGTTTCTTTCTTTTTCTGTAGTGCGAAATGAAAACTGGCGTATATATTACAGAGGTACCTGTGTGGAAGAGTTACAAGAAACTATACTTCAAACAGCGGCAGAATTGAAAAATAGCCCCGACGTACTTTGTAGAAGCAGCACAATTGGAGAAAAATTATGAAGTATGTGCGTTGACGAGGGGTGCACATTTTGAACAAATTCTCTAAACATTAAAACGAAGTTCTCATCGAGTTTCTGCTCCTTTCTTGCTTTAATTATTTACAAAACTTTATAATTCACAAAAGAAAGAAAGCATGATCTTGTAACTGGGTTTCTCAAGCGTTTTTTTTACCTCTTTAAATATGTGTTACTAGTAATAATTTGCATAATATTGTAAATGAGTCCTCATTTCCATATGTTGTATGCATTTAAGGTTGCATAAGTGTTTGTCGTTTTCTGTTTATTTGTATGTAGGAAGTTTTTATTTCTTCGTTGCCCTAGCAGCAGAAGGTGTATAATTAAAAGTTAACCTGCTGAATGAAATATTATACAAAATAAAATAACAATTAAGTCAAGAAGGAAAGCTTGATGGTAAACTGGATAAACCCAAAATAACCTTCCTCCCCCACACAGACACACATATATACTTACTTTCTCTCTTTATAATATTAATATAAATGAAAAATTATAATTAAGCATTAGAAATTATACACTGAGAAAGTATACCCATTATAATGAAGATCTCAATATTCACAATAATTATCAGAATAAAAGCGCGGTTCATGATGACAAAATCTGAAGGCACAAAAAGATTAATATAATGCAGTATTGAAGGGCTAATTGTGTTGGCACGTTAAGTTTGAGCGCTGGCATACATTCTGAGCTAATTTGTAGGACTAATTGGCATGCCAAAAAGATAAAAGGATAAAAGAGGCAAGCAGGTAAAGGGTGGAGAGAAACCAATTACTGGCTACTCTGCTACATGCTCCCCTTGTGAGATGGAAAACATAGCCTCTCGCCCTTCTCAACCACCTCATTGAGAAAAGTGAAGATCGCTTTGAGGAAAGAGAGAAAAAACCTTCAGGTGTTAAGGCACTTTAATAATTCCCTTTGGTTCAGTGCCCCAGTCTGTAGATAGTGGGGATGACACCCCTTGTGTTTCTATCCATTCTGGGTACTAGCTGTACCCGACGCTTCCACCACTTTTGTAGTTAAGCCTCCGGTGTTAAACCAGAGGCCACCAGCAGGGAGCTAGTGAACTTAGACACTTTAAGTAGTCCTTAATTATGTGATCGAAAACTAGCGGATAGCGAATTAAAAGGTAGGTTCTGTGAAAGCTACTTGCCTCGGTCATTTATTAAGTGTGATACAATTTGAGTCTGCGGTAGCACGGGCTTAGGGAGCACCACACATTGAACTTATTGGAGAGTTCTCGCAGATTGTTGCACAAAGTTTAAAATGAAACTAAACGTCGAGTCCGAGGTTCGAGAACCTTGCTAGAGAGGTTGCATGCGCCCAGTATGAGAGCGAGACGAAAAAGATAACGATGATCTATATCATGAACATATGTACGCCACCGCCAACTACTTCAGAATTTTCCTGGCTCCGTTATCCGAGGCGTTCCAATATCGAAGCTTGATGCAACTCCCTGATATTCAAACGAGTTTCGCGATGTGTCGTTGGAATACGTATTAATCCAATTTTTCAAATAACGTGAAGCAGATAGAAGAATAAGCCTTTGTAATAATAGTTTGTTAACGAATGGGTAGAGAATGTCATGTGAATGTAGCAAATCAAACTTCTTTTAAATAATTATACATTAATAGTGACTTTTTTGCGTAATCATACATTCTCACCTTATTGTTCTTATAGCCAGAATAAGTTATGTAAGGTATAATATATCTGCAATAGACAAGCCGTTTCTGAGAGCTTGCTTAACCAAAAAAAAACACTTCAAGACATACACTAGAGTTCAATGAAAATAATGTATAGTCGTAAACAGATTGAAATGTCATTTACATAAAAAATATTTTCCTAATATTCGTTGTTCACCAAGTCATTAAATATGCTAGCTAAAATATTTTATTAATCAGCATATACGAGGCTTGATACACCATCAAGTACTGCGCAATGTGGGCCTTTCAGCCAGTTCCAGCCTCATGAATTTAACACCGATTCTGTGTTAATATGATCGACATTATTTAAGTGTACGAGAAAATAGCGGATCAGAAATGCTGCCATCTCATCTGTTAGTCTATTTTTAAACTCCTAATACATTTAAAATGCTCCTCAGGGTCCAAAGAGTTAATATTTTATCCTCATTGCACTTCTTGCAAATGAAGTGCTACACGCCTGCGCTGTTGACTGTCGTAACATCACTGAGAGTTGTGTGGGCCGGTAAGTAGAGAAGCCCTGCTCATTCATTCCGGTGTCGGTCTGTATGCAGCATCCCTAAAATGAGAAGTCAGTTAAATATCAAACTTGGTATTCAAGTTCAGCATCTTGCAAGGTTGCGACATGAAAGTTTTTAAGAAAATATTTCCACTGTTAAATAAAAAAAAAAAAAAAAAAAAGACCGAAGGTCTTAGTTTGTTTTTCTATTTTATCACACATGACTCAATCTCTTTTGAGTAATGTGGTATATATTTAAGATATGCACTTGACACTGAATTTGCGAAGAAACTGTGAATATATATTCACTAAATGAGTTTTGCATAATTCGGTTTAACTGTTTGTCTTATCTGGTAAGCCATAACCGACAAAAATCCAGGAAACATATAGAAATATTGTTATTTTCTGTAACACTTACTAACTGAGAAAATACTGCAGTCCACCCAAAAAAGGGATGGGGAGTTTTCACCACAAATACATATTTCTCTGACCAATTCAGCTACTTGGCTACCACAGAAACCGGTAGATCTGTGGTTCAAACTCCGGTTATGGGATTGAGTTTTTCAATCTGATTCCACCTTTTAACCTTGTTCTACATATGAGTTGTACGAAGGAATGATTAATTACCAAGATTTTGAATTTCCCTTGGAAAAGGCGTAAAGTTCTTATCATTTTAATTACTTTTGTATAATTGGTAAACTATAAGAGACTGAAAAACTTATAGTACCTAATAAATGTTGGCGTAGGCTTTAGGTTGGTCTGGGGTTCCTGATCTCTTTTCCTGTTATGGCTCTGGATCTCTATCTGGAATCTTCCCGTTGTCCCGTACACTGTAACTTGTAATTGCCTGATTTTAAGTTACCGCTCCAATAAATCAGTTTGTATTATCGTGTCTGCCTGGGGTGGAAGAAGTGATTCTTGGCGGTACATGAGTTCCTTCAGTAATTGTTGAACTGTGTCAGCGTGCGTTACGCTACTAGAATTTTGCGAAAGCATTATTTTAATTTTTTAGTTTTGTCCGGGGTATTTTAGGTGATCTCAAAATACGTTTAGCTCAGTCATGAGTAGTCTGCCATTATCAAGGATTTTATTATGTGTTTAGGAAAGGTAAGGCAATTTAAATTACTAATGACAATAATAATAGTAATAATAATAATTATTATTACAATATCCAATGAGGACTGATTTTTTTCTTTAAAGCAATTGAATAATATAATGTAAAGCAATATTTACCTTCTTCTTTCAGTTTCACTTACTCCAAGTTTCTCTTTTGTTCGCTGTTTCTTTGCATTTCTTTTGTATGTGATATTAAATAATTACGATTTAAATAATTTTCTTGGAGCCTTGCTCCACATGTCTTCTCTTAGTGAAAAATTTTCTTAAGATAATTAAAAAGAATTGAATGGCCTTTACTTTGAAGGTTGCTTGCTACGTGTAACGAAATGAATTACAACTTATTTACAAATTATTTACGTTCGATAAATCACATTTTGATATAAATACCATATTTGCAATACGAATTAATCGTTTTACATATTTCTATTTTAGTTTTCTTTTCTTTTCTTTTGACATTTTTAATTTCCTGTTGTCTTTAGCATTCATTTTTGTTAACGTATTCTCTCTTTTTACGTTATTCAGATTTATTTTATTTTGTTCTTTTTACATGACAGAACTTTTAATTGATTTTGATAATACAAACTTTCTTTGCAAATATTCAATTCTTATATAGTGTTTTCCAACATTCTTAATTTATAATTTTGACACAATGTATTCATAGCAATGGTATACGTGTCAGGTATTGTCCATCTCTTTGATTTGCAATTTAATATGGTTTTAACTTATTTAATACATATCAAATTAATATTTAATGTAATATTTTCATCCAATTTAAATTCTGCGTCAATGTTCCTCTGGTTAAAAACACGAACTATGTCAAATAAGCCGTTTTAAATAAGAGAAATGAATTTGAATGCAATATATGAGCAGTTTTGCTATTCTCTTGAGTGTTAAAGCACTTTTATTTCTTTAAATACTAAATCAATTTTCAGTCTTTTCTCCTGGTCATATGAACAACATGGAATTTCAAATGACACTTTCCAACTCACTGCAGATAACATTTTATAACAGAAAAACTGGTCCAAAAGCGCCACATAGTGGTTAAAAATAGGGGTTCAAATTAGAAAAACAGGAAGGGAACAGTTAGAACAAGACTTCTGTGTAAGTGAAAAGATCACCATAAAATTGCTTACAGGTATTTAATTGACTATTGAGGATAAGAACAATAAATAGCAGTATAAGCTCTTAGGAACATCATAAAATAATCAACATTTGTATACGGACCGAACCTGGTTATAGCTGTTGCATATATTTTTGTGCATATAGTTGGTTATGCGTACCTACATAAATTACCTTTCCTTCATTTATAACACAATAAACTAAGAAATAAAACTTGCAACTTGATTAATGACATACTAGAGTTATAAAAATCCACATCCGATACCACAGTAGCCGCTTAACTCACAGGAGGTAAAGTGATCTTCTTTGGACAGTATTTTGGAAATGCACAAACTAAAATTAAATTGATTTATTGCACAAAGTGTATGGCCTAATAATAGAAAGATATCTCCTTAGATACAATCTGATTTGGTTCTGTACCGTTTCCCTTTTTCTTTTGCGCCTGCTGCGTTGGAATATTTAGTTTTGTTTATACTAGTAAAATATGACTAAGATGAAAGTCCGCCAAGCATTTCTTTGTCTCAAGCAATCTAGATATCTTGCCCGACCTGGGGGTCGCTGGGAAGAACGCCAACAGGCCTAGGTGTGCAGCGAGAGCGAAACACCAATCTAATGTTACAGATTTTGGCTAACGCCTTTGTGGTTATGTTAAACATAGGTGTATTTCCCTAGCTCAAATAGTATTTTCTGGTTTAAAACTCAGCATCAGTTCTATTTCATGTTCTTGAATCCTTTCGGCCAGTTATTTTAAATTCCTTTAAATAACTGCATTATGTATTCTTTTCCTTACAGCTCTCGTAATTGCTACATTCAAAGTCTAGTGATTTTTATAGCATATTTTGAATCCTGAATCTATACCGCCAATCTCATTACTCACATATTACACAAGTCAACAGTGATTTTGCTGTTTTAGGTATTCAGGTCTTTTTATTGTAATTTCCATGGCCTGATTCCAAAAATGAAGTCTATATTGTCGTATCACATATCATTTCTTTCAAAATTCATATCTTATATGTTTATTTATTTGTGTATCTTTTGTGTGACAAGAACCATTACACTACTACAACAATGCAATCAATGCAAGCTACCAAAAAGAAATAATTGACTGTTTTATGGCGGGTGAAAAACACATTTTAAGCTGCTTACACCATTTTCTATTAATAATTCATGTGTTACAGGGCTTAATTGTTGTATAAAGCAAGAAATTAACATTTAAATAATACCATTTTGTTATCTTTGTCATGTGTAACTATTACAACATAATGGAAAGAAGGTGTTATGTAAATAATCCAAATTCATTTTGTTATCTTTGTGGTAGTTTTATTGTGAAGAAGCGGAAAAAAAGCATAACCTCATTTATAAGAAAAACGTATAAAGCGTACTTCAGATTGAAATAGACTAATCTAGGTCGTGGGCTCCTCATAATGTGTGCAGTGTTTGTGTTGAAGACTTACAGAATTAGACAAATGGGAAGAAACAATCTCTAAGTTTTGGAATACCAATGGTGTGGCGTGAACCTCACAATCACAGTTCTGACTGTTACTTTTGTACATGCAATGTGAAGGGTTTTAATGCAGAGAACAAAACAGAAATTGTATACCCAAACTTGCCATCTGCTATAAGACCAGTGGCCCATTGCCCTGGTATTCCTATACCCAAGCCACCTACAGACAGTGGTGAACTTATTTCAGATACAGACAGTAACAGTGATTCACCATCATCACTTGTGTCCAAGGAGTTGGTTCCTGAGACATCAAATGCGCCAAAACCATTATCACAAGCCAAGCCAAATGATATTGTCCAGGATTTAAATCTTCCCAAGTATGCAGCTGAGATGTTGGGTTCCAGACTACAGGAAAGCAACTTACTTACAGCTGATACATAGTGACTTTCTACAGGAACAGAGAGAAGGGTTTCTTGCAATACTTCAGCAAAGAAGAAAGTCTAGTTTACTGTAAAATATTTCAGACTTAATAAAGAAACTGGGTTGTGTTACATATGAGCCACATGAATAGAGGCTATTTACTGACTCCAGTAAAAGAAGTCTAAAGAGTGTGCTGCTTCACAATGGGAATGCTCTTTCTTCAGTTCCAGTAGTGCACTCAGTGCAGCTGAAGGAGAATCATGAAAGTTTGAAATATGTTTTGGGGAGAGTTAAATATGTTGAATATCAGTGGCGGGTGTGTGGAGATTTGAAAGTAATCTGTATGATATTAAGCCAACAACAGGGTGTCACAAAATTTCATGTTATTTATGAAAGTGGGATACTAGAGCAAGAGACAAACATTGGAAACATAGACAATGGCCCCAAAACAGAAAGTTTTACTTCAGGTAGAAGGAACATAATAAGCGCCTCAAGACAGATAAGGTCGGTACAGGAAGATTAAAGTCCGTCGTTCTGAGAACCCTGGGTCTTCGGCCCTACACCTGGTAGACAAGAAAGACAACGGATAGCGCCCTTGTGGCGACTACCATGCTCTTAACGCCCGCACCATTCTTAGTGAATCCTAAGAAAATTCTTTTATCACCTCTTCATACAAAACTTGGTGTAATGAAACAGTTCGTAAAAGCACCTGATCAAGATGGTGATTGTTTCAAATATCTCAGTGTCAAATTTCCCGCTCTTTCTGGAGAAAAAATAAAATAAGGAAGCTTTGTGGGTCCGCAAATCGGAGCTTTATTTAACGACAGGCAATTTGAAGCTACTATGACTTCTGGAGAGAAAAATGCTTGGAATGTATTTAAACCTTCTAGGAAACAATAAACATCATGACTACGTTAAAATTGTGAACAACATGCTACAGAAGTTCAGAACTTTAGGATGCAACATGAGTCTCAAATTACATTTTCTGTTTTCACATTTCGACGTCCTTTCTGACAACCTGGGGGCAGTCAGTGAGGAAAAAGGGGAGGACAGTCGAGAAATGGAGAGGAGATACCAAGAACGATGGAATTCTACTGATGGAATGCAGACTACTGATGGACGTTATGGAGGGATTCCACGGAAACACACAAGAGAAGCTCCAAGAATAAAACATTCTATACCAAATGAATATTTTATTTACCTGCTGTTTATAAAATGAATTTAAATGTGATATTTGGCAATACAAACGCTCACAAATTTATTTATAGCTCTTATACAACTCTTGAGTATATACATTTTTCGAAAAAAAATATTTGAATGCTTGATGTTTGATTTGTAAAAGAACCTGATGTGATGGAGAAAAAACGAAAGGCATTTTGAAATCAGCGGTACAGAAATATTAAGAATCACCTTTGAAATGTAAAACAGCTCACAACAAATTTTTATTTGTAGACCTGTGTTATTTATTGCAATCTTATGCTAATGTGAAACCAGTTAGTGCCTAAATCAAGTGAAAGCAGCTTTGATATTTTAATAAAATTAGCTGACTTAAAGTAATTTTCATGCCTCCGAATTTTAATGCGCTATAACTTTAAGTTCAAGTTACGCTTTAATAGCTTTGCAACCAGCTGTCTTTAATTATGTTTCTATTTAATGTATTTCAAGGCCACTATAATTTGCTTTATTTCTGACATAGATACTCCTTTCTGCGCCAAGTGCCTAGTTAATAGCTTTAATAATACCAATGGCTTATGTCGTCGATACGTGGCGCAGTTCTGAGATATTGAAATTCCTTGGAAATACCTGTAGTCTTGCGAAATTGATTTGTACTTCCTAACAAACTACCTTACCACAGGTAATATCATCAGGAAGTGGGAAAGCTGAACATCTCCTGTATTAAGTGAATCAGATAATACCAAAACGTTTAGTGCACAAGTTTTATAAAGTCAAGAAAACATTTCAGGAATAGGTGGCTGCTTATGGATATGAAGGAAAAAGAGTACATTTTGGAGGTACATAATGTAGTCATTACTTTTGTAAATATATAACATATTTGTTCACAACAAATTTATAGTTTTGTAATGTTCATAAACTAATCTGACGAAACAGTTCAACCATTCTACATATTTATTGCAATCCGCTTTCTTACCGTAAGGCAATCCGTTTTCCGTACTCTTAGAGCAGGGTGATGATCCTCATTGATTACATTTAGTTTGGTACCTCTGCCGCATTTCCAGCGCTGTGCTCTAGTTTCCAGTTAATTTTAGGTCCTTTTAATGATTTCAGTTTATGAAGGTTTCTTCACGCAATACTTCGTTGTCTATTTTCACCTCACTGAAGCCTAGTGCCTCTGATCTTATTTTCTAATTCAGCTGAGTGATATAAAGGTTACACTCAGAGAGGGAGAATGACGAGATCTATGAAGATGTCCCTCACAGAAAGGGACGAAACATCAGGCCAAAGTATTTTAACCTGCTGACCATGGCAAAACTGCCCGGAAATTTTAGAACACAAAACTATGTACACCGGCCGTGAGAGCTTTTCTATCAATTGTTCATCAGTGAGGATAGCTATGAACTAAAACACGGGAAGTCTATACTATATTGGAGGAGAAAGAATGTTATGCTGCGAAATGCTATTTCACTTTTCGCGTTAAAGATTCTCGGTTATGCTTTCCACTTCTGCTGCTGGCGCTGTTGTGCTGGTTGCGCTGGTTCTCTGGTTTCCCGTGTGGTGACGCTGCTATCGTATTTTTCCGCAACAGAAGCGGTCGCTAAATTTGACAAGGTGGTCCCTGTTAGCGGTTGTGTAGCACTTCGAGACTATCAGCAAGTAAAGATTTCCGACTTTTCGGCTAACATGTAATTTTCGTTTTGGGTTTAACGTTGGGGTCGATTCTGATTGCTTGCTCGTTTTATGAAGAGTATTTTGAGAGAGTTTGATCGATCAGTTGCATGTGATCACAGGAAGCAGAATTGGGATGACCATTTCTAACATATGGCCTTTAATTCACCTGTAATTTTGTTCTGTACTATACATGTGTTTTTCGAAAAGGCTTCACCTTTCCTAGAAAATGTATTTCCTGTAAACTAGTAGGTTTGTATTCAATTCACGTTAACAATAATATGCAACTTGCTCATACGTTAGTAAGTAAATACATTTATCATTTCAATTTCCATGCTAAATTCCTGTTCAACTTTTGCAATTTACAACTGTTAAAGGGATTTATTATTTTTAGATAACAGATTTCATTGCATGCCTGTAATTTATAACTGTTAAAGAGTCATTTCTTTCAGATAATGCTTTCACAGTCTGTTTGCAATTATAACTGCAAAAGGGCTTTATTTTTCTTAACTAACGTATTTATGGCATGTTAGTCAGTGATGTTCGATTTATTGCTTGACCAGATTATGTAAGGCGTGGTGAACAGTTGAATGAGTGTGGGCAATAATCCTCAGTTGCTTTTGTTTTCATTATTTCGTTCTTTGGTCATTATTTAATCCAGTAATTATTTTGTTTGTTGTTTACTTTATACTATTAATTTGTTTGCTTTTTAGTCATGTATTATTATTATTGGCGGCGCCGTGGCCGAGCGGTTAGACCGCTCGCCTCCCACCGAGGCGGCCCGGGTTCAATCCCAGGGACCTGCACGTGGGATTTGTGGTGGACGAAGCGGCGTCTGGGCGGGTTTTCTCCGGGTTCTCCGGTTTCCCCCGCCATTCATTCCACCAACTGCTCCATCATCACCTTTCCTTTCATCCATTTCACCAACATTTCGTTTCATCCCCTTCCTTCATCCCATACCAGGCATCGGGCTGATCACCCATCCTGGATGCTCTGTCTGAGCCATGAGTGTCTGCTCCTCGACGGGTCTCTGACCCCAGGCACCCGCTTGTAAGTCCTGGGGGTGCAAGTCCTACATAAGCGGAGGGTAAACAGATAATGTATATTATTATTATTATTATTATTAAAGTGGAGTAATTTTGCTTGAATAAGAGGTTTACTACTGGTTGACTGGGACAATGTTTACGTTTATAATTATTAAGCAATATAAAGAATTTTCGGTTTGTTGCACTTTATAAAACTTGCTTCGCTTATATAGATGTATAACTTTAATTGTTTTTAATTACGAAAGTTACTATTGAAAAACTTTTCAAATATACTTGACTATTGGTTACATTTTATTTCATGCCTGTATTGTGATTATCCGCGTACATGTTTCTACACCTGAATTTATTTTGGCTTCTGCCTTGGAATGCTATCCATACATAGCATATTAGAACATTCTAGTGTAATACGTTCATGGAATTCGAGAGTTTTCCTCCCTCAAAATAGTTACTACGAATTCCTATCTGATATATTGGTAAATTTAGTAGCTTTGTATTTGTTGCTTAACTTGATGTCTTGTTTTTTTGTTGACATTAGTATTTCACCTTAGTTTGCGAAATTGCATTTCAATTGCACAATTACTAAATAACTGGTTCTGTTTTTTGTAGTTTCTCCATTGCACGTAGTTATTTTTATAGTTTTGGGTTTGCTTTTTTGTACATTATTACTTCTTTGCAGGCTTTGTTAACTTTATTATGTATTTTTGTTAGTTTTACATACTAATTATATGCTGCATTTCCCATTGTTTTATAACAGTTTTTATTCAGTTTTGTTGACGTTTAATTACGTATATTGTTGCTGCAGTTATTCTTGGATTTCTGTTATAATTGCACCTATTTTTATTGTTGCTATAGGCATTGGAAGGTTGTTGCCACTGTCTTTTGTTAGAGGTGTTAATCATGTTTGAAGAAATATGTGAATATATGGTGGTCTGGTCGGGTTACTTTAGGGTTATTTCGGACTTCATTAATGTTATATTGCCGCTTTGATAAATTATTCCGGATTGCAGCATATATACTTGGTGCAATTTCTGCTATACTTTTTATTTTTATATTCTAAAGTTTTAGAGCAATGCAAGGGATGTTATTGTGAATTAATTTGGGCATTGTTATTGTTTGATTCCTTTTATACTAATACATTCGTTAAGCAAGCCGACCTAGACTTACCCTGTTTTGTCCTGTGTCGATTATTTTGCCGGACCTCTGTCGTTCCTTATTTACAAAGACCCCTTACGTTTTTTGTGATACCACGCTTTTATGTAGGTATAAAGTTAGCGATTGCTGCTCCCTTGTAATAATTTATTAGTTGTGTCTTAGTTTTACACAACCTACCACACTTACACCATTGTAAATTCTACAACAATTAGATTGAATTTTGCTTACAAATTCTCATCCAAACTTCAGTTGTGGCAATGTATAGGTTGAATATTATATATTTTATGACACTTTGTACATTAAATTGTTTCAATCAAGAAAATAAATTTTAGGTGCCTGTCTTCGAATTAGGCTATGCTTCCAATATGGTACACAAATTTGTAACCTTTTAAGGAATGCTTTTTCGAATGCTTCCTTCGCTAATTTATGTCGAAATCTTCTTCTTTCCTCTGTTTACCTTACCTGTTGTTAGGGCTTATACCCTCCAGGACTTACAAGCGGGTACCTGGGATCAGATGCCTGTCGGGGACTTGGATAGGAGGGACTGCCAGGATGGCTAATCAGCCCGAAGCCTGGTATGAGAGCGAGGAAGGAGATAGTGTGAAATGACGGTGAGATGAATGAAAGGAAAAGTGATGTGTGAGCAATTGGTGGAATGAATGACGGGGGAAACCGGAGAACCCGGAGTAAGCCCGCCCAGACGCCGTTTTGTTTACTACAAATCCCACATGCAGTTCGCTGGGATAGAATCCTTGGTGAGAGACGAGGATCTAACCACTCGTCCACGTGATGCCTTTTATGACTATGTCTTCAATCCCAAATCCAAGAGAAAAAATAGAAGAAATAGGAAATTTTGCTCCTATATAAGATTCTAAATAGCACTGTACGTTTGACCATTGCACCACGCAGCTAATCAAAGTTTATACTAGGCGAAATCCTATTACCACTTCGAAAGTTTGACTATTGAAATGGGATTAAGCCTGTATTACACGTTTTAATTTTATTATTTAAATTCCACAAATCATGCACTATTATGGTATATTAAATGAATATCAAAGTTTAAGTATTAGTTAATTTTTCCTGATTACATGACTGTACAGAACACTTTTTGAATATAGATGTGTCTGCTTAATTGGCTGTAGACTACGTTTCTCTGGTTGCTTGTATCCGCCATTTTATTTTTGATTCATTGAATAAATGAGCTGTAAAGGGAGCGCAAAAGATGGACCATTCATCTCTTCCACTTAGCAGATTACTTAATTTAAAAATAGATGTCTAGAGACAGGTGATTCACCTGATATGTATTGATTTCTAGAGAGGGGGAGAGACTTGAAACCGACTTCTTTTATAAGTCAGATATTTTAACGAAGTTTTTTCTCTCCGCAAACATCCCTTTCCAAAGGAAAAGCTTTAGAACACATAGAACGATTTTAATTAAAGCAAATCGGAAATGTTGACACGGCGTATTAAAAGTGTGTTCTGAATTTTCTATAAATAAAGTTCGATTTTGTATAACTACGAGGGATACATAAGGCAGACAAAAGCTGTCCTTGGCACATGCAATTTGTGTTAAATAACTTTTTCGTAACATTAATCATTTATAAATATTGCTTTTAAGTTTTCCTAGATCTTTAGGTTCAGTATATTTGGAAACGCTACGTATGCATCTTTTGTAAGCCATTAACTCGTGGATGGTGTAATTCATTGACTTCTGTTATTACCTACAGACTGTTTCTTCGGGTTCACGCATACAAGAATATATGCATTATATGGATTTTAAATTATGCTATTATTGCAGCCCGTAGTTGGTACCTACTTCATGTGTTTAGCATCAAGCTATCTCACATTTGCTATGCACATATTTGTACCTTTCATTTCGGGTTATAAGTATACTGGTTTTCTTCAGAAATTCCGTTTTACTTACTTGCTTCTATTTCCTTTAAGGGGGTTTGGTAAGACGATTTCTTTATTTTCTGCTTTCCTTTTGCATATAAAGCTGCCAGCGATACTAATCTGCCAGAAATATGCACGCTTCTTTTATTCCTGTAATATATATTTCCGACTGTGTTAGCAGGCGTAATTCCCCCAAAAGTGGCTGTTTACATAGTGATTTGCCTACTCATGCTCTTTAATGTATTAAACAATATTAAAACTTATACTTTATGACTGGTGTCTCACCTGATATAAAGGGAAGCATTTTTATCTACCTGGCAGCCTTCAGGGCTGCAAAACTCAACATTTTGATTTCTCGACAAAGTTTTCATGTTCATACATAACCGTCACGTTGGTATTTATTTTTGTAAATGTTTTGTCATAAATCATCCCATTTATAAGGGATTTGAGCTAAATGAGATCCACATAGCGTCGTTCCATCTTCCCTCCAAAAAACCATGATAATTTTCATTCTTATTCAAAGTTGAGATGAAATGAAACATTTCTAAATAGAAAGTTTACTCTGAGTAGTTTTCCGATCCCATTCCATCCCCTATATCTTAAGAACCATATATTAAGGTCATTGTGTAATGTGTATACAGATCTAACATGTTATTTTATTTTTTATCTTTTTACGCTTTTAATTTTACGTCCTATTATAGCCACCCTTAGGACATAGACTTTTTATCCAATGCTTCAGAATATTAATTAGCTATTACGCTGTGATTAGATTCAATAATAAGAACTTTTGGAATTGGTTTTATTAATGGACCCTTGAAATTACCTTAAGGTATTGCTACACGCGTTGTACGTTTTTATTTCGCTGGGAGCTCTTTATATTAAGTCCATGAATAAACTTAAGCAAACTTCTAGTATTTTCGGCAGCCAATGAAGAGTTTCATCGTGATAAAGAAAATTCATGGTTAATTTCAAGATAAAATTAATTGTAACATGGAACCAAACGGCTCTTTAAGGAACATAAGTTGATACTTCGCAGACGTTACGCTGATTGCCAGGCATATCTTGGAAACAGCGAGGAAGCAGTAACTCTATATGGAAAATTAATACACCAACCAAATTCATAAATTTTCCATTGCATATATTGCCTGGCTAGCTTTTGCGTATTTTTTCATCAGCACTTACATCTTCATCACTGAAATTCGCCTTTATCGCTATATATGGGGATTAACTAATACCAAGTTCTATAATCCACGTATCCTTGATCTTTCCATGAAGTTTTACATCAATTCTTCAAAAAACATAGCTGCAATGCTGGAAAATTCTAATTACAGCTACACGTTATTGATTAGGTAAAGAGGATAAATAATTCTACGGCCAAGAACGTTAGTAAACGCGGTTTCGTATCTCAAACTCGTACGAATACTCTAATGTTGCAATGTGTGTGCCTGTGTGTGTTATGAATTAGTATTCCAGTACACACTAAAGCTGATGTTTTTAAATATTACATTAAACATTTGAAGACATAGATTTCGTGTAATACAGAAGACCAATAAAAGCCTTTGTATTTCATGAAAATAATTGTGATAGTCCACTCTAGTATTTGTTCATGAAGGCACTTGAGTCTGGCTGTATTTATCCTTATTTGTCTGTTTAGTGTACCATTATTGAATTTAAATTAAATATTAAGTTCGTTTTGTTATATTTACTGAAATTAATACACATGAAGTGGTCCAGGGTTTCTGTCAAAATGATCCTAGATTGATCCCAGATTGAGTCAAAGCTTAAAGAAGAAATAAACGAATGGGAAATTTGATGCAACAAAAACTCTTGTGCAGGAAAGAGAGCAAGGCTGTTAAAGCGTGCAAATTACACTATTTTGAAAGACTGAGTGAGCAAAAGAGAAATGCCGGATCTTCCACATGAGATACACCGAAATATGCTTTAGTGTGTTAGCTGAACTGAATATTGGAGAAGCGAGATCGCTAGTAATAGCCAAACCAAAGCTCTTCTAGTGCTCCAATTTTTAGGCATATAAAAACTATTAAGCTAAAATAGGCTCCAAAATTATAAAAACTGGCGCTATTGATACAGTTTTATGTATTTAAATACGGTTTACATAAAGTAAACATTGGATTTTATGTATCTAAAATGTATTTCCATTTTCTAACAGAAATACATTTTAAAAAATAAGAGAGAAAACATGAATAAGTCTTGCGAATGTGTGCATATAAAAATTATTGATGGCGACAGCGTACGAGTCACGAAAAGATAGGAAATACCCTAGGACACGTTTTGCTCTTTAGAGGAAATTTCTGCCGTACTGCAGTCACCCACCAATACCAGAGGAACAATTATTATGTTTCATTTTCTACAAAACGATAAATTTACCTACTAAAGTGATAAAATAAGACATTTTTCCCCTGAGATGTGAAATTCCTGAAATCAAAATATTACATAGCTCTTGAATCAACGCAACACTATGATATCAATGTTTTATCTTTCATGCTGTATGAAACGATTTAATAAAGCAATGGAAATGCTGGAATAGGCACTTTTAGATTCTAAAGTTTTAAAATAGGTCTCAGTGGTCAAAATAGGCATTTTATGACCACAAGACCCCTTCCTAAGATTTAGGTACATTTTATATAACAATCAAAATATGTAATTGGTTTTAGTTTTTGCGTATACAGAAATAGGCATTTAGCTTATAATCCGAGGTGTGGATCACTCATATGCTCACAAAAAATGGCGTTATGACGGAAGTTTCCGTTTGCTGAATGGAAACATTTTAATGTACTTAAGATATGAGAGTAACGAAATTTTATTAAACATTTCGTACTTTATAAGTAACTACACTTCATATGCTTTTTCATCTGCAGGAGTCATCTAAGCTTCTTACAAAGCAGCAATGAAGTAAGTTTTACGAAAATTTTCGAAACACACAGTGAAAAATTAACCTATATTCTATTGCTTCATTGTTCTATGTTAGAGCCTCAGTCTGAAATTTGATAACTTTAATACGTGTAACGATTAATCAGAATTCTAGAAATAGGCATTGGGCGTTCACCTCTTATCCTCCTCGTGTCTATGCGGTAACCATTAGTGTTCATCTTTCTCCATTGTCGTTGACTTGAAAAACTTGAAATATGTTAAGTACATTATTAGAGCATACTTGTGTTTCTTGTAAAAAGTATCGTCATAGACGCATATGGTCTTCATATGGGTATTAGTTACGTTTTAAGCTGTTTCAGAGTGGAGTTTCAATATATAGCAGAGTATGCAAATACGATATTCATAATTATTCCTACTATGACTGACTTTAGTCTGCTGTATTTCCGAACATATATTGCAGATTTTCACTTTTTAATATAGTTGATTGTTAAAAGCCTTTTTTGTACCTACAATTTTTATTTTAATAATTTAAAAGTGGATATCTATATCCCTTCCATTTTCTATGCAGAAACTGTACTACCGAGCTATCGAAGGTAGTTAATGAAGTATATTATTACAAATATGTTGTCATTATTGTTTTAAAACTTATACATTTTTAAGCCTTAACTAAGCGATTATGGTAATGTCTAAGAAGTATAAAATATACCAAAATATCTTCAGTGGTCCATAAATTTTATACTGAGATCGATTCTTCATTCCATAAGTTACACCTGTTTGCCATATTACGGAACAACTGTGAACTGTTATCCTTTGTTCATATTATTTTACACATTTCTATGAATAATTTGAAATGCCAAAAATTTACAATGAGATTATAAATATTTATAGAAGCTACATCCGGCCTAGCAAAAGAGAGCATATATCACTTCCATTTGAGACAAATAAGAAAAAGAGAGAGAGTAAGAGGCTGTAGAGACAGTCGCCAAATACATATTCCCTGTGCACACGCTCTCGGTTTCTCATAGAAGGAAATGTCATTCGCATTACGAACCGCTATACAGACTCCATAGTGAATATCGTCAATGCAAATTCCTAATTTCAGATCTACAGATACATTGTTGAACTCATTTAGACAAGCAGTAGCTCCCGTTCGAGCATTTCGCGATTCTTGTGAGTAGCGCAGTGGTAAAATGTGGGCATAGAAAGCTGAAGTTCCTTGATTCGAGTCTTATAGTTAGGGTTAAATTCTTAAAATTTTATTGAACCTTGCTAGATTCTTTACACACGAACAATGTTAAGAACAATTAATAGATATACATTAACTGTGTAATTGTTTAAAGAACTCGCATCTACGGCTCATAATTCTAAGGCGCTTCCTCTTGGAATCCAGCTGATTATTAATAATAAAATCTTGGATCCCGCAATCTGGCTCAGAACTTATACGAAAGTGATTTGCCATAAAAGAACTACTAGTTCCACTCGAAAGGTTCCGAACTACAGTGCCACATTGTCATCTACTAGTTGACTAAAATTCTCGGCCTGACTTATAGAGCCCGCCGGAAGCCTGAAAGGGATGTGAATCGTACCGTAACATATCTCATCTCCACTTAAAAAATCTGATGTGTTACACTCACATGACTTTCTCTACTCTTGTACAAACTATTTTTACAAACGCTTATTCTCCATGTACTTCATGTTAATCGAGATAAACATTTACAGAGTCTATCTTATTGCTTATTTTCTTGTAGATGTAAGGGGAATATATATTTACAAGGACAATTTGGAAATACAGTAGCCTTTAAGCGCATACATATCTCTTAATAGCTGGTTGCTAGGTGCAGCACCATTCCCTTTCCCACAGATTAATACTCTTTGCATATCCAAGACAAAAAAATCTGATGTGTTACACTCACATGACTTTCTCTACTCTTGTACAATCTATTTTTACAAACGCCTATTCTCCATATGCTTCATGTTAATCGAGATATCGAGATGTCAATCTTATTGGTAATTTTCTTGTAGATGCAAGGGGAATATGGTAGGTTATAAGCGACAGTCAAATATTTTAACGCTGGTTGCTATGTGGCGCATTCCATTCTCTTTGCATGTCCAGGACATAAAAAAAATCTGATGTGTTACACTCACATGACTTTCTCTACTCTTGTACAATCTAATTTTACAAACGCTTATTCTCCATATGGTTCATGTTAATCGAGATATCGAGATGTCAATCTTATTGGTAATTTTCTTGTAGATGCAAGGGAAATATGGTAGCTTTTAAGCGATAGTCAAATATTTTAACGCTGGTTGCTATGTGGCGCATTCCATTCTCTTTGCATGTCCAGGACATAAAAAAATCTGATGTGTTACACTCACATGACTTTCTCTACTCTTGTACAATCTAATTTTACAAACGCCTATTCTCCATATGCTTCATGTTAATCGAGATATCGAAATGTCAATCTTATTGGTAATTTTCTTGTTGATGCAAGGGGAATATGGTAGCTTTTAAGCGATAGTCAAATATTTTAACGCTGGTTGCTATGTGGCGCATTCCATTCTCTTTGCATGTCCAGGACATAAAAAAATGAATAACGAATTTGAGAAAAAGTATAAGTATTGCAAAATTTAAGGAAATAACAAGCAATATCTCGAAAACGGTTCACTCAACAAAAGAAATGTATATGACATAAGTTGTGTATTTTAACGCGATCTATATTTTTTGTGTAGTAAAATTTTGTCTATCTCTTATAGTTTACCAGTTATGCAAAAGTCGTTCAGAATGAAGAATACTTTTGGAGACATTCCCAGAAAATTCGAGATATACATTTCATTTCTCATGATATTATCTTAAACATATGATATTTTCATCAAAATCGTTAGAGCCATTTTTGAGAAAATTAAAATTTTCGAAAAATGTTCCATGTAAAGGGTAGTCTGGGGTGGGGGGATTTTCTTGAAAACCTTCGTGTCGCATCTCTGGAAGATACTGAACCTAAATACCAAGTTTGGTGTTTATCCGACTGTTCGTTTTTGAGTTATGCTGTTCACACACACACAGACACACAGACACACACACACACACAGACACACACACACACAGACACACACACGGACATGTTTCCAAAAATGCTTTTTTTGGATTCAGGAGGTCTCAAAACATGTATTTCCGGTGAAATCTCGGTATCGAATTTTTGGGTGGAATGCAATACTTCCCCTACTTACTGTACGTAGTAGAGAAAGTAAAAAATGAATAACGAATGTGAGAAAAAATATAAGTATTGGAAAATTTAAGGGAATAACAAGCAATATCTCGAAAACGGTTCACTCAACAAAAGAAATGTATATGACATAAGTTGTGTATTTTAACGCGATCTACATTTTTTGTGTAGTAAAATTTTGTCTATCTCTTATGGTTTACCAGTTATGCAAAAGTCGTTGACAATGAAGAATACTTTTGGAGACATTCCCAGAAAATTCGAGATATACATTTCATTTCTCATGACATTATCTTAAACATATGATATTTTCATCAAAATCGTTAGAGCCATTTTTGAGAAAATTAAAATTTTCGAAAAATCTTCCATGTAAAGGGTAGTCTGGGGTGGGGGGATTTTCTTGAAAACCTTCGTGTCGCATCTCTGGAAGATACTGAACCTAAATACCAAGTTTGGTGCTTATCCGAATGTTCGTTTTTGAGTTATGCTGTTCACAGACACACACACACACAGACACACACACAGACACACAGACACACACACAGACACACACACGGACATGTTTCCAAAAATGCTTTTTTTGGATTCAGGAGGTCTCAAAACATGTATTTCCGGTGAAATCTCGGTATCGAATTTTTGGGTGGAATGCAATACTTCCCCTACTTACTATACGTAGTAGAGAAAGTAAAAATGAATAACGAATTTGAGAAAAAGTATAAGTATTGAAATATTTAAGGAAATAACAAGCAATATCTCGAAAACGGTTCACTCAACAAAAGAAATGTATATGACATAAGTTGTGTATTTTAACGCGATCTACATTTTTTGTGTAGTAAAATTCTGTCTATCTCTTACGGTTTACCAGTTATGCAAAAGTCGTTCACAATGAAGAATACTTTTGGAGACATTCCCAGAAAATTCCAGATATACATTTCATTTCTCATGACATTATCTTAAACATATGATATTTTCATGAAAATCGTTAGAGCCATTTTTGAGAAAATTAAAATTTTCGAAAAATCTTCCATGTAAAGGGTAGTCTGGGGTGGGGGGGATTTTCTTGAAAACCTTCGTGTCGCATCTCTGGAAGATACTGAACCTAAATACCAAGTTTGGTGTTTATCCGACTGTTCGTTTTTGAGTTATGCTGTTCACAGACACACACACACACACACACACACACACACACACACACACACACACACACAGACACACAGACACACACACACACAGACACACACACGGACATGTTTCCAAAAATGCTTTTTTTGGATTCAGTGGGTCTCAAAACATGTATTTCCGGTGAAATCTCGGTATCGAATTTTTGGGTGGAATGCAATACTTCCCCTACTTACTATACGTAGTAGAGAAAGTAAAAAGGGATGCTGGATCTGCATCGAATAAAACTTCACAATTATTGGATTCGAATGTAAATTTGGCATCTTGGGCTTAAAACTGACAGTGAAACCTTGGTTCTTATTAACTTAATGACATCTCCACTGCCGTTTCAACAACATTACCCTATTCTTAGTGACACCATTTTTTTCCTTGCCTTCTTTTTCAAGCAAAACGGATTTCAGTTTAGCCTGCTAAACGAATGGGTGTCCTGATGCAGTAATTTGTATCACAAATTACTTAAATGTAAATAATGATTGTAATATGAATATGCATTTTTATGTGACATTGATTTCAGATGTTTATTGATTGTAAATATTGTTGAGAAGTAAGTTTATACGGCCTTACTGAAACTGTCAATAATAGCGCGCAATAATGCAGCGAGGGGGTGAGCTGTTTATCATTATTGGAAACGAGGAAGTTACGTAATGTTGGCGCGTTTTTCGGTAGAAACTTCTGGAATATTTTCTCCCTAAAGCATATGTATTCATAATTTTCATTGGATATTAAAATAGACGCTAATGTTGGCGCGTTTTTTTAGCCAATAGCAGTTCAGTTATAATCTTTAGGCGTATCTGGATGAAGGAGTATAAATAGGGTAGGTTAGAGGTAGCGTCATGTCAGTTCATCAAAAATCTGTGTACACTACACGTCGTCTTCAGTCAGTCAGTTCGTCGAAAGTATTTGTACGGCAAACGTCGGGTATCGATTCACAAGTTACACGCAGCAGAATTATGAATAATCTAAAGTGTTGTAAGATTAATTATACAAAAAGTTTAAGTACGTGGATTAAAAGTGATCAGTAAGAAGTTATTATAACAGTTTCAGTTTGGCGAGTATCTAGATCAATGTGTAAAAGTGAGAGTGAACGTGTTCGACAATAAAATTATAAACAAATTTCTTCATCAGTGTTCTTTTTGGATAAAAGATTCCTTTCCGTTTACACAACCCTGATCAAGAGACATGTTCGACCGAGAAATAATAGCTAGCCGGAGGACAGTAAACAAAAATTAAATCAAATAACAGTCGCATTTTTTCAAACACTAATACTACCACAAATTGCTAACACCAGATGGAGCTACAAACCGAACAAATGAATGACGTCACAAGATGGCATCACCATTTTGAGTAAACACACATACACAAACATTTGTAAGTAATACCGTTACAAATTGGCTACCACAACGTGGGGCTACAATAATGTTAAATAAATACAACATAACTACTACAAATTGGCACCCAGAACGTGGGGCAAAGTGACCAGGAAAGGGGCAAAGTAACCAGGAAAGTAGCAGAATTAACCAGGATGTGGAATGAATGGAGCAGTAAATTGATCTACAAGACGCAGATTCCAGAAACAACAAAAGGGACAACAGACTACGCGGATGATTGGACATCGTAATTCCGAGATTACAAGGCAACAGGGGAATTCATCTACAAAAACATCGAGAAGACGCAGATTCCAGAAACAACTATAGGAACGACAGACTACAAGGATGAGTGGACACAAAAACATCAAAACGACGTAGATTCATCATAATACAACGCAGAAGCAACATATAACCTAGGAGAGAGGGGCAGGAAGCTGGACATCAAAGTAACAGCAACAGACAGCATCACAAAGGTCAGAGTATAGTCATTTTTTTGAAAATAAAATTATAACATGCAAATGTACTTGAGGAGTGGTAGGATAAAGAAAACAATGGCTACTAATAATATTGAAGAAACAATGATGGAAGGGGATAATGTAACAGTTAGCTGTAATTCAATTCAGGTTACAGAAAATAGCTCAAACACTGTAGAATTTGAGGGAGGAAATGTTAGTGCAGAAAGTGAGAATAGAATAGCAGGAAATGTTAATTTTGATGCTAGTATGATGATGGAAATGCTGAGAAATATGAATGAGAATATGGAAAAGAATATTGAGAAATTAGAACAAAAATTAACTCAGAAGATTGATAAATTAGGGCAAAAATCAGATCAAAAATGGGAAGATATGCAAAAGAATAATAGGGAATTGAGAGAAAATATTGATAGGAGTTTAGAACAAAAACTAACTCAAAATAAGAGAGAATTAAGGGAAGATATTGGTAAGAGCTTAGAACAAAACAGGGAAGAAATTGAAAAGAAATTCATGGAGCTAGATAGTAGTATGATTAGAATGAAAAATGAAAATCAAGAAATGATAGCAAATGAAGTAGGTGAAGTTTCAAAGAAAATGTTGGACATGAGCAGGGAAATATATAACCAAAAAAGTGAGGTTAATACTAAGTTTGGAAATGTTAATGTAAACTATACAGAGTTAGGTAGCCGAATGAGTAGCATTTCAAGTGAGTTAAGAGAAATGATGGAGGCTACAAATGCAGATTTAATTCAGGTGCAAGTTAATTTCAGGGGGGAAATATCTGAAATTCAGAAGGAATCAGAAACACAGAGAAATAAATTGTCTGAAGAAGTTAAAGATTTGAATCAAAAGCTAACTTCTGAAATTAACAAACACCAAGCTGTTCAAAATGAGAATAATAAAAAATTGGAACAGACAATAGAAAATTTGCAAGGTACTGTAAATAGGTTAGAATTGAATTCAAGGGCAAATATATGTCATGTGAATGTATCTGATGTACAAAATAATGATAGAGGTAATTCCTCAGGTATGACCAATAATGTGAGTGATGCGGCAGCTTCATCTATAGCTAATGCTGAAACTCAGAGTGCACAAGTAACACTAGAGAATTTAAATATTGGAGTAGGGAATGTGCAAAATTACAATCATATCTTAAGTGATTTTCCACTTCCAAAATTTAATGAAAACTCCAGTCCAGTACAGTTTAGTACAGATTTGTCAGAGTACTCTCAAATTAAAGAGATAGTAAAATAATTGAAAATGACAGTTGTTAAAAGATGTGTTGTTCAGGAAACTTTAGATTGTTTTCAAATGTTATCAAGGGACGAAATTTCATATAAATAGAAGAGGTTATTCATGAACAAAAATTTGAAGGTTAGGATACGGCTACGAGTAATGTTTAGCCACACACAATTTGATCCAGGAGGGTAAATAGCAATGAGATGTAAAGTAAATGCTGGATAGTTAAAGATGACTTGCAGAGAAATGTATTGGAACGTAAAAGGGTTAAATAAGTATGTACGTCATGTGAAAGGAGAAATAAAATTTTGCACATAATTAAATTTTTTTAAAGGAAAATAAACATTTTTTTTGTAACTGTAACAGTATTTGAAATTAAGAATGTAAAGATTGAAACTTAATATGATATTAAAGTAAAAGTAGGTAAATACAATTACAAGAGTATTGTTAAAATAAAGTACAAAATAACAAAAATGGGTAAAAATAATTAAAAACAAATACTTATGTAGCAAACAGAAAATGTGAAACAGTACTTAGATTTAAGAGATGTAAATATATTTATGTAAAGGGTGAATATTTTTTGGTAAATATGTTTAATAATTACAAAAATCTTAAATGTATAAATTTTTGTCAACAACTTAAGAAAGTAAACAATTTGGTAACAGTAATTAAATAATTCAGGGTATAGTATTTGCTATAAAAAAATTTTTTTGGTAATGTCAGATTAATGTCTAGAAACATTAAACCAGAGCCAGTAAGTAGTGGCGAGATAGAGGAAAAACATATCGTGTGTTAAATACGTGTGAAGTGTTAAGTGAAAGTGATAGCGTGTGTTCCAAGATTTAGGAGACTAAAAACCCAATTATAAAATTTCCAAACAAGTTGTAAATATTTATAATTATGTTTCTAGTGGGGCATATGATGCAGTAATTTGTATCACAAATTACTTAAATGTAAATAATGAATGTAATATGAATATGCATTTTTATGTGACATTGATTTCAGATGTTTATTGATTGTAAATATTGTTGAGAAGTACGTTTATACGGCCTTACTGAAACTGTCAATAATAGCGCGCAATAATGCAGCGAGGGGGTGAGCTGTTTATCATTATTGGAAACGAGGAAGTTACGTAATGTTGGCGCGTTTTTCGGTAGAAACTTCTGGAATATTTTCTCCCTAAAGCATATGTATTCATAATTTTCATTGGATATTAAAATAGACGCTAATGTTGGCGCGTTTTATTAGCCAATAGCAGTTCAGTTATAATCTTTAGGCGTATCTGGATGAAGGAGTATAAATAGGATAGGTTAGAGGTACCGTCATGTCAGTTCATCAAAAATCTGTGTACACTACACGTCGTCTTCAGTCAGTCAGTTCGTCGAAAGTATTTGTACGGCAAACGTCGGGTATCGATTCACAAGTTACACGCAGCAGAATTATGAATAATCTAAAGTGTTGTAAGGTTAATTATACAAAAAGTTTAAGTACGTGGATTAAAAGTGATCAGTAAGAAGTTATTATAACAGTTTCAGTTTGGCGAGTATCTAGATCAATGTGTAAAAGTGAGAGTGAACGTGTTCGACAATAAAATTATAAACAAATTTCTTCATCAGTGTTCTTTTTGGATAAAAGATTCCTTTCCGTTTACACAACCCTGATCAAGAGACATGTTCGACCGAGAAATAATAGCTAGCCGGAGGACAGTAAACAAAAATTAAATCAAATAACAGTCGCATTTTTTCAAACACTAATACTACCACAAATTGCTAACACCAGATGGAGCTACAAACCGAACAAATGAATGACGTCACAAGATGGCATCACCATGTTGAGTAAACACACATACACAAACATTTGTAAGTAATACCGTTACAGTCCTTATTGGAAATACCGTTTTAACATTGACTCCTTTCCGGATTGTATTCTGCTGTTTTTCATAACTTTCCCCTCATAAAGAGAGAGAGAGAGAGAGAGAGAGAGAGAGAGAATAAAAAACTATTAACATAAAAACAGCGTGGATTATCTTTCTTACTACTGTGGACACTCGCACAATAAAGTCTCCTTGAGTTGGCAGTCGTTGAGTGCTGGCTTTCTGTGCGGCTCTGTTCTGACCCAGGACGATGTACTATCTTTCAAGAAAATTAATGTACACATTTTGCAGGTCACTATCATTCAGGCGTTCCGTGAGTAGGATGTATGAAAACTATATCGGCCGTGGTCGTAGATGTATACTGTGGTGGTAGCCATTTTAACCTGTGACTCACTTCGAAGATCGGTGCGGCTATAGTAACCTAGTATCGAAACATGGACTAAAGTCAAGACAAGTTGCAATTCTCTTGCAGCTGAGCCATTAACTACATGGCATTGACATGAAAACGGAAAAAAGTGGAATGATGATTTTAATAGGAACAACATATCTTTTTATTCCAACCTTTTTCACCTTGTAAGACGCAGTAATAAACAAATATACAGTTCTCTTGTAGCTAAGTTATTGCATGATTTCGAAGAAAATGCAAGCAGATTGAATGACCGTTTTAATGGAGCATATATCTAAATACTGTATACAGCCCATTTGATCACAACATAAGCTAATACGTATGATAACACGATAGTGATAAATTCTCATCTTGAGAAAAGCTAAACTGTGATATTATCCTGTTGTCTTAGATCAAATGCGTATAATTCTGATTTCATCTACATCAAATGTATAAAATGTCACCTTTAAACGGATACCTATATATAGTTTATCAATAAAGAAACACTAAACATAATAACATATTAAATGCAAATGAAAAAATAACTGCAAATTAATATGATGATAGCTGTAGCGATATTTCCACCGATTAAGAACACATAGAAATGAACACTATAATAGTAATCATATATTAGGAATTATTAATAATTAATTAGTATTCAATTTCATAAATTTCCATAATTTTAAAGCCATAGGATTAAAAATTGTATCAATCGAAGCCCTTCATAAACTATAAATATCTTTAAGTTTTAATAATGTTGTTAAATGAATAAGGGCGTAATTGCATAAGAAAAACTGTAAGATTTAGGCCAGAATAAGAGTAGCTTCCTTTTAGACTGTCCATTATGTTTTCCGAGCGTGGGGCCATAAAAATCGAAACCTTCTTTTGTACTTCGTGTGCATGAGGCAACGGACATTTCTTACAGTTAAGCTTTGAATTTTCAACCAGGGAACCAATAAACTTAGAGAATAAGTGCGAGAACCAATAGAAGCATAGGAAGACGCAGTGACATGTATAAAATTTGGAGGAGAGCAGTCGTTGAGATACGTGAATGCGAGCGTGGTTTTAAAGCAGTCTGCCATGATTCTCCGGTAGAGAAACACGCATCATGTTGAGTCAAAAAATAAAAGAAAAGGATAAAAGTTCCAAAATTTACAGTGCTGCACCACAATGCAATCATAAAGTAATGTGTGCGGAATAATTATATGGAGTGTTAGATTGTCGTTGAAATTATTCTATCTAAGATAATGAATAACTTAACACGCCGCAAGTAATGAATTCAAGTTCGCGGAAATCAAAAGAACGGTCATAGAGCGCCTTAAATAATAAATAATTAACCGGAGCAAAACGTTAGGGGACCAAAAGGTGAAAATATTCTTATATAAGAACTGTACGGGGTAGAAAAGGAACAAGAATTTTGCAGGTTTTCTGGCAGGAAGACGCGTTTCAGTGAGGAAGAGAAAACGTTTTCTTCAAGAATAATATCCTAGTGTCACCCTTCCCGCAATCCAAAACGCTATAAACCTGGCGCTGCCAACGTGGTGCTCGAAAAAGTTCCAGACCCACATCGCAGAGGATACCTACTGCGAGAAACCACAATCCAGCAACTTCAAACCCACAGGAGGCACGAGATTCGAATCCGGGAATACTAGAACTTCAGCGATGGTGACGGTAAATCTTTACCACAACGAAAAGTAAGACGGTGCAAAATTCCTAAGTGTGCATGCTCACATGTTTTTGAGAAGTGGAAAATCACTATCGGATCTAACGACAATGAATGCGACCGAAGGCAACAGCTGTGAGGGTAACCGGGGTAATGACCTCAACTCTCAACAAGGGTCTCCCATTAGTGAACCAGTGTATCCTTCGAGGGTTGCTAGGGATTTATTTACTGTTCATAAACCTGTTTTTCAACCACCAGTGTTTGATTTTAACCTATTTCTGGAAACGTTTAATGACACTCTAAGAACTCAATTAGGGGAAAGTAACAAAGAGGTAGCAGGGGCACTGGAAAAAGGAGTTTCTGATCAGGCTCGGGAATTCTGGGAATTGTTAGCAAATAGTAATAAGAAATTAAAACAGGGGACAGATAACGTGGTTTCTGAGATCGAGCTCACAAAACAAAAGTGTCAGAAATCTAATCAGGACACTGAGAAAAGGGTCCTGGAGGTAATTCGGGAAAATAAAGACAACTTCATGCAAGTGCAAGTCAATTAAGTAATGCTGTGGAGAGAGAAGTATCCACCATCGCCTTATCTATAAGCATTCAGAATGCAAGCACTAGCAGTTGCCTGGAAGGACTAGAGAATAAATATGGAATTTTTGAAATGAAATGAATTTGTTAAAAGAAACCGTCAATAATGCCACTAACTATGTGAGCAACATTATCAACACTAATGATAGCAGTTCTACCCAGCAAGTCTCGCAACCTTCCAACGCCACTGATAGCGTTAGCACTAATAGGGTGTGCAATGATTTGTTAACTGCACAGGTTAGGTTAAGTGTATGCAATAACAACATCCACAGTAGTCTTAGTAGTAATAACGGGACAATGTAAATACTGTATTTAGTAATGAGTGTGTCATGATTCATTCTTTCTCTGGCGGCAAACATCATCAATCCCTCTTTAATGAAATAAGTGCACCATTTTTCCACGGTACCAAAGATGACTGTCCTCTCTCGTTTCTTCGTGAGAAGGACGAATATTTCCAACTCAAACACGTTCCAGAGACACTTAGAATGCCTACAGCAAAGAAACAACTACGAGTTTGGGCCTCAGAGTGGACTAGAATTGTGTTTGATACTCACACTATCTGACCTTCAAACAAGCTTTTCTCGCGCACTATTGGGGCTTACATCGGCAATACGCCATCAAGCAAGAGATTTTAACGGGAAAATATAACCCCTCCAACGGTTTGTGTCTGCAGGATTAGTTCCTCAGGATAGTGAATCAGAGTAAACTTATAGAGCCCGAGATCTCGCCACGAGACTTAATTCAGATCGTCACGGGTCACTTTCCTCCACAAACCCGCAGCTTCATCCGAGTGGCCGGGGTCAACACCGACACCTACTTCATCGAACTGCTAGCTTCCCTTGAGAACTACCCTCCGAGACATGAACATGCGAACAGAGGATCCCCAAACCACCAAAGAAACCGTCGGGAACAAAGGGATAGACACCCAAACGATTGTTAGCTAGGGCAGGGGGCATCGACCTTATCACCTAGTGGTCGCGCCAGAACTGCTTACCAAGAACCTGTACCTCGTTTCTCCGGAAACGATAGAAATCGCTGGCGAAGAGATAGCGCACCAACTCCGCGGGGTAGGCAAAGCTTCCATCCTCACTTCCAAAGTGACCACCCACCGCAGATTCAATATACGAAATTTCAAAGGAGCCCAAATCGAGAACGGCAACATAACGGTAGCCGAGGGGGAGGCCAATACCATAGAGAAACGGGACCCAGATTCCAGAGGGCCGAAGAAAGGCCAGGTCAAAGCCAGGAATTTTATAGGCGACTTGAAACAGCTGATGCTCTCCAAACCAGCGATGAAAACTGCCAATCCAGTCCCCGTCACGATGACGTCATCGGTGGGAAACTAAATCTGCATTTCTCGGTGACTCGACAGAAGAGGCGTTGTGTCTTATGCAAAAGAATCGGTACACTGCTATGATGATATCATAAAAAAAGGTTAAGTCTAGGAATAATAGGTTTCGAAAAATGAGGAATGAAGATGTTAATCGGAGGTGTTATACACATTTCTTTCGTGACGAATAATCAGGAAGCAAACTACTAGCTCTTACCGGAGGAAGAAGAGATTGCGTCGGAGCAATTCTTTGTGTAAGGAATAAATGTGGGGTTATACCAATTAAGTGTAACAAGGGGCGACAAAGAAGAAAAGGTAACATATTTAGAAATAGAAGAAAAAGACAAGGAAGAGCAAGGAAAAGAAGAAAAAGAGAGCGGAGGAGAAGTAAAAGATTTAACAATTAATATAGACACGGAAAATGGGGATAAGAGATAATTGAAGAAGCCCAACGAAAAGAAAGATGTTTATTCGAGAAATCTTGCACCGAGCCGCTTTTGTTTGTAAACATATGGATGATCGTCCCTTCGACAAGGGTAGAAGAGCACTCATTCGACTTGAAACATGTGAAACGAGAAAGACCTGAAAATTCTCCGACCTTATAAAGTACCACCCCCTAAAAATCCTGAAATAGAACCATATCCTCCAAATAGTAATTGCCCACCGGAGATAGAATAAAATGTAATAGTTACCATGTTTACATTTATGTGTAAATACCCGCTAATTCAGACTGACAAAGTGCTCGTTCTTATGAACACAAAGGGTCGATAACCATACCACTGGAGTTTGTCAGGAAATACTATGTGAAAAGGAATTGTAACCCACCTAACGCAGGTAACAGAAATGAAATATAGGTCACCGAACGGAGAGGAACTAGCGTAGTCAACACTCAGGGATGACCATAATCAGCGCCTGAAAGTGCAAGAGGTAGCCAAACTTTACAATATATATATAATGAAAAATGTTTTGTAATGAACTATGTAACTGATTGTATATTATCCTAGGTTAGGAGTGCTGTTATTGTTTTGCAAAAATATCATGTAACATTGTTCGATCCACAATACAGCTATGCATTTTACAACCTTTATGTGTGGCATATCGCTAACACTTATGTAATCTTTATGTTAGTGTGTATCCACCATATTGCGGTATCAGTTATATATATATGTATGTTTAAACTATATCTTTGTGTAAATAGTCTATGTATCCTAGGGCAGTAATTTGTAAAAAGAAAACCACATTAGGTGAATCTGATTTTCTTTTACAAAAAGGGGCATTTTATAGCGATATTTCCGTGGATTAAGAAGACATAAAAAGGAACTCTCTAGTAATTATATTTTGGGAATTATTAATAATTAATTAATATTCAATTTCATAAATTTCCACAATTTTAAAGCCATAGGATTAAAAATTATATCAATCAAAAGCCCCTCATAAGCTGTAAATATCTTTTAAGTTTTAATAATATTGTTAAATAAATAACGGCGTAATTGCATAAGAAAAACTGCAAGATTTAGGCCAGAATAAGAGTAGCTTCCTTTTAGACTGTCCATTATGTTTTCCGAGCGTGGGGCCATAAAAATCGAAAACCTTCTTTTGTACTTCGTGGTTATGAGGCAACCATTTTTTACAGTTAAGCTTTGAATTTTCAACCAGGGAACCAATAAACATAGAGAATAATTGCGAGAACCAATAGAAGCATAGGAAGACGCAGTGATATGTATAAAATTTGGAGGAGAGCAGTCGTTGAGATACGTGAATGCGAGCGTGGTTTTAAGGCAGTCTGCCATGATTCTCCGGTAGGGAAACACGCATCACGTTGAGTCAAAAAATAAAAGAAAAGGATAAAAGTTCCAAAATTTACAGTGCCGCACCACAATGCAATCATAAAGTAATGCGTGCGGAATAATTATATGGAGTGTTAGATTGTTGTTGAAATTATTTTATCCAAGATAATAAATAACTTATCACGCCGCAAGTAATGAATTCAATTTCGCGGGAATCAAAAGAACGATGATAGAGCGCAGTAGGGTAGAAATGAGAGAGCTGGCGCAGTTAATTTATGCATGGCTATTCATATGCAAATGAGCTCCCCCACCTCCTCCCTCCCCCACCCCACCCCCCGCTGTGCCTTGGTAGTTTTAGTTGCAGCTGCGGTCGTAAATCATGTTGAGTACAATGGAGGCTTGACAGTTAGGTAATTAAAGCTGTCAATCAACTGTCAAAACGAACAAAGGGGTCATAAATTTAAGGTTCTGTAACAAAGGCGAGATGTTTTTCCTACCCATTCCACATCCGGCCACTTCTGCACCTGGTCAGTTACCCACTCCACTCCTATTGTTCTCGAACACGTGGCAACCCAATAACAAAGCCGGTCCCTTTCTATTGTGTAAGAGATTCTATTGTGTGTGCCTTTCTATTGTCCTTGGCAAGCATTCTTTAGAAAGACCACCTGCAGCGTTCCCATCCCAATAACAAAGCCTGACCCTTTCCATTGTGTAAGAGATTCTATTGTCCTTGGCAAGGCTAGTTTAGAAAGACACCTGCAGCGTTCCCATTGTTTGGCCACCTGCTAGTTTAACAAAAGAATTCGAGGGTTGCTTTATACTCGACTTGTCTTTGTCTGACTGTGGGAAAAGAGAGAGCCATGAGTTCCCACGCGTCCTGTCCTTGTTTGTGTGAAAGAGAGAGAAACTTGTTTACCAACTCTGCATGACGTCATACTTTAGAAAGACACCTGCTCCATAACAAAGCCTGACCCTTTCCATTGTGTAAGAGATTCTATTGTGTGTGCCTTTCTATTGTTCTTGGCAAGGCTAGTTTAGAAAGACACCTGCAGCGTTCCCATTGTTTGGCCACCTGCTAGTTTAACAAAAGAATTCGAGGGCTGCTTTATACTCGTCCTCTCCTTGTTTGTGTGAAAGAGAGAGAAACTTGTTTACCAACTCTGCGTGACGTCATAGTCGGCCATCATGATTTTGCCTGAGGGAGTTCTCTCCGATGTTTTACGACATCCTACGAATATACCCGAGCATAGTTAACAAGCATTCTGTTTCAGCCAACGACTCCGAAAAGCATCTAATATACATTACATTACGTGCATTAAACCTCTGAGTGATATCCATAGATCGGTGTTCGATTCTTACTGTAATCAAAAGTTTATTGCTAATGAGAAATTAATGATTGATATTATTATATCATTACCTTAATTAATAAAAAAGGCGTTCAGAGGACCCTAGTTCGAATCTTACCCTGCAAACTCTAATGTGTAACATCTAGTAAATTACGGATGCGTGCTCTAAAAATATATTAAACACATGCGTATACTTAGGTATCCAAGTTGATATTTTCTTAGGGTAAAACATTATTATATCATTACCCTGATTAAAGCCCGTTCAGAGGTTTCTAGTTCGAGTCTTACCCTGCAAGCTCTATGCCTACTAACTATTAAACTATGCAAGGTCAGATTTAAAAATGTATTTAACAAATATAATTTAATTTTATACATTACGCTGTTTTAATGAAAGCTATTCTTAGGAACCCAGAAGCCCCTAGTTCGAACCTTACCCAGCGAAACGCTATAATAAATACTAAATTATTGAAGAGTGAACGGGTCAGATTAAAATGTGTTTAACAAATATAATTTAATATACACGACATTACAATGTTTAACGAGCTGTATTCTTAGGAACCAGAGGTCCCTAGTTCGAATCCTGCCCTGCGAAACGCTATAATAACTATTAAACTATGCACGGGCATATAATTATTTATATTAAACCCCTGCGTATACTTAGATATTCCGATGCCTAGACACGATTCTTTATTTTCTTTCTCCACAACTTGTACACATCCAGGCGCTCCCATATACACGAGCACATGTGCATACATCAACGTGCATACACAGGTGCATGCATGCACACACATGCACATACATGTAACGCAACAATTATCTCTTTCAAACAGAGATATCAAAAAAACCTTTACGTGCACTGACTGTGGGAAAAGAGAGAGCCTTGAGTTCCCACGAGACAAGCATCGCCAGCGCCATTCCAACCCCCCATCCCGACTTCCAGGCGTCACCTGAATTGCCCGAGGGCTACTTCTCTCTGCGCATGCGCTGCAAGAGACGATGTCACGTGACGTGTAACATGTCTCCCCGCAATGCCAACGCGCGCATGCGCTGAAAGAGATGATGTCATTGGATACAATAATCACGTGACGTGTAACATCCCTCCCCCCGCCACACCAACGCTTGAAATTGCCTGAGGGGCTCTAGGCTCCCTATATAAACCAGCGCTGGCGCATATGAAAGCCACTGCGACTTTTAAGTTAAAGTATATTGATTCGCTTCATCGAATTTAGTGATATTGTCTTCCAGACTGCATTCATCATCATCTACATAATGCAAGGTGAGTGAGTTTTTTACATGACTAAGTGAAACACGAATCATTGCAAGAATATCATATTGTTTATCTAAATTTTTCATTTCTTTAATAATTAACATCAGAGCTGTTAAAAAATGTAGCACTTTCATCAATGGTGTAAAAATAGTTCTTTAGATACTGCCATAAACATTCATACTTAATCTCTAATCAGTGTTCCTCTAATAACATTCATATGATTTCTCATCACGTTCTTCTATTAACATTCATATGATTTTCGTTACTCGTTCTTCATGCATAAACATTCACATGATATTCTCAACACACATTCTTCTGTAACATTTATATGATTTTCTCTACATCTTCTGTAAACATTCACAAGATTTCTCCTCTCGTTCTTCTCTTAACATTCATATGATTTTCGCTACACGTTCCTCTTTCCGAAAAGCTTCATGCGTCTTTTTCACAAAGCATTCTATTAACGTTCATACGATTTCCTCTACTCATTTATTTCATATTACAAGTCTTTCTCTACTCATTCATCTTTTATCAGTTATAAAAAACAATTGAATTTACACATTTAAACCTTTTCACAGGTAATACTGCAAACTCAATGGGAGTAGCAAGAGCGGCACTCGTCAGAGGAGCGGGCTCTCGACTTAACCAATTTATGCAAGTCAATAGAGAGCCCGCTAATAACAGCACAATGTACAACATGCCGACACCCCTGGCGGGGGATCTGATAGCAGATGTGACGCTGCAAGGCACTTACATGTTTAATAGCCCCCCGTCACCAATCTTATCGGGGGCTGATTATATTATCCCTCCACCACCTGGTTTTGAGGATGTCACTCCCGTTACAGGGGTGAATGGTGGCATGGGCAGCGCTTCGGACCAATGTTGCATGTGCAATAACTGCGAATACCAAGTTGCTGCAATAAAGATGCTTAACGAAGCGAACGGTGAGTTTAGATATATTATTACACTTTTTCTGGAAATATTATCTTTATCATTAATCAATGTATAACCAGAGAACAATTCAGAACTTCAATAATGGAATGAAGCATTCAATTTATTAGCACCTTTCAATCAAAATATTCAATGTGAAGCTAATTCTGCTTTGCTTCTTTGTTCTAGTTCCTGAAACAACTTCAGACGGGGCGGGGGAGATGGACGATGATGGTAGCCTGCCCTCGCCTATCTTTTCACAGGACTACCTGACCCCGCCGCCCCCTGGATTCGAGGATGTTGCGCTGATGCCTGTAGGAGATCCATGGGCGATTATTCCCATCGATGTGTGCACTTGCGAAAATTGTGCATACAGGACCGTGTACCTGCAGATGCTTCGTGAATTGAATGGTGAGTTTTTTTAACTTCATTTATTCTAGTAACATCAATACATAAATAATTAACGTAACGTTAACGCATAACTTTTCTCAATAATATTTTTGTAATCATTTTTATTGATTAAAATACAATTACATAATAATTATCCTTACGTTAACGTATAACTTTTCTCTATCAACTTTTTCTCTCGTTTTATTATTTATTAAAATATACAATTATATAAATAATTATCGTTGCATTAACATGTGACTAAGCTTTTTCTCCAGTGATTTAATAAACTTATATTCTTGCATTTCTATTTAAACTGACATTCCAATTAATTCCACTTTATTATTGTTATAGAACCTTCAATAGTGGTCATGAGCCCGGAGCCTGAGCATGCAATGCTCCGGGGTACCAAAAGACCTCACGAGGCTGAAGAGGAACACGGACAAGCAATTAGCCCCATCGCCCGCCCAGGATCTTCTATGGCACCTCCATCACCAATTGCAGGGCCATCAGGCATCGGTCGCAACCATTGTGACAACCCCACCACCACTGCTGACTCCGATAGTGACGACACCGAGTACGGGAACAACACCAAAAAACTAAAGGTTAGTCATACTCAGCTAGAGTGTAAGGTTATTGAATCGGCGTTCAAGGGCCGCCTTTTCAATAGCCGCATAGAAAACTCTTTAGAGATAGCTGACCCCAGTCAATTTCTGCAGGAATGCAGACATCTTGTATTGGGAGAGATGGTTTCTGTACTCGGGAGAAGCTCTTCTGGGTTTAAAGTAAATGCCTCCATAGAGATCACGTACCTAATACAATCTCCTGTAAAAGAGCATGCAGAAACCATCTTTTTCAATAGTAAGACAAAGCTGGGTCTTCAATCAAGTAATCTCAATGCCTTATACACTTCTATGGTCGATGAAATGCTAGAAAACATCTCGAATTTCGAAGGAGGTGCAAGCTCAAAATCTCTGTTCGCTGTCAGGGCTCTTGTTATTGGAACTAGCTTCTATGATCCCTTGAATGCATCGCGATACATAGAGTTACCCGCTGCTATCAAGGCCAAGAAAGCTGTAATAAACATACAAAATGAAGATGAATACTGTTTTGCATGGTGTTTGCTCGCTGCAAAGTATCCCGCAAAGCGCGATGGTCAAAGAACGAGCAAATACCCTGCAAAACAGTTATTCACTGCATTCAACTACAGTGGGATAGACTTCCCTGTAAGCCTACACCAGATTCCAGACTTTGAACAGCAAAACAACGGAATATCAGTTTCAGTATTTGGAATAGAAAGGGAGTGTACAATTATACCGCTATACCAAACCAGCAGCAGGAAGGATTTCAATGTCAACCTACTACTAGTTGAACAAGATGGAAGATCTCACTACTGCCTGATTAAGGATATGTCAAAACTGATTTCAAGGCAAATCAGCAAACATAACGGGAAACAGTGGGTATGCGAGCCCTGCCTGAAGCACTTCAATAATGAAGTTGCCTTTAAAAAACATCAATTGAAGTGCATGCAGTGCCAGGTGCTCAAAATGCCTAATCAGGGTGAAGTGATTGAGTTCTCATCATACTCGAAGGGTAGTCCTGTGAATTTTGTTGTGTACGCCGATATTGAGAGCGTGCTAGCCCGAGTTCAGTCCTGTGAACCGTCGGCTAATCAGAGCTGGACTCGGGCTATCCAGCATCATGAGGCTATTTCTATATCGCTTAAGCTCGTATGTCGCCATGACGATTCATTGTCAAGGTTTAAGCTATTCAGAGGTCCTGATGCAATCAAGGAGTTCTTCATTGAACTTAGGTCAATAGCCGACATGGTTATTGAGCAATATAGCCGCAATGAAGAAATGACCATGACTGCTCAGGATGTGGCTGACTTCGATAATGCTCGTCATTGCCACATATGCAAGAAGGAGTTTGAGGTAGATGACTTGAAGGTACGTGACCACTGCCATGTGACCGGTGTATTCCTGGGGGCTGCTCATAATGCATGCAATTTAAATAGACGGGTACCTGACTTTATACCCATCTTTTTTCATTGCCTTAGCAATTATGACAGCCATTTCTTGATGCAACACCTGGCATATGATGATCACCCCATTTCGTGTATCTCAAGCTCCTCTGAGCGATATATATCATTCAGCAAAAAGTACAGGACTATCTTTTTCAGGTTTCTAGATAGCTTTAAGTTCTTGGACGATAAGACGATAAGTCAGGTACCCGTCTATTTAAATTGCATGCATTATGAGCAGCCCCCAGGAATACACCGGTCACATGGCAGTGGTCACGTACCTTCAAGTCATCTACCTCAAACTCCTTCTTGCATATGTGGCAATGACGAGCATTATCGAAGTCAGCCACATCCTGAGCAGTCATGGTCATTTCTTCATTGCGGCTATATTGCTCAATAACCATGTCGGCTATTGACCTAAGTTCAATGAAGAACTCCTTGATTGCATCAGGACCTCTGAATAGCTTAAACCTTGACAATGAATCGTCATGGCGACATACGAGCTTAAGCGATATAGAAATAGCCTCATGATGCTGGATAGCCCGAGTCCAGCTCTGATTAGCCGACGGTTCACAGGACTGAACTCGGGCTAGCACGCTCTCAATATCGGCGTACACAACAAAATTCACAGGACTACCCTTCGAGTATGATGAGAACTCAATCACTTCACCCTGATTAGGCATTTTGAGCACCTGGCACTGCATGCACTTCAATTGATGTTTTTTAAAGGCAACTTCATTATTGAAGTGCTTCAGGCAGGGCTCGCATACCCACTGTTTCCCGTTATGTTTGCTGATTTGCCTTGAAATCAGTTTTGACATATCCTTAATCAGGCAGTAGTGAGATCTTCCATCTTGTTCAACTAGTAGTAGGTTGACATTGAAATCCTTCCTGCTGCTGGTTTGGTATAGCGGTATAATTGTACACTCCCTTTCTATTCCAAATACTGAAACTGATATTCCGTTGTTTTGCTGTTCAAAGTCTGGAATCTGGTGTAGGCTTACAGGGAAGTCTATCCCACTGTAGTTGAATGCAGTGAATAACTGTTTTGCAGGGTATTTGCTCGTTCTTTGACCATCGCGCTTTGCGGGATACTTTGCAGCGAGCAAACACCATGCAAAACAGTATTCATCTTCATTTTGTATGTTTATTACAGCTTTCTTGGCCTTGATAGCAGCGGGTAACTCTATGTATCGCGATGCATTCAAGGGATCATAGAAGCTAGTTCCAATAACAAGAGCCCTGACAGCGAACAGAGATTTTGAGCTTGCACCTCCTTCGAAATTCGAGATGTTTTCTAGCATTTCATCGACCATAGAAGTGTATAAGGCATTGAGATTACTTGATTGAAGACCCAGCTTTGTCTTACTATTGAAAAAGATGGTTTCTGCATGCTCTTTTACAGGAGATTGTATTAGGTACGTGATCTCTATGGAGGCATTTACTTTAAACCCAGAAGAGCTTCTCCCGAGTACAGAAACCATCTCTCCCAATACAAGATGTCTGCATTCCTGCAGAAATTGACTGGGGTCAGCTATCTCTAAAGAGTTTTCTATGCGGCTATTGAAAAGGCGGCCCTTGAACGCCGATTCAATAACCTTACACTCTAGCTGAGTATGACTAACCTTTAGTTTTTTGGTGTTGTTCCCGTACTCGGTGTCGTCACTATCGGAGTCAGCAGTGGTGGTGGGGTTGTCACAATGGTTGCGACCGATGCCTGATGGCCCTGCAATTGGTGATGGAGGTGCCATAGAAGATCCTGGGCGGGCGATGGGGCTAATTGCTTGTCCGTGTTCCTCTTCAGCCTCGTGAGGTCTTTTGGTACCCCGGAGCATTGCATGCTCAGGCTCCGGGCTCATGACCACTATTGAAGGTTCTATAACAATAATAAAGTGGAATTAATTGGAATGTCAGTTTAAATAGAAATGCAAGAATATAAGTTTATTAAATCACTGGAGAAAAAGCTTAGTCACATGTTAATGCAACGATAATTATTTATATAATTGTATATTTTAATAAATAATAAAACGAGAGAAAAAGTTGATAGAGAAAAGTTATACGTTAACGTAAGGATAATTATTATGTAATTGTATTTTAATCAATAAAAATGATTACAAAAATATTATTGAGAAAAGTTATGCGTTAACGTTACGTTAATTATTTATGTATTGATGTTACTAGAATAAATGAAGTTAAAAAAACTCACCATTCAATTCACGAAGCATCTGCAGGTACACGGTCCTGTATGCACAATTTTCGCAAGTGCACACATCGATGGGAATAATCGCCCATGGATCTCCTACAGGCATCAGCGCAACATCCTCGAATCCAGGGGGCGGCGGGGTCAGGTAGTCCTGTGAAAAGATAGGCGAGGGCAGGCTACCATCATCGTCCATCTCCCCCGCCCCGTCTGAAGTTGTTTCAGGAACTAGAACAAAGAAGCAAAGCAGAATTAGCTTCACATTGAATATTTTGATTGAAAGGTGCTAATAAATTGAATGCTTCATTCCATTATTGAAGTTCTGAATTGTTCTCTGGTTATACATTGATTAATGATAAAGATAATATTTCCAGAAAAAGTGTAATAATATATCTAAACTCACCGTTCGCTTCGTTAAGCATCTTTATTGCAGCAACTTGGTATTCGCAGTTATTGCACATGCAACATTGGTCCGAAGCGCTGCCCATGCCACCATTCACCCCTGTAACGGGAGTGACATCCTCAAAACCAGGTGGTGGAGGGATAATATAATCAGCCCCCGATAAGATTGGTGACGGGGGGCTATTAAACATGTAAGTGCCTTGCAGCGTCACATCTGCTATCAGATCCCCCGCCAGGGGTGTCGGCATGTTGTACATTGTGCTGTTATTAGCGGGCTCTCTATTGACTTGCATAAATTGGTTAAGTCGAGAGCCCGCTCCTCTGACGAGTGCCGCTCTTGCTACTCCCATTGAGTTTGCAGTATTACCTGTGAAAAGGTTTAAATGTGTAAATTCAATTGTTTTTTATAACTGATAAAAGATGAATGAGTAGAGAAAGACTTGTAATATGAAATAAATGAGTAGAGGAAATCGTATGGACGTTAATAGAATGCTTTGTGAAAAAGACGCATGAAGCTTTTCGGAAAGAGGAACGTGTAGCGAAAATCATATGAATGTTAAGAGAAGAACGAGAGGAGAAATCTTGTGAATGTTTACAGAAGATGTAGAGAAAATCATATAAATGTTACAGAAGAATGTGTGTTGAGAATATCATGTGAATGTTTATGCATGAAGAACGTGTAACGAAAATCATATGAATGTTAATAGAAGAACGTGATGAGAAATCATATGAATGTTATTAGAGGAACACTGATTAGAGATTAAGTATGAATGTTTATGGCAGTATCTAAAGAACTATTTTTACACCATTGATGAAAGCGCTACATTTTTTAACAGCTCTGATGTTAATTATTAAAGAAATGAAAAATTTAGATAAACAATATGGTATTCTTGCAATGATTCGTGTTTCACTTAGTCATGTAAAAAACTCACTCACCTTGCATTATGTAGATGATGATGAATGCAGTCTGGAAGACAATATCACTAAATTCGATGAAGCGAATCAATATACTTTAACTTAAAAGTCGCAGTGGCTTTCATATGCGCCAGCGCTGGTTTATATAGGGAGCCTAGAGCCCCTCAGGCAATTTCAAGCGTTGGTGTGGCGGGGGGAGGGATGTTACACGTCACGTGATTATTGTATCCAATGACATCATCTCTTTCAGCGCATGCGCGCGTTGGCATTGCGGGGAGACATGTTACACGTCACGTGACATCGTCTCTTGCAGCGCATGCGCAGAGAGAAGTAGCCCTCGGGCAATTCAGGTGACGCCTGGAAGTCGGGGGGGGGGTTGGAATGGCGCTGGCGATGCTTGTCTCGTGGGAACTCAAGGCTCTCTCTTTTCCCACAGTCAGTGCACGTAAAGGTTTTTTTGATATCTCTGTTTGAAAGAGATAATTGTTGCATTACATGTATGTGCATGTGTGTGCATGCATGCACCTGTGTATGCACGTTGATGTATGCACATGTGCTCGTGTATATGGGAGCGCCTGGATGTGTACAAGTTGTGGAGAAAGAAAATAAAGAATCGTGTCTAGGCATCGGAATATCTAAGTATACGCAGGGGTTTAATATAAATAATTATATGCCCGTGCATAGTTTAATAGTTATTATAGCGTTTCGCAGGGCAGGATTCGAACTAGGGACCTCTGGTTCCTAAGAATACAGCTCGTTAAACATTGTAATGTCGTGTATATTAAATTATATTTGTTAAACACATTTTAATCTGATCCGTTCACTCTTCAATAATTTAGTATTTATTATAGCGTTTCGCTGGGTAAGGTTCGAACTAGGGGCTTCTGGGTTCCTAAGAATAGCTTTCATTAAAACAGCGTAATGTATAAAATTAAATTATATTTGTTAAATACATTTTTGAATCTGACCTTGCATAGTTTAATAGTTAGTAGGCATAGAGCTTGCAGGGTAAGACTCGAACTAGAAACCTCTGAACGGGCTTTAATCAGGGTAATGATATAATAATGTTTTACCCTAAGAAAATATCAACTTGGATACCTAAGTATACGCATGTGTTTAATATATTTTTAGAGCACGCATCCGTAATTTACTAGATGTTACACATTAGAGTTTGCAGGGTAAGATCGAACTAGGGTCCTCTGAACGCCTTTTTTATTAATTAAGGTAATGATATAATAATATCAATCATTAATTTCTCATTAGCAATAAACTTTTGATTACAGTAAGAATCGAACACCGATCTATGGATATCACTCAGAGGTTTAATGCACGTAATGTAATGTATATTAGATGCTTTTCGGAGTCGTTGGCTGAAACAGAATGCTTGTTAACTATGCTCGGGTATATTCGTAGGATGTCGTAAAACATCGGAGAGAACTCCCTCAGGCAAAATCATGATGGCCGACTATGACGTCACGCAGAGTTGGTAAACAAGTTTCTCTCTCTTTCACACAAACAAGGAGAGGACGAGTATAAAGCAGCCCTCGAATTCTTTTGTTAAACTAGCAGGTGGCCAAACAATGGGAACGCTGCAGGTGTCTTTCTAAACTAGCCTTGCCAAGAACAATAGAAAGGCACACACAATAGAATCTCTTACACAATGGAAAGGGTTAGGCTTTGTTATGGAGCAGGTGTCTTTCTAAAGTATGACGTCACGCAGAGTTGGTAAACAAGTTTCTCTCTCTTTCACACAAACAAGGACAGGACGCGTGGGAACTCATGGCTCTCTCTTTTCCCACAGTCAGACAAAGACAAGTCGAGTATAAAGCAACCCTCGAATTCTTTTGTTAAACTAGCAGGTGGCCAAACAATGGGAACGCTGCAGGTGTCTTTCTAAACTAGCCTTGCCAAGGACAATAGAATCTCTTACACAATGGAAAGGGTCAGGCTTTGTTATTGGGATGGGAACGCTGCAGGTGGTCTTTCTAAAGAATGCTTGCCAAGGACAATAGAAAGGCACACACAATAGAATCTCTTACACAATGGAAAGGGACCGGCTTTGTTATTGGGTTGCCACGTGTTCGAGAACAATAGGAGTGGAGTGGGTAACTGACCAGGTGCAGAAGTGGCCGGATGTGGAATGGGTAGGAAAAACATCTCGCCTTTGTTACAGAACCTTAAATTTATGACCCCTTTGTTCGTTTTGACAGTTGATTGACAGCTTTAATTACCTAACTGTCAAGCCTCCATTGTACTCAACATGATTTACGACCGCAGCTGCAACTAAAACTACCAAGGCACAGCGGGGGTGGGGTGGGGGAGGGAGGAGGTGGGGGAGCTCATTTGCATATGAATAGCCATGCATAAATTAACTGCGCCAGCTCTCTCATTTCTACCCTACTGAGCGCCTTAAATAATAAAGCCGGAGCAAAACGTTAGGGGCCCAAAAGGTGAAAATATTCTTATATAAGAACTGTACGGGGTAGAAAAAGAACAAGAATCTTGCCGGTTTTCTGGCAGGAATACGCATTTTAGTGAGGAAGTGAAAACGTTTTCTTCAAGAATAATATCCTAGTGTCACCCTCCCGCAATCCTACCCTGACAATAACAGTAGGGAATTTTAGAACAACTCGCCGATAGGTGACCCTGTGATGCGACGTCCATAAGTGCTTCCTGACTGATATCGGTGATCTCGAGTCCTGAACACTTCACCCTACAACGACGCAGATGTAAGAGTAACACAACAAAGTAGCGCACAAAACGCTACATAGCAATGTTAAACATGATGCTAGATTAAACCAAGATTATTTATGTATACGACAATAGCTGAAAAATTAATACACGCAGGTGATTCGAACCACCTATAATGCTGATGGATATTTTACAAACCACCTGGTCCTTCTAACGGAGCTATCTAGAAATATAAGAATATAAGAAATGCATAGTCATTTTAACATAGTATGTATGGTTTGCTTGTCCCAGTACACATTTTCAGTTCTGCAAACGTCAGTTGTACAATTAAGAGTGTATTCAAAAGTGATGATATAACATCGGCTGTATTATTAGTAATTCCGATGAATGTGCAACCAAAAGACATTCATGTTACAAATATTCATGGCTTCTACTATAGGAGCCGATGTCTTCGTTTGAGTATAAATTGATCGCATAAACTGCAAAAGGCCTACTCACCTTGTATAAGAAAACAAAACAGAAATGGCATAAAATACTTTTCATTTCCAAAAGATAGACAGATTAGTGAAAACGTAACTTAATGTTTTTAAGTGCTAGAAGCAACAACTGTGTAATATTTGGTAATTACTTTGGGTTATAGTTAGATATATTCTTTTTCAGCAACAATTACGGTTACATGTTCGGAATATTCTTATGTTTGAGTTTTGTCGGAGTAATAATACTTCTGATCTTCTGTCTAAAAAGGAAAAACGTATTTACTACTTATGATATAAAACAGGAAAATTCCGCAGAAAGATTACAAACGGAGCTTTGTGCAGCGCTAAAATTATTTAAAGGAATCCTGAAACCTGATGGCGTAGAAATCCAGAACATGAAGAAGAAAATGTACCGGAAACTGTGTGCGAAATATCGGCACAAAACGATCGTCTCAGGAGAGGTTAAAAGTTATTGCGGGTTACGCGGCATTTAAACAATTAAATCAGTATCCAAAGTTAAGAATACACACACACACACACAACAGTGATGCCGACTGACAACAAAGACTGAATTAGGTGTTTCAAGGGAGAGCCGGCCCTCGTATCGTGGTCGCAGGCGCGTATAGTTTCGGTGCTGCGCCAAGCTGAAAGTTTCAGGTTCATCTTCCGTCATGGGTAAGGATGTTTTTGTTCATGTGTCTGTGTGTTGTGTATGTGTAACAGTAATTGCGGTATAACGCGGTAAAATGAACCAGAGAAAACACAGTAATAATAAACTGGGGAAGAGCAAGGGAACAGAGAGGGAAAATTAGGTTTACCTTACGTACACCTCAAACTGGTTTTCATTGGAATGGGAAGCATATATTTAAACGTACTTGGGGATCTTGTGTCCCAAGATAAATATATAACCAAAATAACCATGAAATTAATCAATGACGCAGTCAAAAGCAGCAAGGAAGTAATTTCTGCAATTCCAAAGGAAGTAATAGGAATCTTGATTTGCAGTATAGCTTTTATTAGAACAAAAAGTTGAATAAAACAACAATAATATCCGATAGCTCAGGGGTACGCATTTGTGAAATTTCTAAACCCAATTTCAGTTCGATTCATTTAAAATTTGAATATAGCACTTAGGTGTCCATGTACTTACATCAAATGTCTTGCAACCGTTCAAAATGTTTTCCAAGATGTTCTATTGATCTTTTTACTGTTTTGAAAAATGGTTCCCACAACGCAATTATATTCTTTAAACAGTAGTATTTTATAATTTAAGTGCTTAATAGTTTGTAAATAAACTATAGATATGAATGTTTAATTCTTTAACTAGCTTGGGAGAAGAGGTTAAATATATACTTGAATTTTAGCTTAAATATTTGCATTACATCAATACTATTGTTTAATTACTTATAACTAAGATGCTAACAAAACAACTTAAATTTTACTTCGTATATCACGTCCATAGTAGCTAGAGAAGGTATTGCATTCCGCCCAAAAATTCGATATTGAGATCTCTCCGGAAAGACATATTTTGAGGCTCCCTGAATCCAAAAGGCATTTTTAGAAAAAGGTTGTGTGTGTCTATGTATGTGTGTGTCTGTGAACAGCATAACTCAAAAACGAAGAGTCTGATAGATACCAAACCTGGTATTTAGGTTCAGCACCTTCGAAAGATGCACACGAAGCATTTCAAGAAAATCCCTCACCCCAAACTACCCTTTACATAGAACTTTTTCGAGATGTTTCATTTTGTAAAAACTGGCTCTCACGATTTTGATTAAAATGGTACCATATATTAAAGATATTTATATCACTAGTAAAGTTTATATCACAAATTTTCTGAAAATAGCTTGTGAAGTCCTCTTCATTGGGAAGGAATTCTGTATAATCTGGTATAACTGGTAAACATTAAGTGGCAGATGGAGACTTCTACACGGAAAGTGTAGATCTCTTTAAAGTACACATTTTATTTCAAACAACTTTTTGGGGTATCAGCCATTTCTGAGATATCGGCTATTAATAGTTGGATTTGTTTAGTACTCTGTCACTATTTTCAAGTCCCGTTAGTTTTCAGTTGTTTCTCGCAATGTCATGGAAGCATTATGGAATTTTAGGGTCAGCGTGTAGCTTCAAGTTCTAAAACATTTGGCTATCAACATTCCCTTTGTATCCTAACAAAATGTGTAATGCAGCGGAAAGGTTTGTTTGGATTAAAATGAAGTAGATAGGAAAAAGAATTCGTAAGGATAATTTGTATATCCACTAATAAACGATAGAACGTAGAGAAAGTCATGTGAATGTATTACATCAGATTTGTAATGTTGCTATTTATAAGGAAATGTACCAAATGTTGCACATGTATACTGAAAAATACATTGTGTGAATCAATTTGAAAATAAGAATGTTAGAATATATAAAAACTCGAAACAAACACGGTTTAGAGTTACAAAACTAAATAATATTGTTTCGAACATTTAATCTGTTTAAAATCGTTTGATACATGTACAGGCACTCTTTAGTCTTGTTCTGCTACTCTCTTCTTAAGTTAGCAATTTGAAAATAATGTGACTTATCTTGAATGGTTTGTTCACTTTAATGTACGCAAACCTATCTATTTCTCATCATAAATGTATATAAACCTGGATGTACAGGCATTTAAATGGACATTTTATATATTTTAACGACAATATGGTTATAAAATCCGTAAGTATTTTATGTTCATATGTTGTATTTCATGATAGTAAACTTTTATGATTTTGAGCATTTTTAGCCGTATTTTACCGATGGGTATGCTTAAATGCAGTTTGGAAGTAAGAAGTACATGGTAAGAATGGTACTTTACTTCCACTGCAATGTTACTATTTACTTTGTGTTCTATAAAGGAAACTATTATCTCTGTTGCAATTAATTGTACTCTAGTAATTGTACTATAGTCAGATTATTTTAGTTTATATTAAAAGCGTTATTGTAATACATAAACTATAATAGTATAGCTTTGATATTTCAAAACATAGCATTGTTTTAATTCATAATTATTCTTATTTATTATAATCATTAAGCTGTAGAACATAACATTTTGGATGAATACGTTTGTTTTAATACATCGAAATACATCTTAAAATAATGGAATCTAGTCCTGTTTCAGCTTACAATACTAAATTGGTGATCTCTTTGTACAAGCTGAACAATATTATCTATGCTGCGTATAGTTTACATCTTTTCTTTTGTGTTAGCTAAATAAAGCATTCAGACTCTCACTTTACAACATAGTTATTGTTGTCCTCGCTGCAACATTAGCAAAATTCTCCCTATGTTCCTCCCGTTGCAGTCAGTGTAATGCCACTGCGCAGATGGAACGAAAACAAGCAGCGCTTGTCCTACACTTTTACTTAATGATGCGAACTATTCTGCCTAAATAAGCGAAACAGGATAACGATACATAATACATATTTTGCGTGCCTAAAACACAACTAAAGACAGAAATCTATTATTGGAAAACTGATACGTCTGCCAACATGAACTATGACACCTGAAACAAGGAGAAAATGAAAGAAAAAGAAAGCACGTGAGAATTTATAATACATTCAGACTTCTCTCAGAGAAATAAAACAACTTCACATGGGTTCTATGCGTGTACCACTCACTTCCAAACATTTCCTCGCCTGTTCAATCATGCTGGGACAGGTTGCATCCAGCGGGTGTTACAGTTGTCACTGCCTAAGATAAACTCGTTCATTTACATCTCCTAGAGTCTAGCAAAGACACCATGTTTAAGATATCCCCAGAGAATAAAATCTGGGAGTGTGAAGCCGGGCTAACTTGGAGCCCACTGAAGATTACTGATGGCCCTGTAATACCTATTATTAGGTATTATTATTATTAATCACATCTTACCTACCTGCAAAATGGCTCAAGAAATGCTTTTGTAGTACAGGTGGTGTGAGCAGGTGCACTGTCTTGCTGAAACCATACATTCGGTTTTTCGATGTCCATCGGTGAAATAGGTCAAACTTACATTCTGGTAACGATGAGCATTCAATCTCCCATTGAAAAACATTGGATCTATTATTCTTCGCCGATATGGAGTAGTAGTAGTAGCCTATACCATAAGTCATTCAGGGCAGAATCGACTTCTATGAATTCCTTAGGTAGCTCCGAACCTCATATCCGACAATTTTGTAAGAGCTGGAGCAACCTTTCGTCAGATGAAAACAGTATATCCAGCTCCTCATCTGCGTAAAAGGTTAGTAAAAAAAGAAAATACCAAAATGTACGCGGAGAGGCAGCTTTGGTTAGTTTATTTTATGATGTGTTGTGATCTTCTATGGTAAAAAGCATTGTCTCCATCTGTGTAACAAGAACCGATGGATGAATTAGTTAACCCCCTCAGCTGATGCAATGAATTCCGTAGGTGAACTGCATCTCGAATTAGAGCGTTTCTGCGATTAATTTTCTTCGATTTGTCTTTCGAAAAACTGAGCAGGTTTGTATTTTCTTTCACCTATCGCGACATTAATATTCGTAAGCAAATGCCGCACATAAGCGAACACAAAATATTTCAATAAAATGATTACCTCTTAAACTTTTGCGCAATGCTTTGTTCTAGGAGCTTCCTGGAATTCTGAATAATTCGTAAGAAAATTATTTGAACAAGGTCAGACATGTACCATACTGCCCTTCCACCATGAACCTCATTTCGGAAAAATCATGTTCTCCGTAAACATACAATCTTCATAGCCCCCTCCTGAGTAAGGCAGAAAGTCGCATTAGTTTTTTCAAAACAGTTCACATTTCAGCCATAACGTCGGTAGTTAACGTAACACTTCGTACAGAACCCTGTGAATGTTAGGTAACTTTTCCGACACAAATGTGCTACGTTACGTCCTTCCCTTAGAGTTTGTAGTAACAAACTTCACTCAAAGCCACGATGTGATGACACACCTTGAAATTAACACTCGATATGTATTTGCTAGCATCGTTAACTACACAATAACGTAAATAAACAGCAAGACAAGCTTGCCGAATTGTGCACTGAATAGCATTTCCTTCATTCTTTATTTGACCTGGTGTAGCAAAGAGCAGTTGCTCAAAGCGATAAGCCTTTCACGGCTTCAGTATTCAAACAGACCTTCAGTTCTGTCAAAGAAGCATTTCATGGTGATAAAATATGTGTAACTTAAGCAGCTGACAATTCTATTTCGCAATATAGTATTACGAGGCACTTTAATAACTGGCATTTATGGCAGTATATTAACATCATAATATGCGTAAATTGGAACTTCATTAACTAAAAATAGTGTTCCTAAACAACCAATTAAAGCAGAAAGAAAACCATCTAGTAGAAAGTTACGTGTAAACTGCAAGACGGCTAAATTATCTTGATGCAAAGAAGTTTAATGGAGGAGAGTTTGTTTTAATATTCCTGGTTACACTTGCAGGGGAATTTGTCCTGACATTTGGAGATATTTATAAGAATAAATTTAGAAACGACGCCAGGAACATCTAAAGCATCAATGTTGAGTTCCAAATCTGAAAGCCTATCTAAAATAACTGGACACCTATGGATGAGGTACAGACGGCAGATGATACCGCTCAGTTTCCAGTGTGTATTAACGATGCTCACTTTGATATTAATGTATGGAACGCGAACTAGTGCCCCTTCTGGAGTGTACACTTGGGGAAGACATTTCTGTCGCAGTCTGTAAGGTAAATTATAACTAATATGATTTTCCGGGCTGTTATGCCGTGGTCTGCTGAAGAAAGATTTCCCAGACGTTTCGTCCACAACTGCGGTGGACATCTTCAGTGGCGCGGACGAAGTCTTCTCGGTGAAAGTATCGCAGCGTCTGATGCGTTGGCCGTTAGTGCCGCTCTCTTTATAGTGTGGGCGCTCTCTGCTGATTGGCCCGCTGGTATGAGGGGGCTGGCGCCGGCTGTGTTGTTGCTCTCTTCTGATTGGCTCGCAGTGTTTTTCGGTTTTGTATGACCTTTCTTGTTTTTGATGACTAGATGCCAGTTACTGTTGAGTTTCAATGCTTCTTCTTTCCTATTGAAATTATTGGGTTGTTTATAAATCTCTATTGCTTCGCGTTGTAGCCGGGTATGGTAATGCTTTATGGAGGAAAGAATGTTGGTGTCCTGAAATCTAATAATGTGTTCGCCCTCGGCTTCAATGGCATGTTCGGCGACTGCCGATTTTTCTGTATGGCCCAGGCGGCAGTTTCTTTTGTGTTCGCTCAGTCTGGTGTTAGCGCTCCGCTGTGTGGTACCAATGTACACTGAACCACACGAACAAGGAATACGGTAAACACCGGCCGATGACAGGGGGTCTCGCGGGTCTTTGGAAGAGCGCAGTAGGCTGTTTAATTGTCTTGTAGGTTTGAATACTGTTTTGACGTTATGACGTTGAAGTATATGTTCAATACGGTCAGTGACATTTCTGAAATATGGCAGAAAGACGATGGACTTGCTTTTGGGTTGGTCCTGAGTAGCCGGTCGGGGCTTGGCCGGACGGCAGGCTCTTCTCACCTCTTGGACTGAATAACCATTTGATTGTAGAGCTGTTTCTAGGTGTCGGATTTCTTGTGGAAGTAAGTGTGCTTCCCGTATTTGTGAACCACACTTACTTCCACAAGAAATCCGACACCTAGAAACAGCTCTACAATCAAATGGTTATTCAGTCCAAGAGGTGAGAAGAGCCTGCCGTCCGGCCAAGCCCCGACAGGCTACTCAGGACCAACCCAAAAGCAAGTCCATCGTCTTTCTGCCATATTTCAGAAATGTCACTGACCGTATTGAACATATACTTCAACGTCATAACGTCAAAACAGTATTCAAACCTACAAGACAATTAAACAGCCTACTGCGCTCTTCCAAAGACCCCCGAGACCCCCTGTCATCGGCCGGTGTTTACCGTATTCCTTGTTCGTGTGGTTCAGTGTACATTGGTACCACACAGCGGAGCGCTAACACCAGACTGAGCGAACACAAAAGAAACTGCCGCCTGGGCCATACAGAAAAATCGGCAGTCGCCGAACATGACATTGAAGCCGAGGGCGAACACATTATTAGATTTCAGGACACCAACATTCTTTCCTCCATAAAGCATTACCATACCCGGCTACAACGCGAGGCAATAGAGATTTATAAACATCCCAATAATTTCAATAGGAAAGAAGAAGCATTGAAACTCAACAGTGCTGTGCTGTGCTGTGCGTCAGATGGCAGGTTGAGGGCAACCCGATGGTGTGCTTAGGCGTGTACCTTCCCTAATTAGGGCTTTACCACGTAGTGACGGGATATGGGGGTTACAGGATGGCGGTTGTTCTTTAGGTAGGGGGAGAGAAAGGAGGTAACAAAGTTTGTTCCTCAACGGTAGACGGTCATGGTGCAACTACCCTTGTGCACCGCTGGTGGTATGAATTTTGTAATTTAAACATGTTGGGATTTTAATTTTGAAGTCCAAGCTACTCTTGAATGGATTGTATTGGAGTTCAGCTTTAGCTGCTGTTGGAATTACTCCGCTGTTACCGGATATGCCCGCAAGCCATGCGGGGAAGCCGGTGATGCCTCAAGCGGCGTGTTCTGGGGTCATAATCCCCAAGAGACCTAACTAGGGCGCTCTGATGGTATGGCAACTGGTCGTAAAACTCAACAGTAACTGGCATCTAGTCATCAAAAACAAGAAAGGTCATACAAAACCGAAAAACACTGCGAGCCAATCAGAAGAGAGCAACAACACAGCCGGCGCCAGCCCCCTCATACCAGCGGGCCAATCAGCAGAGAGCGCCCACACTATAAAGAGAGCGGCACTAACGGCCAACGCATCAGACGCTGCGATACTTTCACCGAGAAGACTTCGTCCGCGCCACTGAAGATGTCCACCGCAGTTGTGGACGAAACGTCTGGGAAATGTTTCTTCAGCAGACCACGGCATAACAGCCCGGAAAATCATATTAGTTATAATTGTGACACCGGCCGTGAAAACCTACGTTCTTACATGTAAGGTAAATTGTATGAATTATCTTGGAGGAAGTGAGCAGTGCATGAGCAGTGCAATACCCTTTTAAAGTTATCGTAGGACTTGTGTTGGAGGACTAATAAAATGTTTATACCACATCAGTCTTCCTCAAAATTCTATACTTAATGTATTGTATATTCGTAGAGAAAGCTTCATGCACAGAAAGAAACTTTGTAGAATATAAAACACATCCTGGGTGTCATAGGCTGTTTCAGGAACATCTAGTGTGTGCTGATTCTGCTTATTCGAACCTTGGTAATGATCAGGTTAATGGATTAAGAAAGTGAAATATGCATTATGTATTACACTGGGGAACAAAGAAATTTTTTCGTGGTGCCTTGAATTTTCCACCTGATTCTGGGTATTTTGATGCTGCTGATTCCGAAAACGTCTTCAATTTCAATCTGGCAGCTCTAGTTTCTGAGACACTGATGATATTTGCATAAATTGCTCTTATGACTACTTTGTTTTACAGCACCATTTGTAACTTGATTATATTATTTCCATTGTATTAATTTGTTTTATTCAAAGTCTATTCATGTTGTTTGCAGATGTACTTTAACTATTCTGACATTTATGTCTAATTTTTATAGGCACTGACGTGGTTAATAGGCACTGATATGGCTTCATCACGAAGAAAATGTGTAAATAAGCCTGATTTGTTTTGTTTTATCTGTGGGGAATAAACATTCATCCAGCAAAGAAAAGCCATAACCGATTTTCTAAAAAGAGCTTATTTGGCCTATTTCAAAGTAAAGCTTGGAGATCAAGATAAAGCTTTGGCACCTCATATCGTATATAAAACATGCACAGGGCATCTGCGACACTGGAAAAAATGGGAAGCGGAAGTGCTTGGCGAGAACCAATAAACCACAGTGACGATTGTTACTTGTGTTCAGTAAATGTAAAGGGCATCAATATTAAAAACTGGAATACGTGGAAATATCCCGATCTACGCTCTGCAAGACGTCCCGTTCCACAATCAGAGGAGATACCTGTTCCAGTATTTATCAGTCTTCCAGAGTCATCAGAAGAAGTGAATGAATCAGCTGATAATTATGCTGAGCAAAATGACAGTAATTTCGCAGGACCTACATTAGTTGTGTCTAGTTTTATTCAAGGAGAATTGAATGACCTCATTAGAGATCTTAATCTTCCAAAGGAGTCGTCAGAAATGTTAGCTTCTAGGCTGGCAGAGAAACAATGTCTGTTACCGGGAACAGAAGTGACAGTCTGTCGCAAAAGGGAGCAAGATTTCCTGCCATTCTTCACAACAGTAAACTAATTTGTTTTTGCATCAATGTTGAAGGACTGTTAACGAAACTGGGTATAAGAAAATGCACACCAACATAATGGTGGTTATTTATTGCTGGCTCCAAACGCAGCTTAAAATGTGTTCTTTTGCATAATGGAAACAAATGCAGGTCAATACCAATTGATCACGCAATTACTATGCACGAAAATCAAGATACAATAGCTACAGTTCTAGAGAAGTTCTCATACCGTGATCACCAATGGGTTATCTGTGTCAACATAAAGATGAACTTTCTTATAGGAAAACAAGGTGGGTACATAAAATATCCATGCTTTATATGCTTATAAATCTCTTGAGCTAAAGATCAACATTGGGTGACAAGACAGTGGCCTCTTAGAGAAAGCATGATCGTTGGAGAAAAAAACATCACAGAACTTTTGGTTGACAGAAACAAGATCATATTTTCACCGCTGCATTTCAAACTTGGGTTAATGAAGCAGTTTATCAAGGCGCTGAATAGAGATGAAGCATGTTTTGGTTATGCATGTACAACATTTCCTGCATTGAGTATGGAGAAAATAAAAGCAGGTATATTTGATGGACCATAAATCCGACAACTCATACATGATGAGAAATTTCAAGTCAATGAACGATACTGAGGCAGCTGCGTGGTCGTTGTTCTGTATGGTAGTAAAGAATTTCCTTGGAAACTATAAAGCACTTAACTATAAAGATATAGTTAAGGATATGCTCACTGCTATTTGTGCACTTGGTTGTAACATGAGCATCACTACCTGCACAATTATTTGGACAGATTCCCGGACAATCTTGGAGATGTAAGCGAGGAACAGGGTGAGCGTTTTCACCAGGAAATAAGTATAATGGAAGAAGGGTATCGTGGACGATGGGATATACATATGATGGCGAACTACTCTTGCAGCATCCAGCGCGAATGTCCAACATCCTTGCATCGGAGAAAATCACATAAACTAGAATTCAGCGAACTGGTGGATGAAAACCAATGAACCTAATGCGACTAGTGTATAAATAAATTATGGTAGTTAAATTATGGTAGTTGACAGAAAATTGCTTCATGAAAAAGAATGTGCATGATTCATCCAAATGTATTCTTTCTTTAATTGTGTGCAAGTAATATAGTTGTATATGCGGACCTGTAAGGTTAAATTGGTGTATAATGCGAATAAGCTGTATCTCAAAAACTAGAGCTGATAGTGCAAAACTGAGAGCATTTTTGGAATCAGCGACCCAAATACAGTCCGAAATAGGTCAGAATTGTAAGGCACCAAAATCACTGTTCCCCATTGTATATACCATTTGCATCAGGAAGTTTTCATTTTTTGAGAGAACAAGGCGTTATTGATTATGAGCTTTCTAATAAAGAGTCAGTTGTAGAATCATCATTTTTCACAGGTGTGTTGTCATTCATACTGCCTTAATACGTTCGTACAAGATAAAAGTCAACTAGTGTCCACATAATAATTGGAATGTAATACTTTAGGAATAACGGTTAATGTCTGGAAGCATCAACCCCACAATATTCGCTAGTTAAGTTACTCCTAGGTGCCAAGACACAAATATTAAGATACAACAAGATTTGGTAAAATATTATGGAAAATTTCTTTAATATTTATGGTAATTTATTTTCTCTGTTCAGATGGCCTTTATAATAAGTAAAACTTACACAGTACTGAGGTTCTACAAAACTGGAGAATAGAGGAATGGTGCCTGTATAGTGTGTTAAAAGAGTCCTTCCCTAATGTATATAATATCATTGGGTGAATGTATGTCAGCCCAGTTTCGAATGATATGTGCATGCGAAAATATTTTTGGGTATAAACAACCTTAACAGAAGCAGTTGAGGAATCAGTAACTATCATTTTGAAACTAAATATAGCCACATAGAACCAGAAGAAGATCTTGTAAACTTAGATTATTTTCATGCAGTAAATTTTTAGGAAATAGAACTTACTAATTTTGAGGAATAGCACACATATTCTATAGGACAGCAACCTCCTCACTGATAATTCACTGTAATTGTGGCGTAAACACTGATCTCTGCACTAGATTTTACGAAAGGTAGAAGGCGTGCGACCAGCTATCATTGAAGGCTCTATGGTGGGGGAAGGCTTCCATTCTCCAACGAGGTGCCTACATTAAACTAAGGTCAAATAGCGTGGTATGGTAGAAGCTGCATGTGTGTGCGTTAGAGCCATTCTGAAGCAGAGGTGTACAGGTTCCATTTTAGGTTTACTTGCCGCTAGCTACTTGGCAAAAGCAAAAGAGCTTGCTTGTCCACAAGACAAAATTAATCGCTTACTCGGCACACAATTCAAGGCCACCAAACTTGAATTCCCTTAAACCCGTCAGTTTCACGAGAACCTTCCTGACTGTCACGTGGCTTATTGCTGGTGTATTTCTTTCAGGCAGTTAATACTGTATGTGGTGCAATCTGCTATCTGCTGAGAAACTAATGAACTAATACCATAGGAGATCAAAGAAGAATTTATAAGTGGGGAATATAAACGTGTAAATAAAGAGGGTTGAAATACAATATAGGAAAAATATTCAGGCATCAAATAAGTCGATACACCTCACATTGTGTTAGTATTGTGCTTCTGCGGTTGAAAAAATTACTAATTAAAAGTTTAGTTATACAAGTCAAAACTTCGTTTAAAGTACGTGCAAAGGCTTTCACAGCCAGATAACTGATTAAAATAGTAACATTTTCCGGTCTGGAAGGCCTGGTATAAAGGCAAAATTTCTTTTCAGCAGACGTGACATGGCTGCCGTCTGAAAAGGTAACACTCGGGGCAGCTTAACAACGATTGCCAACAAGGCAGCAAACGCTTCACAATTTAAAGCTCAGGTCAAACGCAGAAGTGGCTTATAACTGGTAGATTTGTAGTGGCGTGCCTCACTGGTATCCATGTACTGTTGAGCTTCAATTTTTCCTCTTTTTAACTGACGTTGGAATACTTATACATCGCAATTGCTTCTCAACAGAGTCTGGCATGAAAATATTTTGTTGTTAATAACACATGAGTATCTTCAAAGAGAATACGATGACAACATGCTGGCATAGCTTTCGACGACCGCATACTTGTCTGTTGTGCAAGACAATAATATTACTAACACTCTGTTATTCGAGTACTGATGCTAGATTTAGGTATTCCAATATAGATAGAATCATATGAGCAAGGTATTCTATATACCTTGGGACACATTAGTTATCTCTTGTCTTTAGCATATTTTAAAATTTGTTGAACTTTTTATTCTTTTGTGTAGTTTGTACTCTGAGCATTTTACCAATGCGGTTTGTAACATTTTTAATTATTCCAATCACCATCCATAACAAAAGAGAGGAGTAGTTAATACCTCAGTAGACGATCCAAACGAAATTATGCGGGTATATATTTAAATAAGGAGAAGCAAAACCTTATGGTGGCTATGTTACAAAATAGATTTTCGAACAAGGAATTTAATAGAGGAAACCGCCCTAAAAGGAACTCATATCAAGAAAGAGGACCCTTTTCTTACCGTATGTTAGAAATGTTACAGACCGCATTGGTAAAATACTTATAAAGCACAAAATCAAAAGAGGATACAAACCAACAACAAACATTCAACAAACTTTAAAATCTGCTAAAGATAACAGAGATACCTTTTGGTCCCAAAGGTCTATAGAATTTCTTACACATGCGGTTCTGTCTATATCGGAACAACTAAACGTAGATCAGTATTCGAATAACAGAGCATAAATGACATTGCCGTCTGGCGCAAATAGACAAGACTGCAATAGCAGAACGTTTTGTTAACATGCGTTATAATCTTCCCTATGAAGATACACAGATATTAGCAACAACAAAATATGGCCATGCTAGACTTCATAGGGACGCAATTCAGACACATACGCACACTCCAACTTCAACCTCAACCGCACATAGATAGCAGCGGTGGCACAATGTAGACACACTAATTATGAAATCTTATGACTTTGGCCTAAACTATAAATTGTGATGCGCTTGCTGACATTTTGGCAGCCGCTGTTAAGCTCCCCAGGATGTCACGCTTTGAAGATGACAAGAGATGACCGAAACGTCGATGTAAACAATTTTACCCATATACCACGGTTCTCCAGGCTGGAACATTTTACCATTCTATCAATTCGTTTGAAGCGTTTATCAGGTTATAGCATATAATATATTGTAACAACCCTATCTAGGATGGCCAACCCCGATGGCTAGCGTACACAGTAAGGCTGGGACTCTGTTGGGGGAGAGCGGATCGGTATCGGGCTCTTGGTACGTAGGGCTTAGACGAGTGTGTTATAAGAAGAGGTATAACATAATTGGTCCAGGGGGTGTAGAAAAACTAAGAATTGTATTCATATTTAAAGTACATAGTTGCAATTAGTAGGGTATAGGATAGCCTGGCGACCAGTACGAGCGAGAACTTACCACTAGTGTTTCTTACCTGCACGTAAGTGAGGTCTGGATGTATCCACTCTTTAAGTATTAACTTAATTATGATGGGGTGCAAAGCACACCTTTTTGCTCTGAGCTTTGCTGTCGAGTCTGTCAACCAGGCGAGAGTGAGAGTAAGTCTCTGTCACCTCGATTCGTGGCGATTAAATATATTTTGGCTGCCAACAGAGGAGCCCCGTATCCTACAAGGGCATGTTTGGCTTTTGCCACTTTATCACCTTTTGGCGATACTAACGTAATTCTTGGTACTCTGTACGAACCTCGCCCAATTACGTCCGAGGTGGGCAAATTCCGACCCCGGAATCAAAGTGTGACAGACAGAAAGGCGTTCATCTTGGGGGTACCAGCGTTTTCTCCATAGCGAAAAGTAAAAAACGAAAACAATAAAGACCGACCATTACAACTTTGGTCCGCTAATACCGAGATAACTACTCCAATATACAAGCTTTGGAAACAGAAAAATAGTTGTTTTTAGAGGTAGAGAAACTATAGGGGTAGGTTTGACTGCGACGTTCTGGCCCGTTGCACATCTTTTGATTTTTCCTGTTTCATGTTTTATACCCAAAGCTATAGGCACTGTTAGCATGCCTCTGGACTTTCCTGCTGATTGGATCGTTCTCGCTGGTAACGATTTCCGCTCAGTAACGTGTCAATTCTTAGGTGTTTCAGTGATGCTTATTTAGCTTGAACGTCTACCTTTCAGCTTAGGTACTCGCCGAAGGAATGAACGTTGTTATCAAGCAATGGTCATGCTTGGCTATTTCCTACCGTGGTTTCTTTATGGGTACGTTTTCTTAAAACATGGTGCCAGTTCGCAGTGAGTAGCAAAACGGTTGTTCTTGCCGATGGTTTATATTTCGGAAATGTTGGAGGGATTGTGGGGTTTTAATTTTTCCGGGACGAGTGCAAACGTAGCGGAGGGAATAGTAAACTCCGAGGGAAAGAAAAAAGAAATCAGTAAGTGCCCTTGCCGATATTTTGTTATGTCCGAATTTTGACGAAGGTGAAAGAACAGATGAATAAAAGAAATGACCATTAAATGCCCAATTCAATTCGATTTAAAGTTTTTTAAAAAACATTGGTCTACTAAAGTATTTTTCCCTTACAAGTAAATAGATTCCATTTTTTTACCTATAATGGAATCTATCTAATTGTAAGGGAAAAAAGTATGGAGCTTACTGTCCATGCGTGGCGCAATGCTCTTCATTACTGCTCCCACCACTTTAACGGTAAAAAACTGCTATAATTTACAGTTTGTTTGTCTGTATGTGTACAATGAAATGTTCTCTTTGCGTCTTGTTGTTGTGCTTTGTGTCTGATTCTTATCTTTCTTCCCCTTTTTCTTATAATTTTACAAACCCATCCTCCTTGGTTCCGGCGGTCTGGAATTCCCACGCAATGCACTTCTCGTTCTGGCTGGAATGATGGGTGGCACGTTCTCTGCGGAATTCTGTAACATGCTAATTGCACTGAGGGTATACAATTTTTTTAAATTATTTCTTTCTTTTCTCCATACTTAGGGGGACAGCTCAACAGATTTAATTTTATAATCATTATGAGCAAGTGAATCATTTTATATTACTTTCCACCTAGGAGGAGTTCATCTGGTTCCAAGAATGTTCCCGAAGTCTTGGTTTTTGACTGAAGACTATTACTTCGTCATTAAGTTATCGTGCTCTTCGTTTTATGCAGTTCCGTGGGTGCTTCTGTCAAGTATCTCCATCTTGGTCTGCTTTCTCTATAAGCAGATATATACTTTAAAGGCTACTTGTTAATACTTATACTTATTTCACTACAACATTTAGCATCAGGGAGGACTCTTTATTGCTCCTGTTGCGTTTCTTTCTTACTCATCTCAAATACTTTAGATTAGTATTTACATATGCTCATGGTTTCGCGGTCCGCCACTGTTCCAACCAAGGTTCGCCTGCTTGTGCAAACTGTGCTGGGAGTTTTCCTCTGTGTTACTGCTTGCTTTCAATCTTCAAGTTTCAGTGGGAGTATACCTTGTGAACTTGGTAGGCATGTATTGCTGTGCTTTTTCTAAACTTTTCTCTTTAATTTCGTAGTCACATGTGTGAATCGTGTTATCAGTCTACCTCTATTACCTCACTGTGTGTGTTGGTCGCCTGTAACTTTTCCTGCTTATCTTTATTTATGTTTTATTATATTTACACATATGAACTCGCTTTCCATTATTTTTCGTTTTCAGCAGTTAACATTTCGTTCAGGATTGAGCTCCTTTCGACACCGAATATGTCCACGTTGCTAAAATCAAAACTCCACTTGTAGGAGCCTGGGGTTCTTGTCTGTGGTAGTATTGTTATTGCTTGGATTCTTACGGCAAACTTTCCCCAAAAGTTCATATTCTACCTTGGTCATCAATATCAAACACAACATTAATAACAATATCTCAATAATTTCATTTATCTCATCTTTGCAGCCGAAATATTAGATGTCGCAATCAGTTCTGGTATCCTTATCACCATAGCTGCTACTAGTAGAGTTAGCAGGCCTGTCCATGTGCACAGTATTTCAACATAGGGGAAGTTAAAGTGCGTTTTCTTGTGGTATCGCTTGCCTCGCTTTTATGAGTGAAGTCTGTGGCAAATTTAAATGCGGGATTTATAGTGACCGGTTGCTGCTTAGACATTCTATAAGGTTAGTAAACACTAATTGCTTTGTTGTTGCTAGCTGGTGAATCTTGAATTCTGATATTATCTCACTCTATTACTTGCCACTGTCTGTTACACTACCTCCAAATTATTTCTCTCTTGAACACTTATTTAATTATTTAGCATCTATACCCTTATACTATAAATTACTTCTAACTTTGTGTTGTCCTGTTTTCTTAGTGTCAAAGCTCCTTATTTATTAATGGTTATCGCCAGCAAAATTTAACATTTGGAGAAATGAGCTCCAAATAACTTAAAATTTGTCATTAATCATTTTAGATTAAACTTAAAGCTCCATAAATCTTAAACATTCATAATATACTCCATCTATGGTTTTCAGGCTTTATCCTAAATTAAACTGAGTTTTATTTATGGACGCTCTTTAACTACTATGGTTCTTAGCGTCCCATTCTATATTGGGCGTTGAAAGAGCGGTAATTTTGCTCAGAGGCCTCTTTATCAGGCTTCAGGTTCTTTTACGTGCCGTAAATTTACGACACGAGACCACCGGCTTTACTTCGCATCCAAAGGAAGCCATGCTAAGGATTTTTACGCCCAAAAAAATCCACCATCCTCCACAGTATTTGAACCCGCGAACTTTGGAACTAAAGGCTATCACGGTACCACTATTCCACGGAGGACGACAGCTTTTATGCTACTATAGAATGTATGGGAAACTTATAAATCTCTCATAACTCCTGTACGCATATTTGTTAAAGGCGTACACCATAAATTTCTTAAAAATGAACTTGTATTCCAAATTGTGTTCCTGAACTTAGTTTCTGGGAGAAGAGTATACCTTTTTAGATCTTAAAGTCTGAATATGTGATGTCTTAACAACGTGAAGAAACACCAGTGTCGCGTATTCGAATGACCTACTGTATCTCACTTAAGATATTTTCCCCTGTTATACCTCTCTAAAAGCAATTGGGCGCGTGGATTATCATCTGCTCTAACAAAACCTTAAATTACGCTAGAGGTGCAACCATTATGCATTGTATTATTACAAATCACTTAGACTATTTTCTGGCATTTGAAAGCTATTACGAAATTTTAAAGTCTAACGTATTTTTTCTTTTCTTTATTTTCTTTTATTTTCCTTCCTTTCTTTTATCATCACTTGTTTTTCCATGGTGTAGAAGACCATGCATTTCGAGTTTATGTTTGGAAATCCTTTCACTAGTGTGTACGCGTATTGAAAAGTGGAACGTTAGAAATGTTCCTTTCTCTTGCGTGAGTGTGTGAATCTCGTCCATGCTTTCATATGCTGTGTGTTTTAGCAACCGTATCTTGCACCTACCTCCTCACGCATACTATTGTGAAATCATTCCTATGTGAACATTTTGCTTTCTTGCCGATTTTTTTACTTTTCTCACGTAGTTCAATGGACTTAGTTCTTATACCATTTTGTATGGTCCTTTGTAGTTCATTAACAGTTTTTAGCTCTTCCCATGCTTTTCATAGTGGTGTAAAGTTTTATTGGGACGCAAGACTTATGTTCAACAGGCCGTCTTATGTTAAACCGTGCCTTCACAATTGCATTCCTCGTTTGCTGCAAGAATAAACTTTGAATTGTGCTTTGTAGCCGTACGTCAGGAGTCAACACTGGCTTGTGCGTATATAGAATTTCGAATGGTGTGAAGTTGTACTTTCCTGTTTACTAGTGCTCATCGCAAACCGGATTTAGTGTAAATTGCTATCACAATCTGTGTGTTGCAAATTTACGTAGTTGCTAATTATTTGCGCGATGGTTCTAATTGCTCGTTCTATCAGACCTATGTCTGTGGTCTACAGGCTGCTGTGAAACAAGGGGTTGTCCCCATTAACTTAAGTAGCTTTTGCGTCACCTCACTCATAAGCAGTGAATCTCTGTCCGATAGCATATACTTAGGCACAGCGTGGCGTCAGATGACGTCGTCCAAAATAAATTCAGCCACATTTCTATCGATTCTTTTGGGATCATGCGCATCTCTAAGCGGCCACCGACAAAATATCACGTAACGATTGTCCTTTTTATTTTTAAAATGTCCCAAACTATCTATTGAGAATCTCCATCGCGGGTAATTTACCTCAATGGGCTGCGTTAGTTCCGCTGCTTCCTGATTAACTGGCTCTTTCCTTGTTGGCAGGAAGCGCAATTTTTATATAATTTTGTATTTACAGTTTCATTTCGATCCAACAATAGCGTAAGTTAATTTTGTGAATGGTTTTAGCATATCCAAAGTTTCCACCTGGTGCGTCGTCATGATTATTATAAAATATCTCCAGTTGTAAACTATCAAGTGCAACTAATATGTGCATGTTACCTGTACTGCCTGCGTTTTTCCTATACAGTACATTAGAGTTTAACACTTAGATCGCGGCTTGTCGCTTTAACCTGGCTTTTGTTGTGCTGGGATGTTTTATGGCTTAAACGAGGGGTTTTCGTTGGAGTCTTCTTCTTGCTTTTGCGTTACTGCTACGGGCTCTAAAAGACAAGGTTATTCTACGTTCATGTTCTTGTGCTGTCTTGGGTTCCAGTGCATACACGGGCTTTCCTCGATAAGCTGCCCGCATCTTTATGTTTCACTCCTGATGTATATTTAATTGTATAACCAAATGCTTACAGCATTAAACTATAGCGCGCCAATCTTTCTGAAGCCTTATCTATCAAAGAAATGACTATTAACAAATCTCTTAACTTAGTTAAGTGGCTCAGGTATACATGATCTGTCATGATGGTCACGGAATAACCGTATATGTACTGGCGAATTTCGACAAATCATACATAACTGGCAATAATTTTATGCCGATACACTGTAATTCTTCTGTGCTTTACTCAATTTCCTAGAAACAAACCCAATGGATGCATTTTCCAAATCTGCTCTTGAAGTAGGCAGCCTTTAATGCTGGCATTGCAGTGTATTTGGATTTCGGACATTGGTATAAAATGTGCTAAAGCTGAAACTTTTACCATTAATCTTTTACTTTCTGGAAGGCTTCTTGTTGTTCATGGCCTCCGTAAATTATTTGATGGGCTTTCCTCACATCATTCAGTGGTTTCGCGACCGCTGCAATATTATTGATGAACGTCCTATGGAACAAAAGTAATCCTAATACGTCTTACTTCCTTAACATGCCTTGGGGTTTTAACTGCGTGATTGCCTTAATCTTATTCGTGTCGAGTTCTATGCCTGCTGCTGACACTGCGCACCTTAGCAGTTTTATATTACTCATTCGAAAAAAAACTTTTGAGGTTTGAATTTAAATGTATGCTCCTCCAATTTATTTAATGCTGCCTCAAGATTCGACAACAATTCTTGAAATGTTTGCGCGAAGGGTATTCTGTCATCTACGTGTATCAGTGTTTTTTGTGTCATAGATCCCCATATAATGTATTTCCAATCTCTGTGAATGCTCTGGGCGCTTTCGATAAGCCAAAGCTCAAAGTTTCGATTTCGAACTGTCAGGCTGATGTAATGAACGAAGGATTTTTCTATCTTTCCTGGGCAAGTGGTACCTGAAAACATGATCTAAGTAAATCCAATGTACAATAAAATTCTGAACCTCTCAAATGCATGTACATTGCACTTTGTCGTCTATGGCACAACTTGTCTATCAATGGTAATGTGTACGCTGATGAAGCTGTTTGCACGTTGAGCTTGCTGTAGTGTACACAAAAGCGATATTCTCCTAATTTCTTTTTGACTAGGATCAATGGCGAGTCCCAGTTATTCTGAGACACCTTAATTATTCCCGCATTCTTCTTTTCCTCAATTTGGACATTTATTATTTCCCTCTGTTTATGTTAGTCCTATTTTGAATTCTGCTCTATCTGCAGCTTCTAATTCCTGTAGGCTGGTCGCAAAGATATACCTATATCTGTTGGATAGTTTCCGCAATTATTCTTGCCGTGCTGCTTTTAGTTGCGAGTTAATGTTAAATTTTGCATCTCTAATACGTATTTGCTTAGCTTTTTTGGTGTAAAGGCGTCCGTATGTGCCAATGCAACCTCGTATATGAGTGCTAGAGTGGAGCAGCGGTATTGTTTTGAACTTTAACCTTCTGATTTTAGTTACTGTTACATTCTCCTGGGACAATGTGCTTCTTTTGCATGGTGTTAATGATGTCTCTAGTAGAAATGTATTCGTGGGCAGTAATGCTAGCTTAAAGTTTAATTTGTGGTGGTGAATGGGGTAGTTCTATGTCTTGTTCGCACGTTGTCTTAATTGTCGGTTCCCTTGTGTCATTCTCAATCGTGATTTGTGCCAATGGACACTCTTGCTTTTCATGGTATGTTATGCTAACCTCCTTAGAATGCTGCAGTGTCAGCGTTATTACGTATTTGTCCAGATCTATGACGTTTTTGAATATCGAATAAGATGTATGCCGATTAAATGAAGTTACATGTCTTTCTGTTTTATTTTTGCTATTCTTAATAACTGGTCTTGACTTGCCTACCACCTTCCTGTATTTAATCAGGCTATCCAGTGTAGGGCGACGATCAAAAGCCCTAAGAGCACACCTGCGAGCACAAAAGGCTTTGCATTTAGTCATCCATCAACAAGGGACCGAAAATCGACGGGGGTTGACATTCGATTGTGGAATACGGTGCTCTGCAGGAGAAACAATGATCTCTGTGGGACATACGACCAAAACATTCTCCGAAGCATACTCTGTAAGTAAACACAGCCAACTGGGAATGAAGGGTACACTTGTCATGATCTAGCGCCACCAGGGCAAGCGTGTGGAATATAATATAGCCTGTGTTAGGAGACTAATAAGGCAAGGAAGGTAGTCATTTCCCTTCTGTGTGTAAATCAGAGATGACATTCCATTAGAAGAAACTTACAAGGGAAGTGAACAAACTGCTATATCAGCGTGTGAGAAAGTATAAAAGGAGTCAGAAAGAAAGTGTACAGAAGGGCTAGGTTATAACTATCCAAAAATTTGGCGATTAATATGCATCACGCACAAGCCCGAGATGAGCTTTCAAAGAGGGTGATGGACATTCACGTCCCACCAATTGAAAAGGTGTTGGTAACTGGGAAATCACATCGTCTAAATCAGCGAGCGAGAGGCCGTCAGACAGAAGCAGATAATGAATACAAATGGTAAATTCCATGGAAAGCAAGTTAATCCGTACAGCTACGGACTCGATGCCAGATTAAATGTATGCAGTTCCAGGAGTATTCCATTTATAATGAGCACTATAGTGCCCTCATGCGCAAGAACACCTTCTTCCGGTGCAAGATCACATCGTGCTGGGGGATACCATCTAAGCTAAAAGCAGTCTTGCGGGCGGCGTTTAGTTACTTGAAAAATACGAGGAAAGTCTGGTTGAGCAAACGTTCAAGCTCTGGTCGATGTGATCTAATTCCATGAATGTTCCAGTGTAGGATATCCATAGTAATTAGAACAATAGTTTTGTAATCAGAAGTGGCTACTACGTTGAGGAGAGCGGTGGACGATCAAACTTACCCTTGTTTTTGTGTCGGGCTAACAGCATTAGCGGGGTTTCATCCTACCTTTATTGCTCTGGCAATGAGGGTAGCATTCTCCTGTTCCATCTCCTCCAGGAGAAGGATCCGTTTCCAACAGAAAATTTCCGTTCAAGGATCTTGAACCAATTAGTAGCAGACATCAGCGAAGTTGAAGACAGCCGATCTCAGTCCGTCCCATACGATGCCTCAGAAGGGGATCTCTGGGGAAATGGCCATGGAACTTTCTTTCTCTTAGGCGTTCCGGCTACAGACTTCATGGGTTTTTTCAGAAAGTCGGATCTGATAAAGCGCATCATGAATTTTCCCGGTGAAGTATTGAGTTTAAAAAAATTTCCAGGCCTATTTGTGGAGGTCAGTGGTTGAGAGTGCGATCTTACGGAAGGAACCGTGGCGGTAATAGCCTTGGAAGATGTTGAGGCAGGTACTGATGTCGAGGGCTTTGGAAGTCATCTGACTAGAAGAATCATGTCCGAAATGGTGTCCAAGTGGATATCTCTGGTCTCAGCTGCGATTTTCCGACTCAGTACCGGTTTAGCTGCACCAGAGCTATAGGTATCGGGCCGCGGGACAGAGGTTTGGCCGATATGCACGAGTTTCTGGGCTTCCGAGGAGAACACCTGCTCCTTAACCCGGATATTCTACATCGCTATTTCCTCTGTAAAACGGAGACAAGCTCTGGAATTCGGTGGATGTTCTCCGCTGTAGGTAACGCACGTTGGAGCTGAAGGATATGTTCCATCGTGAGAGACCACCCCACAGTTAGCGCAGAATACAGAATTCACCAGGGTGTCCAAAGCGCTGACGTAACATCTCAAAGGGTTTGGAATATATAATCTAACCTCAATGGTTTCATAACCAGCCTTAATGCTTTGAGGGAGATCTACCCGATCAAAAGTAACGAACAGGGTATGAGTGGACACGAATTCACCGCCTTCTTTCCTCGTAACCCAATATACCTTTGTAACACCTTGATCTGCCAGATTTTTTGAATCTCCTCATTTTTTTTATAACTGAGTTTTATTTGTGGATTCTCTTAATTACCATTATCCTTAGAGTATCATTTTATATTGGGCGCGAAAGACCAGAAATTTGGCTCAGAGGCCTCTCATCAGGCTTGAGGTTCTTTCACATGCCGTAAATCTACGACATGGGACCACCGACTTTACTTCCCTTCCGATGGAAGCCATCCTAACGAATTTTACGCCCGAAAAAAGCCATTGCCCTCCGCCGGGCTTGAACCCGCGACCTTGGAAACCAGAGGCTAGCACGGTACCACTAGTCCACGGAGGACGACATTCCTCATTCGACATACCGTCCAATGCACGGGTTTTGACAACACCGTACCAGGAGCTCAAGGTGTTCTGCATTTCAAAGTTATCTGGCTAAGTATTTGCTTTAAGTAGTTAGCTGCCTGGAGTGCGTGTGTGCTGCAACGAAGAGTATGCCACTGCGAGATCTAATGCATGACTTAACTGGACCAGCAATACTATCGAGACGCTTTTGTACTACGAACGGGTTTACCTGGGAAATTCCATCCCTTACTCTGTACTGTGTATGATTAAGTAACGAGAGTAACTTAACTCGACTACTTCTTTCTATTACGTTTTAGTGCTTCTTAAAGGTTTCGTTGTAGCCATAAGAATAGAAATGAAGTTCGTACCCTAGTGCTCCCCAACCACCAAGGAGCCCAACAAGGGGTTATCCGACCGGTATGATTGGGCTACACAGGGTGTATAGCGAGCGCGTCGTTCCACTCACCCTGGATGTCACTTAAGAACCTATCCTGGCCGGTTCGCTAGGTGTGGGTTAGCTTCTAGCCTCCCGTTTAAGTGAAGCATAAACGAAATTGCTGCCTTTTAAATGCGCATCCTCCCTAAAAACTGCAAAGCATAACAAACCAGGCTCAGACACGCATTCCTCAACCAACCAGGATATTCCTATCCACTGATATGGATCTCCACACCACCTACATGTGGGTGGGCGTTCTGATTGACTCCCTCATCACAAGGAGGAGACGACACCGAGGAAGGCAGGGTGCCTCGGGACCCGGGTTATTCCATTGCCTGCAATTTCAGTCCCCTCGAATGAGACTAGGTGAATCTGTTAAATGCGGTAAAGTACTTATAAATATTCATCAGTATTTCCTTCATCGCCTTATTAAAGCGCACTTGAGAGCACTTTATATCTCTAAACCACACTGGTGTTAGTAAAAGCTAATTTTATTACAGGAACTGGTACACTGGACTCGAAACAAAAAGACACAATAAGGATGGCTCTACGGACCACCCATACATATGCCACACGCGGGATCTCAGAAAACAATAAATTTCAATGGAATTTTTGTCAGGCTTCTCTTCTTTCTATATACTTTCCAGAAAATTAAATATCCTGTAATTATGCATTTAGAACTCAAACCCTTCTAAGATTTCCATTACTTTCCCACTTAATATGTTTAATTCCCATTAATGTCCCTTTTCTGCTTCATCCTAATAATCTTTCTTTTTCTCAATCCTTTATCTCCTTCCATTCATTACATTTACATTTATTTAACTTTCATGTTTCCAATCTTTAATCCTATCCCTCAGTGTTTTTCGTTTATTTTCCATTCATATATTTTATCACATCCCCGAAAAAGTTGCACTCGGGATAGCCAAAAATATCGTTATTTTGCAGGCTTCACAAGCACAACCTCCAACACCACCACTTACAGAAACACCTTTAATATAAAAAAGATAGCGAAATAAAGCAAAGAATTGTGATGTGATACATTCTCATGACCTCTACCCTCTGCTTGGTTTTTGTATTTACTTCGTTTTAATTCAAACAAACCTTTGCAGAGGTAGCTACATTACACATTTTGTTATGGATACAAAGGAAACATCTATAGTCAAATGTTTATAAACTGGATGCGATACGCTGGCCTTAAATTGCCATACATTTAAATGCAATCGCGAGAAATAACTGAATGTTGACATGACTTTAAATCAATGACCAAGTAAGAAAAATTCAGGCCATTACTAACGGATAACTCAGAAATGACTTATGAGACAAAAGGGTTGTTTGAAATAAAATGTGTGTTTTAGGCACAATTACATTTTTCTGTTTTAAACTTACATCTATGCGTTAAATTTGCCAATTATACAGGGTTATACACAATTCCTTCCAAAGGAAGAGGAATTCGTGGTCTATTTACAGAAAATTCGAGATATATATTTCATTTGTCATGTAAATGTCTTTAATATATTATCTTATTTAATGGTAATTATTAGTCATTTTTAGAAAGTAAATAATTTGAAAAATGTTCTATGTAAATAATAGTTGTTGCTGAGACTTTTCTTGCAAATCTTCGCGTCGCATCCTCGGAAGATACTGAACGTAAACCCAAAGTTTGGTGTTTATCAGAATTTTTGTTTTTGAGTTATGCCGTTGACACACAGGTAGACGTTTTTATTTATGGACGTTCTTTAGTTGCTGTGGTTCTTAGCGACCCATTTTATATTGCGCCTGAAGGACAGAACATTTTGCTCACAGGCCTCACAGGCTTGAGGTTCTTTTACGTGCCGTAAATCCACGACACGGAATCGCCGGCTTTACTTCCCTTCGGAAGGAAGCCTTGATATGGTTCTTTAGGCCCGAAAAACTCCATCTCCCTCCGCCGTGTTTGAATCGGCGATCTCGGGAACTAGAGGCTAGCATGTAACTACTACACCACGGAGGACTGCGACAGTCAGGCAGTGAAATGGCAACTCTAGGCCGTGCCCGAGAACTGTAATTATAGATAATTTATTAATTAACTTTTATTGATGGTAAATCGTACTATGTAAATATCTTTTTCTCATACTGCTTGTATATTTTAAGAAGGGTGATTTAACGTTATGTATCTATCTAGGTTACTAATATTAGTAGAGTTATATATGGTTTAATGTAAATAATTTAAGCGCTATGTTAAAATACTGTCCACGACGAAATGTTTTAGATACAGGAATAGTGCCTTAGAAGGCAGAAAACCTAGTTTTATTACCTCTCTTCGGTCGCAGTGCCATTATTCCTACAGCGAGGGTGTAGCGCCTTTGTCCCTTTATTTGATAATCCGCCGTGACCAAGTGAGCGAGACAGATAGCCTAACGGTAAATGTAGGAAAAGCCGCGATTTATATTAAACTTGGACCAATGAGATCCCTGGAAGTTTATTCGAAATACTTAGACGCGTCGGGTGGCGATAAAAATGGACCAATAGGAAAGGAAGCAGCCCCAGAAGCCTGCAACTATAAATGGATCTGTTTGGAGCAAATTCGAGACAGTTTGTCAGCAGTTTTGGTCAAGACAGTTTGTCATGGAATTTTAGCATTGCAGCAAGGCAGTTTTAGCAAGAGAGTTTTGTCATGTCCGTTTAGCAAGGCAGTTTGTCATGGAATTTTAGCATTTTAGCAAGGCAGTTTGTAGGCAGTTTTGTCATGGAATTTTAGCATTGCAGTGAGGCAGTTTTAGCAAGAGAGTTTTGTCATGGAGTTTTAGCAGGGCCGTTTATCAGACAGTTTTGTCAAGACAGTTTTCGTAATGTGTGGTCAGGGAGAGATGCTGCAGGATGTGTGAGATATCGCGCCAAAACAGGGAATCAAGACAGTTTTAGAAACACGCCTAAGATCCGCTACTCGTAAAGAGATAATAAGCATATTTAAACCTCGTGTCATATCCGCGCCGTAGTTTAACAGCGGTGGACAGTATTTTACAGCGGCAATACCAGTTTTGTATACTACGAGTGTTAATTAAATAAAAAGAAACGGCAGTGTCATCTTTTCATAAACAAAGCACGTCTATGTCTTCCTATATCACCACCCGAGATCTACGTTTTCCTTTACCGAGGATAAGTCCATGCTCATATATAGTTTAAAGAAAACTACTGCAGCTAGCCGAGGATAAAAGTGAAGAGAACCAACACACGGCGAACTTCTGGAACCAACGGGAGAAGCATCAAGGTAAGCCTAACAGCACGGATGAGGAGGTGAGCGCCGCAAACTGGCGCCATAACGTGGAGCTCGAAGGGAAGACCAGCTCGAAGTCCAAACGGAGGACGAGGAAACAACGAATAGAGGAAGAATCTTCAGAGCAAAGGGGCACAGCAGAACATAATTACAACGCGAACTTCTAGTCTACCTACGTGGGACAACAAAACAGCTGAGAGCATCGCTTCTAGAAACTCACCAGGATTCGAACCCGGAACCATCAATTAACGTAGGAGAAAATACAGGTTAGAACATTTATTCAAAAACAAACAAAAAGGCATGCAGAGTAGTGATTCAGTTTTGTGAAAACATGTTATTGAGAGGGGGTAAAGTCATTACTAGGGAGGTAGAACTTGCCTACGGAACCATGAGTAGGTCAAGGGTAGATTTGAAAGAACTGAATGGGGAGGCTATTGTCAGCATAACACCAGATGGAGAAAATATGGGTGCAGCAGAGGTAGAAGTTAGGCTGAAAAGGCAATCACCGATTGAGCAGGTCATTGACGCAGGTCAAAACCAGCTGCTAATATTGCTTCAACATTTGAACGCAAAGATAGATGAGCAGAGTAAGGAGTCAAAAGAAATTTAAGTGAACAAAGTAAAAAGAAAGAATCTTAGATGAGCAGAGTAAGAACTTAGAAAGCATATTCAATGAGCAGAGTAAAAAGTTAGAAAGCATAGTAGATGAGCGGGGTAAGAACTTAGAAAGCATATTCAATGAACATAGTAAAGACTTAGAAAGAGTCGTAAGTGAACTGATAAGAATTTAGAAGGGGAATCAAATGAGCATAATATGGACGTAGAAAGAATCGTAAGTAAGCAGAGTAAGGGCTTAGAAAGAATCGTAAGTGAACTAGATCAGAATTCAGAAGGGAAATCAAATGAGCATAATAAGGACTTAGAAAGAATCGTAAGTAAGCAGAGTAATGACTTAGAAAGAATCGTAAGTGAACTAGATAAGAATTTAGAAGGGGGATCAAATGAGCAGAGTAAGGACTTAGAAAGAATCGTAAGTGAACAAGATAAGAATTTAGAAGGGAAATCAAATGAGCAGAGTAAGGACTTAGAAAGAATCGTAAATAAGCAGAGTAAAGACTTAGAAAGAATCGTAAGGGAACAAGACAAGAATTTAAAAGGGGAATTAAATGAGCAGAGTAAGGACTTAGAAAGAAAACTGAGTGAACAGAATAAGGATTTCGAAGGAAATTAAATGAGCAGAGTAAGGACTTAGAAAGAAACTTAAGTGAACAAAATAAGAGTTTAGAGGGGAAATTATTTGAGCTGATGAAGGGGAAGTTAATAGAAACACTTGAAGGGAAATTACCACAGACACTAGAAGCTAAAGATATGAAAACACTAACGGAAGAAGAGATGGGTAAGAAAGCTTTTGAAAGAATGTCAAAGAGGGCGCAGAAAAGAAAGGAGGAATTTAAAACAAAGAAGCGAAAGAAATGTTGATCGAACTTGGAGAATTAGTATTGGTAAAAAAAAAGTCCAGCATTCAAAAAAAAAAAGTCTAGCATTCCAAAAAAAAAGAGTTATCATAAAATGGAAAATTTATTTAAAGTTCCATACCGGGTGATTAAGATTTTTGGCTCGGATACATTTGAGTTACAAGAAATAAAGAATTCCAAGATCGTAGGGAGATATCATAAACAGTTGCTCAAACCATACAAATGTTTAGAGAATGAGAAGGGTGAAGAATGTAATGAAAATAATCAGGTTAGTTTTACTCGAAATGAGGCAGCAACCCTATGAACAAATAGTAAAGGTAATACACCCGATAAATAAGGATGTAAAGAAATAAATAAATGCATAATAATTATGTACCAATATTTATGTAAATAGATTTAATTTTTAGAACTTAATTTGGGTATTAGCGTATTTCTCTCCACCACAAGTTATTCGTGTGCGGGAAGTGTATTGTGCATAAGAATGCCTCTCGGAAAACCTGTTTTTAAAATGAGAGAGGGATCAACCATAGCAAAGTGCAAGAGTGAATGACCCAAGTGTAAACACCACTGGTTTGTCAGAACCCTTGTGAAGGAACAGGTATAGCGAAGGGTCTATGTAAAAAAAAAAAGGAAACCAAAAAAGACCATAATCAGAGGAATTATTCTGTAAAAGAAAATTGTACCAAGTGCTGAAAAATTTATTCTTTTCAAGAACAGGGCAATTTGAAACGGCAACTCTAAGCCGGGTCCGAGAACTGTAATTATAGATAATTTATTAATTAACTTTTATTGATGGTAAATCGTACTATGTAAATATCTTTTTCTCATACTGCTTGTATATTTTAAGAAGGGTGATTTAACGTTATGTATCTATCTAGGTTACTAATATTAGTAGAGTTATAAATGGTTTAATGTAACTAATTTAAGCGCTATGTTAAGATACTGTCCACGACGAAATGTTTTAGATACAGGAATAGTGCCTTAGAAGGCAGAAAACCTAGTTTTATTACCTCTCTTCGGTCGCAGTACCATTATTCCTACAGCGAGGGTGTAGCGCCTTTGTCCCTTTATTTGATAATTCGCCGTAACCAAGTAGGCGAGACAGATAGCCTAACAGTAAATGTAGGAAAAGCCGCGATTTATATTAAACTTGGACCAATGAGATCCCTGGAAGTTTATTCGAAATACTTAGACGCGTCGGGTGGCGATAAAAATGGACCAATAGGAATGGAAGCAGCCCCAGAAGCCTGCAACTATAAATGGATCTGTTTGGAGCAAATTCGAGACAGTTTGTCAGCAGTTTTGGTCAAGACAGTTTGTCATGGAATTTTAGCAATGCAGCAAGGCAGTTTTAGCAAGAGAGTTTTGTCATGTCCGTTTAGCAAGGCAGTTTGTCATGGAATTTTAGCATTTTAGCAAGGCAGTTTGTAGGCAGTTTTGTCATGGAATTTTAGCATTGCAGTGAGGCAGTTTTAGCAAGAGAGTTTTGTCATGGAGTTTTAGCAGGGCCGTATATCAGACAGTTTTGTCAAGACAGTTTTCGTAATGTGTGGTCAGGGAGAGATGCTGCAGGATGTGTGAGATATCGCGCCAAAACAGGGAATCAAGACAGTTTTAGAAACACGCCTAAGATCCGCTACTCGTAAAGAGATAATAAGCATATTTAAACCTCGTGTCATATCCGCGCCGTAGTTTAACAGCGGTGGACAGTATTTTACAGCGGCAATACCAGTTTTGTATACTACGAGTGTTAATTAAATAAAAAGAAACGGCAGTGTCATCTTTTCATAAACAAAGCACGTCTATGTCTTCCTATATCACCACCCGAGATCTACGTTTTCCTTTACCGAGGATAAGTCCATGCTCATATATAGTTTAAAGAAAACTACTGCAGCTAGCCGAGGATAAAAGTGAAGAGAACCAACACACGGCGAACTTCTGGAACCAACGGGAGAAGCATCAAGGTAAGCCTAACAGCACGGATGAGGAGGTGAGCGCCGCAAACAGGCGCCATAACGTGGAGCTCGAAGGGAAGACCAGCTCGAAGTCCAAACGGAGGACGAGGAAACAACGAATAGAGGAAGAATCTTCAGAGCAAAGGGGCACAGCAGAACATAATTACAACGCGAACTTCTAGTCTACCTACGTGGGACAACAAAACAGCTGAGAGCATCGCTTCTAGAAACTCACCAGGATTCGAACCCGGAACCATCAATTAACGTAGGAGAAAATACAGGTTAGAACATTTATTCAAAAACAAACAAAAAGGCATGCAGAGTAGTGATTCAGTTTTGTGAAAACATGTTATTGAGAGGGGGTAAAGTCATTACTAGGGAGGTAGAACTTGCCTACGGAACCATGAGTAGGTCAAGGGTAGATTTGAAAGAACTGAATGGGGAGGCTATTGTCAGCATAACACCAGATGGAGAAAATATGGGTGCAGCAGAGGTAGAAGTTAGGCTGAAAAGGCAATCACCGATTGAGCAGGTCATTGACGCAGGTCAAAACCAGCTGCTAATATTGCTTCAACATTTGAACGCAAAGATAGATGAGCAGAGTAAGGAGTCAAAAGAAATTTAAGTGAACAAAGTAAAAAGAAAGAATCTTAGATGAGCAGAGTAAGAACTTAGAAAGCATATTCAATGAGCAGAGTAAAAAGTTAGAAAGCATAGTAGATGAGCGGGGTAAGAACTTAGAAAGCATATTCAATGAACATAGTAAAGACTTAGAAAGAGTCGTAAGTGAACTGATAAGAATTTAGAAGGGGAATCAAATGAGCATAATATGGACGTAGAAAGAATCGTAAGTAAGCAGAGTAAGGGCTTAAAAAGAATCGTAAGTGAACTAGATCAGAATTTAGAAGGGAAATCAAATGAGCATAATAAGGACTTAGAAAGAATCGTAAGTAAGCAGAGTAATGACTTAGAAAGAATTGTAAGTGAACTAGATAAGAATTTAGAAGCGGGATCAAATGAGCAGAGTAAGGACTTAGAAAGAATCGTAAGTGAACAAGATAAGAATTTAGAAGGGAAATCAAATGAGCAGAGTAAGGACTTAGAAAGAATCGTAAATAAGCAGAGTAAAGACTTAGAAAGAATCGTAAGGGAACAAGATAAGAATTTGAAAGGGGAATTAAATGAGCAGAGTAAGGACTTAGAAAGAAAACTGAGTGAACAGAATAAGGATTTCGAAGGAAATTAAATGAGCAGAGTAAGGACTTAGAAAGAAACTTAAGTGAACAAAATAAGAGTTTAGAGGGGAAATTATTTGAGCTGATGAAGGGGAAGTTAATAGAAACACTTGAAGGGAAATTACCACAGACACTAGAAGCTAAAGATATGAAAACACTAACGGAAGAAGAGATGGGTAAGAAAGCTTTTGAAAGAATGTCAAAGAGGGCGCAGAAAAGAAAGGAGGAATTTAAAACAAAGAAGCGAAAGAAATGTTGATCGAACTTGGAGAATTAGTATTGGTAAAAAAAAAAGTCCAGCATTCAAAAAAAAAGTCTAGCATTCCAAAAAAAAAGAGGTATCATAAAATGGAAAATTTATTTAAAGGTCCATACCGGGTGATTAAGATTTTTGGCTCGGATACATTTGAGTTACAAGAAATAAAGAATTCCAAGATCGTAGGGAGATATCATAAACAGTTGCTCAAACCATACAAATGTTTAGAGAATGAGAAGGGTGAAGAATGTAATGAAAATAATCAGGTTAGTTTTACTCGAAATGAGGCAGCAACCCTATGAAAAATAGTAAAGGTAATACACCCGATAAATAAGGATGTAAAGAAATAAATAAATGCATAATAATTATGTACCAATATTTATGTAAATAGATTTAATTTTTAGAACTTAATTTGGGTATTAGCGTATTTCTCTCCAACACAAGTTATTCGTGTGCGGGAAGTGTATTGTGCATAAGAATGCCTCTCGGAAAACCTGTTTTTAAAATGAGAGAGGGATCAACCATAGCAAAGTGCAAGAGTGAATGACCCAAGTGTAAACACCACTGGTTTGTCAGAACCCTTGTGAAGGAACAGGTATAGCGAAGGGTCTATGTAAAAAAAAAAGGAAACCAAAAAAGACCATAATCAGAGGAATTATTCTGTAAAAGAAAATTGTATCAAGTGCTGAAAAATTTATTCTTTTCAAGAACAGGGCAATTTGAAACGGCAACTCTAAGCCGGGTCCGAGAACTGTAATTATAGATAATTTATTAATTAACTTTTATTGATGGTAAATCGTACTATGTAAATATCATTTTCTCATACTGCTTGTATATTTTAAGAAGGGTGATTTAACGTTATGTATCTATCTAGGTTACTAATATTAGTAGAGTTATAAATGGTTTAATGTAAGTAATTTAAGCGCTATGTTAAAATACTGTCCACGACGAAATGTTTTAGATACAGGAATAGTGCCTTATAAGGCAGAAAACCTAGTTTTATTACCTCTCTTCGGTCGCAGTGCCATTATTCCTACAGCGAGGGTGTAGCGCCTTTGTCCCTTTATTTGATAATTCGCCGTGACCAAGTGAGCGAGGCAGATAGCCTAACGGTAAATGTAGGAAAAGCCGCGATTTATATTAAACTTGGACCAATGAGATCCCTGGAAGTTTATTCGAAATACTTAGACGCGTCGGGTGGCGATAAAAATGGACCAATAGGAAAGGAAGCAGCCCCAGAAGCCTGCGACTATAAATGGATCTGTTTGGAGCAAATTCGAGACAGTTTGTCAGCAGTTTTGGACAAGACAGTTTGTCATGGAATTTTAGCATTGCAGCAAGGCAGTTTTAGCAAGAGAGTTTTGTCATGTCCGTTTAGCAAGGCAGTTTGTCATGGAATTTTAGCATTTTAGCAAGGCAGTTTGTAGGCAGTTTTGTCATGGAATTTTAGCATTGCAGTGAGGCAGTTTTAGCAAGAGAGTTTTGTCATGGAGTTTTAGCAGGGCCGTTTATCAGACAGTTTTGTCAAGACAGTTTTCGTAATGTGTGGTCAGGGAGAGATGCTGCAGGATGTGTGAGATATCGCGCCAAAACAGGGAATCAAGACAGTTTTAGAAACACGCCTAAGATCCGCTACTCGTAAAGAGATAATAAGCATATTTAAACCTCGTGTCATATCCGCGCCGTAGTTTAACAGCGGTGGACAGTATTTTACAGCGGCAATACCAGTTTTGTATACTACGAGTGTTAATTAAATATAAAGAAACGGCAGTGTCATCTTTTCATAAACAAAGCACGTCTATGTCTATATATAGTTTAAAGCAAAAAACTACTGCAGCTAGCCGAGGATAAAAGTGAAGAGAACCAACACACGGTGAACTTCTGGATCCAACGGGAGAAGCATCAAGGTAAGCCTAACAGCACGAATGAGGAGGTGAGCGCCGCAGCAGACACACACAAACATATGGATCTTTATCTAAAAATGTTTTCTGGGTTCAGGGTGCCTCAAAATATAAATTTTCAATGAAACTTCCACATAGAAGTTTAGTGTGGAATAATCATTCCCCTACTAATTATAAGTAGCACATGGTTCAAAAGGCGAATCTAGATGAAAACAAAAATTCTCATATCCGGGAAAACAAATATCATTCCGGTAGTACTTCTATTCCGAAAGCAATACTCTCATTTTGAGGACTGTGAAATGCAATCTGGCCAGGAATCTAACGTAAACAACATACCAAGCATGACACATGGAGGTTGCTGCTACCCATTCATTGTTGTCATTGTATTTCCAATTGTCAGGTGCTGATGTGTGTTGTGTTATACTTGTGCAAGTAGAGATAATATGGGCTGAAATAAAATAGACGATGAAGAACAAGGTATCTGCCAATGAATCTTTGTGTTTGTTTACAAAATATAGTACTGTTATCACCTATTCACAAAACGAACTTCCTTATGCAACCTAATATTGCTTGCATGTATCTATGAGATGCTGCAGCGGTACATAAGGAAATAACAGATACCCACAACGCCAAATACAGCCACAAGAGTAAATGGGGCTTTTAAAGTACCTTAGCACGTCCCCACAATTCTATATACTAGGGATACGGCATTGTCATTTGTGGTAAGCAATGATTTTATACGAAGTCAATATTTAAATATGCGTACACAAGCAAAAATGTTACATTTACCCTTCATATAATTTAACAAAATAAAATAAAATAGGATGTTATCCTGCAGTAGAACGAGACGTGCGCTGAAATACGCCTTCCATCCTTAATTGATATTATAGTTAAACGCATAATTTCAGTGATAGGTGATACCTTAATTCAACACTACCTGCTAATCAGAACCTTCGCTCAAATTTGAATGGAGCTGCGATGGTAATAGTGGCCACAGCATAGTTTTTCAGGGGTTAACGAAGAACATTGTAATGCTCACATCTTTGTTAGTTTTGTCATTACCCTACTCGGAAGCCATGGATAACAGTCAAAATGCACTTTGGAAAAATTCTAGGCCATCTACGACGAGGTTCTGTAGGTCAATAAACCTTCTGTTGGAGAAAGAAACACCACAAATGGCAAAGAGAGAAACAGAAGCTATTCAAGGTCAAATTGTTATTGTTATCCGAAACGAAACTACAAATAGTAGGAAGAAAATTCTGCTTCTCACGTATATGTTTTAAGCATGGTTGACAGAACGCTGTGACTGAAATGTCAACAGAAGCGTTTTCCAAGGACCTCAATAATTGGATCTCACCCAAGTGTGTATATACGTATGCGACGAATCCTTGGACATACAGATTTGGACTGTCCACATTACATGCTGTTTTGAGTGCTGTTGCACATTTAATGTCCGTTATCCATTAGGAAATGGCAACAGGGAGGTAAAAATATGGAAATCGTAAATTCAGAAAGCGGATAAAATAAAAAATTCAGTACAGAACCACGCTTAGGGGTGACAGGCCATTTCCGGAAGGCTCAGAATCGTCCAAAAATGGAAATAAGCCGGCATCCCCTAAAATATTTTCGCGGATGGCAGGGATCAACGAGGGGCTTATACATGGATTTTAAATAATCCAGCTTGCACTTTAGAGGTTACCATATTGCCTCAGAAGCATTCGGTATATATGTATTGGACACAGTAAAATCAATTCCTTCATTTTATTCATGTACTGCATGCTTCCCACTGTTCATAAGGTATTACTTCATGGGGAGAATATAATTGTACATGCTGTACTACCAATAGGACAATTGGCAGATAAATGCCCAAAAGGCAGTAGTACATAAATAAAATAAACCGGGATTAAACAAAACATTAACATAACAAAACGTTTCATATTTCCTTCTCTTTTCTGTTACATCCTTTTAATGTTATGTCTTTCTTTCCTTCTTTCTCTTGTTTCATTCATTACATTAATGTTTAGTTCTATTTTAGGTTTCCAAAATTTTCAATTTGATGTTTCATTATTCCTCCTTAATACATTATATTCTTAATTGTTATCACATTCCGAAAACGCTACACCCAACATACACCCAACACTGCCATAATGTTACAAGTTATACAATCACACTTCCAACAATACCGCCGTAGTCACAGTTAACTTAAATGCAAATAAATAACTTCGTATCCTTTGATATGTAAGCAATATGGAGAAGTGTTGAACTTGTTGACTTGTTAAAGAGTATCCTCCTACGATTGCGTTCCTGACTGAGACGTTTCGAAGGGAACTTTTTTTCAATAAACTGAATAAAGAAAATGATTATAAAGTCTATGAACATGTTATAAACACATGGAATCAGTTTAATGTGATAAAATTAGGCAAACATAGATTTCTACTTCAGATGTACTTCTCCGCCTCGCTGATGTTTTTGCGACATTCAGAGACCAAAACCTAAGTATTCATAAAGTTGATTCAGCACATTATTTCACGGCGACTAGAAGTTAACTTCAGTTGTAGTTCTTCTCGCCGATGCTTTTGAGACTTTCACTGCCTGAACTCCGAAAATGCATAAAGACGATCCGGCACATTATTTCACCTCTTCTGGTATTGCATCAGAAGCAACAATTCAGACATAATTATTAATCAATTATGATAAGCTTCTCTCAGTGGAGTCTGGTATGTAGTGAGTTGTGTCAGGTTTTCCATTGGCATTCTGAAGCTAACAACGTCTACATGGATCAGTTTGATCTCCATAAACCCTCTTAGTTTATTCCACACGAAGACGTCAAGAACCGAAATAGTTGTGCGATAGGTCATGTTCTTCCTTATGGAGGATTTCATTAGATTTCTCCTGAGGAAGTGAAACTAGACAGAATAAAGGTTTATGATCTTCACGGATTTATCTTAAAAGTTGAAATGCAATATCCTAAAGAGCTTCGTTATCTCTGTAATGATTTGTATTTCCTGCCTGGATGCCTAAAATCGAAGGACTCTTCTACAAAGAAGCTAATTAATCACCTTCCATACCGGAAGATGTAAGTTCTTCATTATATAAAATTGAATAAGGATCATAGGCATGGACTATGGCTAACAAACATTCGTCGTCCATCAGAATTCCGCCAGTCATGCTGTTTGAAAACTTATGTTGAATTTAACATTAGTATACGAGAGGGATTTTGAAATTATTTTGAGATGGATTTCTACTAGCGTTTAAATAATGCTATGTCGGAAAGATCGTGTGAAATGTACCCAATCGTATGGATACACGACTTGTGACAAATAAAAGGATATTCGAAAAGATTCATTGATAGAACCATATATGGCCTAAAATTACTTACGTACTAATGACCTGATTGTGTTCAACAAGCTGATAGTGGTATAGCTTTCTTAGACGTCTCAAAGCCTCTAATGCATTCGTATCAGTATCTTGTGTTAGATCCGAATTATGGCTCTAAGGACCTAAAGCTCACGTTTATGGACACGGACTCCTTCATATCCTGAGTAACTACAACGAATATATACTAGAAACACTACTATACTTGAATATCCTACAGATGATTAGGAGGTGAAGCCAACAGAAATGTTACTCAGCATCTTTATGTCTTTTGACCACGGTATTGATATCCACGTTGGCATGATAAAAAAGGTTACATGCATCAAACACAGTACTATTGAGTAATTCAAAGCACTGGATAGCTATGTGGATTATCCTAGGACAACTGAGGCCATGAGAACACTTATGAATTTGATTCACTCACACCAGCATATTCTTTCATCTCTAGAAGTTAATAAATTAGCTCTACTGCTAATGATAAAGGCGTAGTGCTGATGATCTACAAATGCTTATGGTTATTACAGGCTGTGAAAAGCGTATACAAGATAATGTATCTGAAATACTGAAATAATTATTTTTCTCAGTGATCTATGTGAGGGGAATGGAACCTTAGCTCAACCATCTTTCACACGTAAGATACATAATGAGGAAAGGAGAAGAAGAAGAAGAAGAAGAAGAAGAAGAAGAAGAAGAAGAAGAAAGGGAGAATGGCGGCATCAGAAGTAAGTTCTATTGCTGGACTGAAGCTAGATAAAGGAAGAGAGACGTCAATCAACAAACACAAATAACATTCCAAATAAAGTTAAAAATACACTGATTGGCACAATATAAATAGAAATAAAAAACTAAAGCCTATCACAAAGCACTTAAAATACGCCTAATAGAGTCCAAACTAAAGCTAGTTAAACAGAAAACCCAAAACCAATCCTCTGAAATAAACCAGAATAAAAAAACGACACTTTTTGTAAAGTAACCTAAGGTTAGCTCAGGTTTAGTTAGTTCTATTGGTTTCAGAAGGACTGCAAGCCTTAACCAACTTATCTGTCTCACTCCATATGCTGCCATCTGAGCATCAGAAGCTTCCAACTGGTAGGCAAATAACTGAAAATACATAAAAAGTCTGTAAGACGATATTAGGTAGACGATGACAAGTCCGGTTACTCTTTAGGTTAAATTAGCACTGCTTGGAGTTAGAATAGTTTTAGGTTATGTTAGGATAGAATGGATCAGATGACTGCCTAGTTTAGGTTTTCCTGGTTTGGAATCAGATTGGGGTAGGTTAAGTTGGTTTGGTTAGGTTAGGACGATAAGATGATGGTCAGTAGCAGAGATGTAAAAGAAATGTAACTAGCACAACACCAATGTGATCCAAATGTAACCAATGTGACAGACATGTAAACGTATAGTAGAAAAATATTCAATGTAACAGAAACATTAGGTTGGATTCGGTTAGATGACCACAACAAAGAAACTTAGTATATTACACATCATACATCACACATCACAATATGTACCTCCCGTAGATATATCATATAACGAACGTACATTATGCATACATTGTTACGCACACACATGTTATTCGCCTCGAAATGAACGCAAATTGTCCCCACAACCTTCTTCGCATACCTTCAAACCCTGACCGCTTCACCACCTCATCCAATCTAGTCATCTTGCGCACCTTTGTTACAAAACTGACATAAATTTGCACAAGAATAGTGTAAAAACCCGGCAGCAATAAAGGAGTTCATCACAATGGTGCTTTGACCATAGCAGTTTATGTTCGACATGGGGACAGAATACATTAATTACAAAACACATGTTTTCACGAACTCTTGAAGTCGAAATATTGTTGGAAATCAATATAGGATTCATACAGTTTCTGTATATACTATACAATTAATATATAGAAACTGGATTTCTTTAACCCATATTAAACGTTAGAGACAGTATATTTAAATTATGTTACCAATAACAAATTATTCTTCTACATTGTTTTTAAAATACACAACAGGAATACAAACCAACACTTGGAATAATAAAAATTCGAACATTATATTAGAATAGTAGTTAAAAATTTATATTTCGTATATCTTCTATTACCTCAGCAGTGTAACGCTTTCATGGAAATCCTTCTTCTTATTTAGTGTTTCTATCATGTTTATTATATATTTCTACAAAGTGGCACCACTTTCTTCAAATGTTCCCTTGCCGCGATGCTACTGTGTAATTTTATGACTAATAGAAATGAACAGAGATATACTTAATATCTGGTTAGAATTGTTTCCTTTCACCTAGAATGGCCGGTTTTAATGTGAAAATCACCTATTCATATTATTAAAGTTAAACAAACATTGCATATTTTGCGCACACTTGAAATTCTGTACTCACTCTTCTATGAACTATTGTAACAGGGTCTTGTTCCTTTTGCCTACTTCGTCATAATCGGCAAAATTTTCATTACACATTTTCTGTTTTTTTAGGTATAAGAAGATTGCAGTAGGCTAAAGCGAGTATCAGATTTTTACTTTCTCCACCACTCACATAGCAGGTAGATACGCTATTGCATTCGAGCCAGAAATTTCATACCGAGTTTACCAGAAATACATGTTCTGTCCCAGAATTGCTTGAATTAAAAGAAAACGCTTTTAGAAAAAGGTACGTGTGTATATGTGTCAGTGAACAGCATAAATCAAAATGGAAAAGTCGGACAGAAACCAAGCTTGATATTTCTTTTCTTGAAAAAATATTCGTACATCCATCCTTGGAAATACTAAGCTTTGATACAGGTTAGGCAATTCATTTTTTTTGAGTTATGTGTTCAGAGACATACTAATAGACAGACACTCATACCATACTCACACATACATACACACGCAGGTGAACTTTATTGTAAAGATGCTCTTAATTATGTGGAGAATCTCAAAACGTGCATTTTCGGTGAAACCTACGAATGAATTTTCAGGTGGAATGCAATTCCTTCTCTAGTTACTACAGGTAAGCAGTAGTGAGAGTGAAAATAAAGTCACTCTTCTGAGCCATACTGTTCTAAGAGCCTTTACCGAGTCTTCCTTAATATACAAAAGCCATAGTATGTTTGCTAAAGGCAAAGGTACTAAGGAAAGCATGGACTCCCGAAATAGAAGTACAGCACCGCACGTAGGCCATACGGACCATTATGCTTCTACCGTGACCCCAGGGAATGAGGAATGAGGGGAGAGACCTGATGGGTGACCACCACCGAAATACGTCGGGTGCAAGCACGGACGAGGTCATTAATGTGCGTTTATGCATATGGGTGTATGTTCCTTATAGGCTTCTACATCGTATACCGAATTCTACCAAATTTGGCACAGATAACCTTTGACACAAGGCTAAAGTTGTTGTCTAGATTAGAATTTGAAATTCCGCTCCATTTCACAAGATTAATTATTTTATTTTATATGATGAATATGATGCATTATACAAAAGCAAGCAAGGCCATTTATAATATCTTTCACAACGATAATTGTAATAGGTGATATTGTTAACATAATAATAATAATAATAACAATAATAATAATAACTTAGGATTTCGCTGCTTCACAACAAACAAAAACGATTTCACACATTGCTTGATCCCCTCTCTGACATTGATCGTGAAGTGATATCATAGTCAAATAGATACATGCAACAGCAATGCTAACTTGCACAATTTTAAAAGCTCTTGGTTAAACATTAAATTAAATTTGAAATATATTATATTAGACAGTGATCAGAGTAACAACATCAAACCAGACTAAATAACATCTCTTCTACCTGTTATTTATCTTCCTATGACTGTTTGTTTGGTGTTAATATAAAATAGCATCAAAAGGAGTTTAAGTAACCGCATTGACTACAAAAATCTCTATAGTGCTCAAACATTTCCAACATATGAGCTATAAATAAGCTGCATGCCCATTCATTTTGTATAATACTCCTGTGTTTGCAAATTTACGTATTATAAATTGTACTTTGTCATTTTTCTGGGGTAAATGTGTGATGTTTTCCTAAGCAGAAAAAAACCTGAGAGACATAAAAACCATAGTTTCAGGGACAAAACAGCGACATCAAACCAGAAAAAGAACCATTTCTTCTTTCTTCTTCTGCTTCTTCTTCTCCTCCTTTGTAGTTGATTTTGACGTTTTCTTTATTTTCCTCATGTTTTCTCAATGGTTTTGTATCTATTGGTTAACAGAACAAACAAGATGACATTTACGTTATATAAACTGCTATTGTTTCTTCCCAACTGACATTTTTTTCTTTATTCACGGATTACTCATCCAAAGGACTTTAAAGGCCAATGCATTGGATCGGCAGCCTATCGAGGAGCAAACAAACTCTGGAACTTAGCATATCCAGCATGGGTGCTCAGCCCAATGTTATGGTGGTGAGGAATGAAATTAAATGTAGTGATGAAAGGGAAGTTATGAAAATTTGCAGCACAAACTGTCCAATTAGCATTTGACTAGCGACCAAGTGAAGCCGCGAAAACACCTTCAGTCAGATTGGTCAGTTCCGGGGTTTTGAACCTGGGGCCTTCCAAATGCAAGATGCACGCGTTACCGTGGTGCCACTTCGCTCGGTAAGATTTTCTCAATAAGATAAATAAACAGTAATAATGTGACAACGTGGAAGTGTCTACTGCATTCAGGAGAAATCCACATTATAAAATACGGTATATGTGACTGTTTAACAGTGGTTTCGAACACTCTTTTCCGAGTTTTTTACTTTCCCTACTACGTATAGTAAGCAGTGCAAGTATTACACTTCACCCAAAAATTTCATATAGAGATTTCATCGTGAATACATGCTTTGAGGCCCCCTGAATCACATAAACCATTTTGGAAACATGTCCTTGTGTGTGTCTGCGCGTCAGTGAACAGCATAACTCAAAAACAAATATTCGAAAGTAGTATGTATGTATATGAGTCTTCTGGCACAATAGCATCATAAGTAACATGAGTTGAAAAGCAACCTATCCTGGAGTTTCTGGCACAGGTCACACGATCTGTGGAGGAAGGGGGTGCTTTTCGGTTTAATGGGTAGTTCAAATGGTGTTTCCGGCTACGTGCTGTGTTTGTGAGCGAATACGCTTAAGTGACGTGGAATTGCTGGCATAGGTAACGTGACTTTTACTGGAGTGTGGAGGTTTCTTAGCGTCACTTTCGTGGTAACGTGACGGGATTTTAGTGTTAGATAAATCCTAAAAGCCACGAACCTTCTGGTATAAATTGAAGGTAAATCTTGGGGGAGGTAATAAAACTGTGATTGTATTCCAGACAGCTGTGGAACATGAGTGACTATCACTTGAGAAACAATTATTTTAAGGAGTCCCTCGCATAGGCGTCTTAAGCAACAACGCAAAGGATAACACTAAACACACACGTACTCACACACACACATACTCATATACACACTTTAAAATGCACAAATAAAGCTGGGCTTGAATGCGAACACGCATAATGAATGAAAAGGCCATTTGTTTCACCATGCTAGACATTCCCCTCCGTCACTTGCTGTTTAGTGGGGTGAAAAAAAACACAGGTGGATATGTCTAAGGATTCGATAGACATGAGTATGGGGAGATAGTTTTTGGAGTGCGCTAACTAACGCACGTTATTTTTGTAGTGATAAGTCACACAGAGGTGAATAACAAGCAATGAAATAAAATATATTAGAATACTTCCTAACTTTAAATGTTAACAGGCACCCCAAGTACTTAAAGACTATGACATGAAAGCCATGATTTCTGCGGATGGTAATACACTTCAAGGAACCATTTATGGCTATCAGGTATTGGAGCAAGATATATACCCACATCTTTATGTCTAGGCAGTACAGTTTAAAGGTACCCAAACTGATCTGGATTATTTAAAAGGGATGTTGTTCTCCCTCTCTTCCTCTCTTGCTAACATACGTATATTCCAATTATACACACGCACGTATACACACAGGTCATAACAGCCTTACTGTCCAATTCTTTCTACAAAGAAATATGGAATATAGTGAATCTTGTTTACAAATATCTAAATGGAGCAGTGTGAAGACTGAAGCTTAATGTTTTCGACAGAGCTGCCCAAGTGCTTAGAGGTTACATAACAAATTCAAGACTTCCGACAGAGGGGTCACATAATATTATGTAACAAGAATCCTTTTTGGTGAGGGATAAGTTTAAGCGTCATTTCTGGACACGTGGTTGCTTTTATAGCAATAAATATCAAATGACACTCTCTTTCCATTATAAATTCAGTCCTATTTGTGGAGAGGTAATAAAAACGATTACGGCATTTCCAGATCGTCGTGGAACATACGCCACCACCTCTCTCTCTATCTAGCAGGCACATGCATAAATTATATATACACGCCCGCAAACACACAGTGAAATATGAAATAAAGTTAATCTTCTTTACAAACATCGTGGAAGGCTGAAGGCTGAATCAGGGCTTTCCCAAAGAGATACATGATTAATAGTGTAAAAAGTAATGAAGGCTTCTCTGTGTTATACAAGTTAATGCTATCATAGAATTTATGACATCCAGGATTCTTAAGCCCGAGAGATTTGAGGGACCGAGGAATGGTTGTCTTTAGATATTTTCCGTCGTTTGTTAATGAAGTGCGATAAGTTTGCATAATATATGGCTTTTTCTTTAATGCATATCGAATTATGATCTTGCTATTGGCCTCATGTTTAAATTTTCCAAGCACTTCTTGTTCTGAGTAGAGTGTCATATATGGTTGTCAGGGTAATCAGTTGTATCCAGGTGCTCCAGAAAACGTAGCTTGTCCTGGTACACATCTTCAGTCGTCATACGATGAATGAATGAATGAATGAATTAGTGCCCATGTACATAAGCTTCAGATTTTAGCTCCATAATATGACAACACATCATAATGATAGTGGTATATTAATGTCTTGGAGATGTCCAAACACTCATACCGATGTATATAGTCTTGTTGAATACGATCTGCGAGAGGCCATATGTAAAGCAGTTAGATTATCAGCATACATTATCCTATCGATAAACGTAGGCTTGGTGATCAACTTTTCCATTGTCTTCTCATTTGTAAACAGTCGTATACCCGCACGATTACGTAGCTTCTCCTTAGTTTTTCAAAACTTGGCGTTTTTAAAGATCTTGTAGAGGTCCTTCTCGAAATCATTTATAGCCTGTCGTCATAGAATGCTGTTAAATTTAACATAAGGTTCTAACCACTGATACAGTTTGAATTGTAGCACACGACGGAGTATACTCAAACGTAATCAAAGATGCTTCAAAATCATTTAATGTACTACATACTTCTTTCGAGGTCCAAGATGGTATATCAGTTTCTTTGTAGATGATTCCTCGGAATTCATACACTCAGACAGGAAAGGTAGGTCGTTGTGTTGTTCGTGAAGTTCTGCAGGATACTCGATATCATGTCCATGAGGATCATCCACAGCTACTCTTTCTAAGTCGATTTCTTAAGGTGAAGCCCACTCAAATCCACCATAAGGGAGGATGTGACACATTACCTATCCATATTAGTTATTGGCGTCGTCAAATGTAATAAATTGGGTTGGTCTCGACGGCTCATACTTATCCTTGTAGTTGCTGTTTCCTTCGGCATACCGATGGAAAACTTGGCATAAGCCTCCTCTTATACCAGATTCTATCATGAGTAGTGTATCATAATCCTGTAACAATTCCAGCTGAATTCCACTATACAGTAACATGGCATCTCATACAATCCTGGAGAGGTAAAATAATGAATGGGATGGACTTTGTGTGTTTTGAGGATTTGATCTCTAAATGTCTCAAAGACATCAGCTAGAAGAAGTACATCATAGGTTAAGTATAGGTCGCTGTACTCACCCGGGTTTCTCACATTAAACAGCTCCCATACATTTCTAGCTTGATTGTAGTGATTATCACTAATTTCTTTTTCATTTAACCTATTGTAGAAGGAGTCCTTAGAGGCACGCAGGTTTCATTAAAACATCCCATGAAGTGACGTAATCATAGGGAAATATTCCCTTACGAGTCATCAACTTCCACTTGTCTTCTCCGAAGTGCTTCAGTGTTTCAGGATACGATGTTAGATTTTTCACCAGCTTATCCAAGCTTGTACTGAGAAACCGAAAGCTAGCCACAAACCGAAGCTTTATATCTCCTACATAATTGGAGAATCAGATATAGCATTCTTCAGAGCTAGGAATTACCTCAAGCCGCTCACTAGTACATCCCAGCTGCTTAATAATGAAATGTGAGTCATGCCCACTGTGATGACGCAAGAAGAGGGAATATATTTAGGTGTTTGCAGGCTAAATTACATTCATTTTGTATACTTCTACGATATTCACCACTGATGTGATCATGATCGCCTACTTTATAGTTCCTTTCTGTAAAGACTTTTCCACAAAAGCAGCATACCGTAGAAGGGTCGAAGTACTTCTGTTCTTGATCTGTAGGTTTCTGAGGCATTGCAGATTTGTATATATGATTAATTTCCTTTGCAAGGGATGTTAGATATTCCATAAACTTCTGAGCAGCATCAAACCACGATATACAAAGAGCTGCTTAGGAAGATAAGTTTCCAGACGTTCAACAGATTAAGCAGGTTTCACGTAAACACAGAAACTCGTAGGAACATGCTGCTAATAAGGGGTTGTATATGTGAGAGACAATGATAGGGATTCTGGTTAAAAACTGCGAGGATGCTTTCAAAGACTGCATGGATGGCATGAGGTACTTTCAGCATCCGCTGAACATACTGTTAAGCTTCTCAACCTTAGATATTTGAGAATGTGTAGTTGGGTAAGAAACACAGCTGAAGTCGTTATTTATTTTGAAGTTGCTCGTATTTACTGACGCGTTGTGTATTCTTTCCTGTGAATTTAGATAATACAGAATACATGAAACATTTTGGTCGAAATAGTTCTGGATGCATATACAGGCTTGTTTAGCTCCAACAGATGGCGGTAGTTCCATGTAGATACTTCCTCGTAACGCGTTATATTTGTTGATACGAAGTCGAACGCCTTCCACAACAAGCAGAGCCTAGTTGCTACACTTAAGCTCTGATTCCTCCATTTCAGTAACCAAGTTTTTGAATTTCGTTTCCAGCATAGATTCCAGATCCGTTTCTAAGAAAACACGTTGATTCAGAATTTTAAATGTTTTGTCGCAGGTTTCTTCGATACTGTTAACATATGGACACTCAGCCAGCAGATTAATTTTCACACTCTTTTGAATACCAAGCTCTTTATGAACAGTCTCATGCAGGTACATATTCAAATCCTCAGATGATTTACATAGAACAAAATACGATTTCAGGCGTCAATCGTATGAAGGTTCATATTTTTTCATGCCACACTCCTCCATTGTAGATAATAACTGTTGTTTAGTAGGTTCCAATCTACTTTTCTTCTCAGCTATGTGTATTTTGCATACATCTTGCTGTCGCTTGCTCTTATAACTGTCATTGAAGGTTATGCTACAATGTTTACACTTGAGGAGACGCTTGCACCCCATCTCACGTCTTCTCTTATCTTAACCTCGTAGAAATTTCATTCCACATTTATCGCAAGATTATTCTGATGCACTAGAAGTGATATTCGTATTTGCGGAGTTATTCATCCATATTCTTGATGCAATAACGCATTAATCCCTCTTTAAGGGAAAGTAGACCTCTTCACCTTAATAACGCCTTAGAAAGCTGATTATTCTTGGAGAGAACACGATATTAACACCTAAAGACTAATTAGTACAATGAAGTCTAGTGCCTGAGGTTGCCCTATTTATAGAGGGAGTACTGATATTTTTAGATCAATTATATACTTAATTTGAATAATAAAACGGTGATTAAGAGCCTAAAACTTGAGTTTTTATATATGGACACTCCTTAACTGCTATAGTCCTTAGCTTCCCATTCTATATCGAGCGTAAAGGACGGGCAATTTTTCTCAGAGACCTTTTTATCAGGCTAAAGGTTCTCATACGTGTCGTAAATTCACGACACGGGACATTTGGCTTTACTTCCCTTCCGAAAGAAGGCATGCTGAGGATTTATACTGCCGAAAATATCCATCGTCCTCCGCCGGCTTTAACCCGCGACCTCAGAAACTAGAGGCTAGCATGAATAACAGGGTAATCCCTTGCATTTTAATGCGTGTTACACAGGTGTTCGGGCGTGTCCGTAGGTCTTCGTACAAGTTCCTGTGCTTGGAGGAAGTGTTAGGATGAGTTCAGCATGCATTTCTATGTGCTCTGAGGTGTTTTTAGGTTTTCGTGTGGGTTCATGTGCTGCACGAAGCGTTAGAATGTATTGTACTTGTGTATCTATGTGTGTGGGTATCCGCAGAACAAGAAGAAGAAAGAAAACAAGAAAGAAATTGTGTATGTTTCCGTACATGTCTGTGAGTATCCGCGTGTGCTATGGGTATGTGGGTATGTGTGTGTATGTATGTGTGTGCGTGTGCTATGTGTGTAAGTATGTGTGTGTGTATGCGCGCGCACGCACCTGTTGTATGTAGGCGCGAGAGTGATTGTTTATGTAGCCGTTTCTGTTAATGTTCGGCTTTTTAAAGCTCTACTTGTGTACGGGTGTTTTGTGTGTTTCCGTGTCGGTGCATGTCTGTGATTGTAAGTATGTCTATGCGTAATTGTGCAATTATGTGTCCGACTGTCTCTGTTAGTGTTTTTCTGTTTCGCTGTCGGTGCATGTCTGGATAAATGTTTTTACGTTTTAGTGTGTTTCTGTGTCTTTGTGCTGCTACATCTTTGTGTTTATAGGTGTGCATGTGCATGCATATGTATATTTCTGTTAGTGTTTGTCTGTTGCTTTGACTGTATGTGACTGCGTGTGGAGGAGTGTTTGTGTCTTCTTAGAGTATTTTTGTGCATGTATGTATCGCGGCGTGTCTGTGTTTGTGTGTATGTTTATGCATGAGTGTGCGAGTATGCGTGTATGTGTGTATATATGTGTGTAAGTGCACTGGTGTACGTATGGTTGTAGGCGTATGTGTCTGTGTGTGCAAGTCTGTGTATGTGTGTATATGTATGCGTGAGGGCGCTGTGTTTGTAAGTGCATGTGCGTGTATATATGCATACTTCGATGTATGCAGGTCAAGAAGAAAGAAAGACATAGATAGATAGAAAGAAAAAAAGAGAAAAGAAAGAAAAAGAGAGAAGAAAAGAAAGAGAATAAAGGATCGAGCCTAGACATCGGGATATCTAAGTATACACAAAAACAATAATAGAAACTGTGTTTGAAAATGCCTAACCAGCGTTAAGATCAACCAACATCACTACGCACCGATATACCTAGGTTTCTTACAGACGCCCTTTGCATAGACGTAATTTAACTATACCATAAACCTAGTACTCGACAATCGTAATACTAGCTAGCATACGTAGAAGCGGAGTTCTAATTGCCGGTCAAAAGCGGTCAAAACCAGTGGACTGACAGACATGTTCACAGGAGCTATTGTCGATGCGTAACTAAAGAAATCTTGTTGAGCACCTAGACGGAGATGATTCCTAAGTTGGTGTCCCACGAGGAACGAAACGTATATCGGAAGAAGAAGATGGTGACTCGTGGTGCGGGCAGAAGAAGAAGATGACGATGTCCCTACTTCATCCGAAGACGCCGTTGAATACACGCACGGCCGAAACTTCTGCAGCTTCACATTGTTGAAAGTGCTACGTAAGACTTAGCTCTTGTATATACGGGGAAATAAAAGCAACATGGCTGTGTGTGTGATAGCATAATATTATAAGTTGCTAATTGGTTTGGACCGGAAGCGCAAAATTCACACCGGAAGCGATCTCGATGAGCAGTTGGGCCGTAGCGGAGCGATAAGATAAGCCAGCGTAATAACATCCGGTTGCGAGTTTACTTGAGCGGAATAAAAGATCTGAATAAGATCTGAATAAAAAGGGACCAGCCGTGATAACGCTACAGTACAGCACTAGGCAGGCGATTTAGATACATGCACAAAGCGAAGGTAATAGCAATTTATATAACGTAGCGAGAAAACTGAAAAAGCCTTGAATAAAGAAATAGTTAAAATGATAGTGATTTAATTACGGCGTGAGTGTATCATTAGGCAACTGTGTTAGATTTTTTGAGCAATACTAGGAACCGAAATGGAAGCATAGCCAGGCACTAGCAGACAGCAGAACGAACAAGATGTAAGTGTAGGGCAGGGAGCTAGCTTCGAAGGCATAGCCCGCAGGAAGAAAACCCTTGCAAAGCTTTGCTCTGGGTTTTCCGAAAAGCAAAATATCTGTTCAGCCCATACCCGAAGATGCAGATCCGCAACAATGGCTTCGAACCATGATTAATGACGTGTTAGAATACGTGAAAACAGAATTACTAGAAAACGAACCAGGCTCTATAGGACTAACCATACAGGATTCGCAAAATGCGTTTGCAGCTTTTAGCATGGGTGTGCGTAGATTTGATCAGGTCAATTCTACTGTATTATTGCAAGGCATAAAAAAGGTTATGCAAAGCAACAAGGAATTTATAGTGGTAGGGCCGCTAACGCTCAATTGTGTATGAACGAAGGAAGTTTCTGTCAACTGCTGTAAACCATGCGAGGCGTGCCGTAGAAACAAGGGCATCATAGAAACTAAAATCAGAGATGATCTGTGTTTGCCTAGAACTATAACGGTGGGGCAGGCCAGGGCTGACAACGACGTAAACTATAGGATAATGGTCAGGTACGAGTTATTACAAAAGGAAAGGGCCATGGAGCTGCACAGAGGAGTAGGGGGAGCAATAGTTGAGGTGCAACGTTACGACAAAGGGTTACCGGCATACAACAGACATTAACGTGTTTGGCGATCATACCGGGGAAAACGTGTTGTTTAAGTCGGGGAACCAAAGTGAGAAACACATAGATAATATATTGCATGATGGAAACTACAACGTCATAGTGGACATAAACATGGCATTTAAAAGCAAATTTTACTTTCGCTACTATAATTGCCCGTTTGCAAACTCTAGGGAATTTCACAGATGTGACGAAATTTGTACAAATTGCCGCCGGCCATATACGCAATAAGTGCGATGTAATTCGTGTCATAGGGACTTTAACGGACAACAGTGTTTTACGAAGCATCTAACACCCGGGGGTTTTATTCGAAGGACCGTACAGTGTGTGAGGTCGAGAAGGTTTGTATAACCTGCAACAAAATGTACAAAATAAAAAACTGGAGAACAGCTTACACGTGTCGGGAAATTTTATGCACGAATTGCAGGGGCATGTTGATGCCAACTATTTGTGCTACATACAACCGTTCTGGTCTAGAAATGTAAACAGCAAGCTTATTCTCATTTTTATCGATTTTGAATGCACGCAAAATACAAGGTTTGAAGGAAGAGCAGGCGTGTTTGAGCACGTACTCAACCTGTGCGCGTTTTACCAAGCGTTTGCGCTCTGTGTAGAAGATGACACGCAAGTGAGGACCTGCACACAATGCAGGATAAAGGAATGGATCGTTGCGCAGAATCCGGTCGAACAGCTGTATGACCACATCACCCATGCTAGGTACGACCGTTGGGACGTGGCCGTTATTGCACATACGTTAAGGCGTAAACGATCAATTTTTGTGGTTGAGAGCTTGCATTGGAGTCCAGAGCTGATTATGATTGGTACGAAAATATTTAAAATAATGCATAATAATATAACATTCCTGAACTCGCTAAACTTTCTGCCAATGCTCCTGGCGAGGTTTTCAAAAAACTTCCAGCTACGCAAGAGCAAGGGATGTTTTCCGTACCTTTTTAATACTGCTGAGAATAAGGATTACATCTAGCCGATTCTGAACCAAGGTAATACTGCCCGGACGACATTGCACAGGAAGCTAGAATAGCGTTTCAGGTGGCATGACGAACAAAAGACCTCCAAATATGTTTTCCATGAGATGTAAAATTGTAGCCTACTGCAGAATGGATATGCTACTGTTGTGCCAGGGTGTGTTAAAGTTTAGAATAGTGTTTCTCGTGGATAACGGCATTGATCCGTTTAGGGAATGCATAACGATTGCCCATGCATGTATGAACGTGTACAAAAACGGTTTATGCCAAAAGGCAAAATAGCCATGATACCTAGCTGCGGGTACCGCCTAACGGACAAACAGTCGCGCACGGCGTGCATACGGCTTTCGTGGCTAGAACAACAGCACAAGATACCCATTATATATGCCGCGAGGGGGCGAGAAGTGTGCATTGCCGGGCAAAGATTAGACCGGTACAGTCACGACAAGACGGTTTACTTTTTTCACGGCTGTTTTTACCACGGGTGTCCAAGGTGTTTTCCACATAGACACGCCGTGGTGTACTGCTCGGGAAACGAGACTATGGCCTTTCGGTACGAGAGCCCCGCAAAAGGTTCGCAACGCTGGTTTCACCGTGGCCGAAATGTGGCAGTGTAGTTTTAACGTTATGGTGAAGGCGGACGACGAGCAGGCTAGGTATGCGAAACAGTATTTGACGCCGGAGCCTCTGAACACCAGCGACGTCTTTTACGGTGGCCGTACAAACTGCACAAAAACGTATTGCTAGGCAAAAAGGAACACCAATCTCTCCTACTACTTCGACTGCAGTCGGTACCCGTTTGTGAACAACAATGAACCATACCCTGTGGTCTATTCGAAGATACACCTAGAGCACTTTCCCGCCCTGGACGCCGTGCGGAGAGATCTAGCAAAGTGCATGGTCCTTCCGCCGCAGAACCTGTACCACCCCGTGCTACCTGTATGCGTGAATTTTTAGATTAGGTTCCCGCTGTGTCGAACATGTGAGGAAGAGGAGAACCAGGATGAGTGCGACCACGATGAATACGCCAGGGCACTATCGGGAACCGGAATGTTCCACGAGTTGAAGGTCGCCATGGAGGAGGGGTAGAGGGTGATGGAAATGTATGAGATGTGGGAGTATGATATGGTTCGGTACAACCCTCCTAACCAGCACGAAGGGATTGTTTCAGGACAGTGTGAATCAGTTTCTGAAGATAAAAACAGAAGCGAGCGGTTGGTCCACGGAGTGCGAGACGCCTAGTGCCAAAGAGTACTATGTCAGGCGGTTCTACGAGCGCGAAGGCGTTACCCTGGATCCGGCAGACATTGCGCGCAATCCTGGTAGGCGGGTGTTGGTAAAGCTTGTGCTGAACTCTTTATGGGGCAAATACGGTTAGAGGGACAACCTGCCTACGTGCGAAGTGGTAGAGCAGTACGTTAGGCTCATCGAATTACTTAACGATCCGTGCGTCGAAGTGTAAACCCACATGCCTGTAACGCCGGATCGTATTTACGTCGTATGGCGGTACTGCGAACAGAGCCCAAAGGAATGAAGCGCATCCAGTGTCATGATAGCAGTGTACTCCACGCGCATGCACGGTTAGTTTTGTTCTCGTATCTAAAGCAGCTTAACGAGCGGGTATGCTAGTTCTATACCGACTCCGTCATTGCCGCTTTTGCACCGGTCAATGGCCCCCTTCCGTGGGGTATTTCTTGGGAGACATGACGGACGAGCTTTAAAATTAAAGCAAAGATGCTTACATTTCTCGCTTTGCCTCCAACGGACCAACACTTATTGCCTCAAGGTGTACTGTCCCGAAACGGGAAAGACGTTTACTGTCTGCAAAATTAAAGGCATCACCCTCAACTCTGGTAATTTGCGTACGGTGAATGCTGTCGTAATCCACGAGATGGTTCTCCAAGATAATGCCAAGGTAGTAACGCTACGGGGCACCCAGATTGCTGTGGAACGTGGAGAAACAGCCTGCGACGAAGATATTCCGAATGGTCATCACAAAACGGGTGGTGTTGTACGATTTTGACACCCTTCCCTTCGGTTACAAGAGGCGTTGCCAGAGGCCTCAAAAGCAAGCGGAAGGAGGGACGCGTTTTCATTGAACCGCGTGTTATGTTTGCAAGCGCAATGCCGAAGAATACTGCATGTCCAAAGCAGCATACATCCCCATGCACCATGCTCGTGGCAGGCCCCATGCGATGTTGCAAACGATGTTTGTGAAAAAGGTGTTTCGAAGTGCTGGCAGCATGTTTGATAAACCTTTGCAAAGGGTACTGTGGTGTTACACCGTGGAATACTCAAAAGACCTGTCGGATATGCCTTTCACCTGCGAGGCGCACCAGGGCATACTGACCCTGGTAAGGGCGGGAGAGAACTACCTTGTCAATCTAGACGATTTAATGTATGACTCAGACTGCTTACACGTCTCTAATTTTTTCACCCGTGACTCGCATCACAAACGTTTCAGCGATCCATACATTTTAGAAAACGTGCTGCCACAGGGTAAAAAATTTCGAAACATATTGCTTAATGCAAACTACATCGTGGTGCTTAAAAGCAATAGGGGCAAGATGCAGGCAGAGACTATGCGAAGAGTTGGAACCTTGCAGGTGTAAATTCTTATTGGAGGCGTTCGAAAAAGCGACAGAAGCTCCCCACGTATACCTGCTCTTAGACTGTACGCAGTAAATGCCTGATGCCTTCCGGTATCGAACCGTCGTTCATCCAGGTGAGCGTCTTTCTTACTTCGTTGCTAACGACCGGCACTAAAACGAATTTAGACGTATAAAGGTGTTTCATAGTTATGGCGGCATTCTAACGGCGACATGGGCAGGAAACGGATGACGATCGCTAGATTGAGCAGTCCACGTATAGCGAGACAATGCGCCAATCTGACGGTGTTGGCCAAGGCAAAGCCAGCACTGCACAAACCTCTGCTACAAAATGGCAGCCCCGAACTGGTGAAGTCGTTTCCGAATGCATGCTTAACGTGACCAAGTGTAACGTACCATTGCCACAGAGGTGTCTAAAGTGTTTTAAAAGGTACAAGACCAATTGGAGACGGCTAATCGACAAGAAGCTGTCGATAAAGAAAAAGAAACGTATTCTGGTGCAGCGGGGTGGTTTCCTTCCGGCGTTGCTGTTGCCCATTCTCGCATCTCTCGGAAGGGCCCTTGTGACAGAGTTTGTGTAACGAAGTACGGGCGCCAGATCGACGTCGTCGCTCCTCAGCCCAAATTTGCGGATAGCCTATACGTCATAGACAAGGGTCTTGCCAGCTTGGTGGAAGAGATTGATCTACCGAAATGGGCCAAGATGGCGCCTCCAGAAAAGTGGTGCCTCATGAAACATCAATTGGGAAAATATCTAGGTTTAATGTCGCAAGTGAGGAAATCGTTTATTCCGTCGGAGGACGACGACGACGGGGGGTAGGAGGATATTACCCAAAAGCCTAGTAAAAAGTCCAAGCAGCTGGTGCCCTCGGTAGGAAAACACACAAACGCGAACCTAGGCCCGAAAGCGGAATTCACATTCCCAAAATAAACGCCTGGATGCAGGTAAAACGCTGAAACGCCATAGAGACGAACAGTCCGTTCAGCATTTGACGCCTCTGAAATCGCCGCGGCCGTACGTGTTTCAGTAGCGGCGTTGGGAACCCCTGTATAAGGTATAAGGCATCAAGTAGTGAACGGCACTAAGGAGCGGCTATGACGACCCCGAGCAATATGTAGGTTTTTCCAAGCCGGCAAAACTGATCATGGTCACGGGCATTCCTAGGAGTAAGATCCAAGGCTTTCTCGAAACGCAGGATAGCCACACGTCTCACATTGCCTAGAAAACGCTATCCGGCGAGATTTTACCACGTGACCAGCATTGGCGATGCTTGGGAGACCGATCTAAAGGTGTTGCCCAACATAAAGGAGCACAACATACCCTACGCGTACATCTCAGTCGTTATCGATGTCTTTTTCAAGTACGCCTGGGCGCTGGCTTTAAAGCGAAGACCGGCATGGAAGTGGTCTCGGCGTTCAGCGAGTTATTCTCCATCAGAGTTCCCAAGGTCCTGCAGACCGACAAGGTCACCGAGTTCACCAACACGGCCTTTCACCAGTTTCTAAAGAAACGTGGTGTGGCGCATTACACCACCAGTAGCAACGTTAAGGCCAGTGTCGTGGAGCGCTTCAATTGCACGTTCAAGTCCAAAATGTGGAAGTGCTTCACGTACAAAAACACCTATAGATATGTAGACTTTTTGAGGATCTGGTCAAGTCTTACAATAGCTCGCACCACAGATTCATAAAGATGGCAGCAAGGGACGTGAACGCGTCTAATATGTTGCGGGTGTAGGACAATCTGTATGGCCATCGCCAAGGGCCCAGGAAGGCGAGGGTACGCACCTAAGGGCGGGAGATCACGTGAGCGTATCGAAACAGAGATGACCTTCGAAAAGGGGTACGAGCAGACCTGTCAAAAGGAAATCTTCGAGATCGTCGCAGTCGTGAACCGATATCCCACGGTATATAGGCTAAAGGACCTCGCCAGAAATGCCACTCAGGGCTCGTTCTATGCAGAGAGTTCAAAAGTTGGCGTTACCTCAGAACTTCAAGATCGACGGGATACTGTAGACCAAAGGCGGGGCACAAACAAGCAGCATCTCGTGAAGTGGAGAGGGTTTAACTCTTGGGTAAGGGCTTGCGACGTAGAGCCGGCATGATCAGGACCAGGCCGTTGAACCTTGACGCTCGTCAGCAATGCCTCCGTGAATCACTTCCCCGAAAACACCACGTCTAGATTTTCAAACATTCTGCCCCATCGGATACTGCTGCACGTTATGTGGGAGGTAGCCTTGCAAAAGGTTTGACAGCTTATTAAACTTTACAACGTTTCACAGCTTGACGGCCAGATCGTGGGCACCAAGTACACCCTGAGTTTAAATCCCACGCAATCGAAATTCAGCCTTCAGGTGCCGCAGTTCATCGTGTAGTACTCCGAAGAGCTGGGGAACCGCCTCAATGATAAGCTACTAGCACCTGCAGGTGAGGCACAGGTCTGTATACAAAACCTCCAAACCGCTGAGGCTCACGAGAGTCACCCACCCAGACAACTTGCCCGACATGCCCTTCGCCAGTTTCGTAGAGAGTGCCCTGACAGTCACGGTTCTACTATCCTACGAGGGTGTCCTTTCGGATGCACCGAGGTCCCATTCGGCGTCGAAACCGTTAATACCAAACCCCGGGACTAACCAGTTAGAGTGCCTTTGAATCCGACACTTCCCGGCCGCCACGCGGAAACGCCTAATGCCGAAGTTACGTACACCGATGCAGACGTGCGCAAGCTGATCGATAGCTCCTCTTCCGTGGATCGACCCCAACGCATACACAGTTTGGCCCAATCACTGTCTCTGGCCAACATGCTGGGATTGGTACCCTATAGCCATGTTGCCTTTCAGGCGCAGGGAATATATCCCGTGGATCTGCATATGGGGTTTCTTTACGAAACCTTTATCTACTGCAATCTCGTCGTGCCACAGATGGTGGGCGATACGTTCGCCCAGGTCATCAAAAGCGTGGCCGTGGAGTACGCAAATAGCACCAAAATTTACATGGCCGACGAAAAGTCGTCGCCGGTTGCTGCTGGATTAGCACGATTACAAGACCGTCAATATAGATTTTAGAAACGGCTTCGGCGAACTCCTGCCATTTGCCGACGGCTTCTCCTCCACTATAGTGCTCGCGTTTAGACCTAAGTGCCCTTATGGAGCTACAGACTGTCAGCCGGTAGTACCTGGACTAAGCGGGAGGGGCTCCAGACGATTGTGATTTCCTTCTCTTTAAAGGAAAACGCTATCAAAGGGGCAGCGGGCTATTCTCGGACACTGGCGGCCTCTTTAGAACCGTCCTGCCTTTCCTAAAAAGCGGCGCCATCGGGAAGGAGGCCATCAAAGTAGCTGCTAACGTGTTATCGGACGTGGCCACCACGACAGCGTCCTTGAAGCAATCTTTAAAGACGAGGCTCAAAGAGGCGGGGTCTAATCTTAAGGGCAATGACGACGATAAGTTCGATGCCCTGCTCGGTTCCGGTTTGCGTCACCTCAAACGTATAAAACGCACCACGGTCTCGAAAAAGAAGCAGTCTAGAACCGTTCGCGGAAGGCGCAAGGTGCACGACATGTTTTCGTAATGGCCTTGCGCATGAGCTCCAAATTGGACCTCTTTAGAGACCTTCCGGTTCAGATGAACGTGGAGGAGTCACGCTACATATCTCTAAATCCTCAAAAAACGCTCATGCATTACGCCCCATCACACTTCATTAGCGGGCAACGCCGACGATTACCTCGACGTCACCTACGTCGTGCTCGAACTTAAACTGCGTATCCTAGATACCGTAGGAAACACTCCGAAGCCCGAGGTGAATGCCACCCTCGTCAACAATACTTTCAATTCGCTGTTTCAGCAGTTCGAGGTCTCCCTCAATAGCGTTCTCGTCTCCGTCTCGCAGCCGGGCTACCCGTACAGGACGTACATAGAGACGCTATTGAATTCGTCTGAGGATGGGATTAACACCAGGCTTCAGTCATGCCTCTGGAGGAAGGACACGGCCGACCTCATGGACACTTGGGAGGCCAACGTGGTTTTCATGTATCGCTATGGATTCACCAAAGTCGGCAAGGTGGTGCAGGTGCAGGGGTGCTTTCCAATGCCATTTTTAGACAGGAGAACCTACTTTCAAACAATATCAGCTTAACCTTAAAGCTCGCGCCGTCCTCTCCGCAGTTCCAACTGTTCTCCACGATCAAGGATTTTAAGGGGTTCGTCGTCACTCAGTCCGCCACGCTGCATTTGAAAACGGTGAGACTGTCGCCCACCGTCAACCTCGCCCATCAGGCGGTGCTGGCAAGAAGTAACACAGAGTACTATCTCAAGGACTTCAGCTTTCACTCTCTCAGCATCCCGAAGGGGTACGGCGGAATGACGTTCAATGACGTTTTCATCGGGCAGGTTCCTCGGAAGGTCGTTGTCGCCATGGTGTCCGACAAGGCCTACAACGGACACTATGCCATTAACCCCTACAACCTGCAGCACGTTGGCATAAATTCCTTTCAGATGAACGTCAATAAAAACCCATACCCATGCAAACGCTCCAACCCGATTTCGGCAACGGTCACTTCATTCAATGCTTCCACACCCTTCAGGTCGGTTTCGACATTCACTTTAAGGGCGAGGGCCACTCCTTCTCCAGAGCGCAATACCCGCACGGCTACACCGTCATGGTGTTCGATCTCACTGTCAATATGAGCACTAACTCCTCCTATGTGTCTCGGCATCGCAACGGCACTGCATCTATAAGCAGATCCATCGCACCATCGAAATTGCCGCCAAAAGGTCCATGCTGGTATCATGAACGCGTTTCATCTTGGACACTTCCTTTCCACGTGCCCCCTACGCGCCCTTCGTTCTGGGCGTTTACGCATGCGATCAGTTGCCCAAGGCCACCTCTCGTCTCACCCTTCCTTTTGCTGTAGCCATCAACAGCAACCCCGGCACAAAGCCGGGCAGGCACTGGGTCTGCATCTTTGTCGCTAAAGGCGGAAGTGGGAGTATTTCGACTTTTACGGCATAGTGGCCTCTGTACCCCATATTCTAGATTGGCTTAATAAGGTGTGCGGCACACAATACCCGTAGACTTCAGGTTGACTACAGCACCACCTGCGGACATTACGTCAATGATTTTTTTCTCGCCGCTTCTGGAGTTTATCCGCGCACACATGTGCTTCTAAATTCAGTGCCAATGATTTCGTCCGCAATGATGCCGTCATTCGCAAAACCTATAGACGGTCCAGCACCGCTCGTCAGAAACTGTCAGTTTTGCCGTCAAGGACAACCTGCTTAAGCACCAACCTTGTGTTTGTTTCCGGGAGAGGTCCAAATTCCTCTCCTTCAACCCTTATAGCACCGCAACCGCCTCTTCCAACTCACAATTCTCGTCAGCATGTCGTCCAGGAATATCGTTCGTGATCTCACCCAAATGGCTGAATCCCTACATTTCATGTGCACCGTAAAACTCAACAGGGGCAGCCGTACAGGATCCTAGGTGTTCGAGCCATCCCCACCAAATATGGACGCAAGATACTCGTCAACATCAACAACCACGAACTGCCCCTGCCTTCCAACTTGGACGCCATGTCGCAGGATTGCATCGACCATATGAACGCCGCTCCTCTATGCACGACGAACGTTGGAGACGAATTGATCAAGACCGGCTACGAGAGGCGCATCGTGAAATTCTCCTCTCCTCGTGATCCCTCCCGTCCTGAGCAGTTCTCTGATTTCGAGTAGTCTCACCATGCCTTGCTGGTTCGACCCCATTGACATTCACCCCAACCTAACGGCCGAATCCTATTCGACGTAGATGATATAGCAAATGCTACCGGCATCTATGCCACCGATTTCCGTATCATCTCTCAAGAAATGTCCTCCTTTGGTGATCATAAAATTGTCACCATCAAGGCCTCATCCAACGACGCCCATACCGTCCTCGTGAGATTCCTCGTCGACAGAAGCGCTCCTTTCAACGACCATACAACGTGAACCGTAGTCTTGGAAATCTACAATGTATCATCCATGGACATCATCACCACCTCGGAATACATCCCTCTGGAGGCCACATCCGCAATTGCATTATAGCGCCCTTGTATGTTCCCCAGTTCGATGCCGATGTACACCCAAACTTTCTTCACCTGCACCTCACCTACGTCACCAGCAAGGAGCTGCCTCCACACAGTGTTAGTGGTGGTGGTGAAACTTTTAATACTTCTTTCAACATCATTTTTGTGTCTACTAATTCGCAAACGTGAACATTTATCAGTATCACTATATTGTTAACACTATGTTTAACTTTTATCCTAGTGTGTCAATATATTGTACTCACTTTCTTTTACCATGTGTGTGTGTGTGTGTGTGTGTGTGTGTGTGCGATTTTATTGTATTATCCGCTTTGTAATTTTTTCCAATAAAGATGCATAAAGTATTTATTACAGCTTATCGGTTCGATTTACAATATTTCTGCCACCTTTTTTCTAATCTTTAAGTGGGCGTGGCGCTAGTGTCGCCGGATTAACCTAAGCGGTGGGAAATTTTGATCCCAACAGCCGCAATCTTGGTTTAGGGCGTGCCTCTATTCTCCCGCCGACATGTCGGAATAGATTCCAGGATGGCCGCTTTTGGCGCCAAAATTTCCCGCCCTTTTTGTTAATCCAGTAACACTAGCGCTTAATCCCTTCTGGTGGCAGGATTATCGTTAATCCAACCGGATAAGCTGTAATATGTACTACATGAATGTTGCTATGCTTGCTTTATGTTAATAATTTAACATTCTTCCATTTGAAAATGAAGTATTTATTGTGAATAACTTTAAAAGAATCAGCTTTTAGCTGAGCAGCTCGATGAATCAGCTCCGCCAATGTCTATCTACAGAACCCCCTATTATGTCTTTTATACAAATATCTCCCCTTTTACAAACAAACAGGGATTGTAGCCACGACTCTAGCAACGCATTTGTTTCTTCCTTGCCTAACACACATTAACTAATAATTGTTATAGAAGTGTATAGAAGCTGCAGAAAACAACAGGTTAGCGTTGATATAAAAGTGGAATAAGAAAATGTTTAGTTGCAGATCATTTCAAATGTCCCCTTTGGTCGAGCGGATTGGCGCGCCAAAAGTACTGTGGTGGACTCAATAGTTCAAAACCTATTCTGTCCTAAAACCTTTCTCCCTCCGTCTCTCTCCCTCTCTTTCTCTCTCTCTCTCCCTCTCTTTCTCTCTCTCCCTCTCTCTCTATATAATTTTAGTACTTTTTTACAGGAGTACCAACTAGGATTCCGTGATTATTAATGTGGTGGACCATATCCGATGTTGCTGGAAAACGTTTAATTATTGAATGCTAATTCTGTCTCAAATACCTCAACACACCGAAATAAATGTTAAGCTTTAGTTCCATGTTACCTAGCTTAAAAATCTTAAAACCGGTTTCTAACCTTCATGTAATACTTTATGGCGAAGTGAAGCAGGAAAAGTAAATTTGCTTGCACGCGAGATTCTAAACCGTGCTGCCGCTTCTTAATGTACTGAACGTATGGTTATTATAGCAACTCATCTCTTTGCTACCCGGAATCTCGAAACCTTTTGAAGACATTTATTCTATATTATAGCATACATGAACTTTGTATTAGACATAATATGTACATTAATTAAATGACACAAGGTGTTGTGTATTTTACACCAAATTTAAGAGCCACAACTGACCCCAGAGTTGAACTATTCATTTAATTTCTTTTGTGTGACGTTAATATTTGGCACCCATTTTGGTATGTGTCTCTTAAATGGTTGTAGCCTGTAGTTTCTCTAATTGTTTATATGGTCAATTTTCTTTTTTAATTGGGCCCATGTAATAGGTGTTACGTCAATTATGAAGTTTCGGGATGAGATACAGAGTACTTTACAGAAAAATTTTAAAGAATACACTAGACAAATTTTGTATCTCTAGTTGAAGGGACCCTGTATTTGAAATCTCTCTTACCACGCAGCAGCTTTTGTCCCTTAGACAGCTTTTATACCAATTCTAAGTGTTGGAAATTCGTCTGCTAAAGCATAAAGGAAGCCACGAAGGCATTCTCTGGGGATATCTACATTTAAGTATATTGCATAAGTTAAAAAAATTAGACAATTTATTTTGTGTAAACGATATATGCAAGTTTATAATAAATGATTGTGTGAATATAGCAAATCAATTTTTTTTTTGTATTTGCTGTTTGCCCGTGTTTAGACCCATTGTTTTGATAACCAAAGATCTTCTCCCTCTTCTATCTCTTATTATCAAATCAATGTGTGTATCGATGTAGTACACCTGTTCTGTTTAAATAACCTGCTTAGCATGATATCCAAAGAAGCATGCCATGTTCTCTGAATTTTGGAAAACAAATTTGGTTTAAATATTCACTGTTTGACTTCAATATCAGGATTTCTAAACTGTGCATTTGCACTTACACACACGTACATACGCACACGCGCGCAGTGTGCCTTAATCATTGGGTTATTCACGGCGCAACGGAGATGGTGGTGTGTTACAGGGGTTTCAAGGGTGGTAAGATTTTTAAACAGTTACGAATTGTGAATGTGTGCATACATATACAAATCAAGAACTAATTTGTATTACAAATGTAAAACTTTGCAGAGGGATTCGAACTCGGAACTATTTGATTAGAAACCCGCGGCCGTAATCACTTCTACACAAAGCATAACTGCGGATGTGTAGGTTAAAGAAAGGGTCTAAACAAATAGTAATCAGACATCAAAAGTGGAACGTAATATTGTTATTATTATTATTATTATTATTATTATTATTATTATTATTATTATTATTATTATTATTATTATTATTATTATTATTATTATTTATTAATCAATTATGGAATATTACATTGGCATTCACATCTATTTTAGCTTACTATACGAAGTAGTGTTTGTGTATTTTTACACAGCTGCATATGAGTTAGATTGATGTAACAATAAAAGCTAAATGTTGGTAGACCAAAGACACTTGCTTCGTGTACGGTGACAGTGTTAGCAGTAGGCATAGAAATTATTTTAAATAAAATAACTGAAATACAAGTAAGTAGTCCTACGCATTATAATGATAAAGCAATATAGATAATTTACTATCCTTGAGCAAAATGGAGGAAGTGAAGGCGATTTGGCAACACAGTTTATAATTCACCTCCCTTTAGAGAGAGAGAGACAGAGATAAAGAGAAACCATACTGTAAGTTTATTACAAAGTGGTAGATAACTTTGTAAAGGTGTTCAGTTAATGAAATAATATATATCTCTTGAAGCGCCACTCATTCATACGTAGTCGAAATTTATGTTGAAACTGCACGAAAGGTAGATGCAGTATTTAGGATAAGGAGTTTCCTACATATTTGTGTGGACAGTATTGACAAATACTATGGCGGTAATCGGTTTCTGTCCGAATGCTGCTTCCTGTGAGAACATTTTAATTCCAGAACACAAAAAATTTGATGCACAGTACGTGATAAAGAAAAGTAAATCCAGAGCAGCAGAGCCTAAGGGAAACATCGGCTTGAATAAACCGAGGAACCAAAGGAGAAAGGCGATAATTCGTTTTTACGAAGAAATCTGCTGAGCAGCATTGATGGGAACTGGAGATACTGTAGAAGAGTTGATTCCTCTTGGGGCTACTGCACTGAACAGTTGGAATGATACAGTGAATTTCCTTTTTCAAATAGACTGGGAGAAGGTAAATCCGGAAATTTTTTTATTTTTTGCCAGAAATAAATCTAAACTACACTTATAGAAAAAAAAAGCTCTTTCTAATACTAAAATCAGAGGATTCTTTATTCTAAGGAAGCGGCAAATTTCCGAGAGTATTTGAAAGTAATTGTTGTAGCAAGTAATTGTTGCAAAAATCATTTAACACCACTCAAATATCATTTGAACCTTATTTCCTTCACTTTTGAATATTTAACTGCGGATATAAGAGTAAAAAAGAAAGCAGTTAAATATATCCCTGTAAAGTTCTTTGTGTGATGTATTTGCGAAAATATTAGAAATTATAGAAATAAATTACTGCAAGTTTTATTCATGATTTCCGAAATTCTTGCGTTAACGTCATATGTAATTTTCCAACCTAAAAGGGATTAAATGTCTGAAAAACACTTAATTTTATACAGAATAAGCATGTAAGGGTATAGATAATTATTATATTCTTTGCATCAAAGACGTTAACTACTCTTTAAGATTCCAGGTATCACCTGGCGTTAGCAACCATATTACAACAAAATTTGGAGTGTCAAACGTTGAGGTTAAATGTTTTGTTTAATGTAAAACCTACGATTAAAGTTGATTAATTAGCAACGCTAAGGAAAACTATTTGTAGATGGGGTAACATCTTCATTTTATTTGTTCACCAAAGAACATTACAGTTTGAAGCAGACAGGAGAAAAATGCGTACAAATAGGTAAATACCTAAACGGTATAGCGAATTCACCTACACGTATTTGAGATTGCTAATAAGTCAGGTCTGCTTTCTGTTAAAACTACTCACTACACAAAATTACTTTGAACTCTCAGCCTAAACCATCAACATGTATTTCACTTGCGGTGAAGCAGTACAAAACAGGGGAGACAATTGGCATGTAGCAGTTAACATTAATAGCGCCATAATGGAAGCTTACTCTTAGTGCTTTTTTATTGAAGTACTTTTGTATAATATAATAGTACGCTAAGTTCATGCAAATTTACTGTACAGCTTAATAATAAACACTCTGCTAGAGAAAAGTTAACAGATGTAATTCATAAAATGCTTTATTTTGTAAACACTGATTTTTTGTGTCAAGCTGTATAACGCAGGTCACGGCGACTCTTCATTTTTGGCTCAATCAACGTGCATATTTCCTTTTCAGCCGTAAACGTTAGTTGCATAACCACCGCCCTCTACACAAGTATCATGAACTTGTAGCGATATTGAGCAGGTAATTGATTAGTGTTCCTTACAGTGGTGGGTTGCTTGACAAGTATTATGGATGAAGGTAAATTGGAAAACATAGTAACCTTTATTTCCCAACGATTTGTAACAAATAATGTTAGCTAAATACGTACTATTATTAATGTAATTATGTTAATTTTGTTAATATACGTTTAAGAATAACTTCGTGTTTGTTGTAACTTCGTACGAATGAAAAGTTTATCATCACATAATACAAAATGCGTAATTCATGGTGTGTGTGTGTGTGTGTGTGTGTGTGTGTGTGTGTGTGTGTGTGTGTGTGCGCCCGCGCGCGCGCGCGTGCGTCTGCGTGCTGAAGACAGTTGGAATAACATGTATGCCCATACCTTTAGGTAATCCTATAAACGACACTGAATTAAATGTTTTATAACAACGTTTTTGCTTATAACAGTAAATTCGCCGCAAAATAAAAACGAAAAAGAATGGCTTATATATGGCGTTTATTGTGGCATTGTTCTGTTATACATTTTACTATGAAAGCACGCTTTAACCCGTGGGTAGTTAAAACAAATTCCAAGCTATTCTTTCTCTAATTTTTTTTTGTTTTTGCGGAGTGGACTCTTCTCATTAACTTACTAAGCAAATTGCTTAAGAATTATGATTTTCATGGCGTATTACAACTTATAATGTCGAAGAGAAGTACTTACCTGCAATGAGCAACTCGAATGCATCCACTGCTTATGTTTGATTTTCCAGTAGATAACACCGGTCATCTTCGAGGTGAAACTATGAGAAGCGCGACATAAAAACATCATTCGTAAAATCGAAAACTTAGAAATTAGCTTACAGAATTAGGACCCAATTAGAATACGGCGATTTAAAGCTATATCTAAAAAATTTTCGGGTAATTGTTTTGAACGCGAAAAATGTGAAATATGCATTGTTTGCCTAGAAAAGAAGGCCGCATGCACGATCCAAACATGATTAATGCAGAAGAAGGTATTCTCCTGCTGAAGGAAAGAAGTCTGGAACCAAATATTAGCTTAGAATTGTTGCTTACTGATTTATTAATATTTTAGAAATATAATGGAACGAATGTACTTAACATTATGAAAGCAAAGGAGGACGCGAAATTTATTCAAGTAGGTCTCATACAGGGAAGGTCACCCTCATAAACATTTTTAAGGAAACAGTACAACTCCAAACAAGCTCCCGTCAGCAAAGTTAACTTAGTAATGTGACCTTAGATATATGGGACGGCATGCTAATATAATTAATAAACAAATTTAAGCCAATGCTATACTTGCATCGTACAAAACAAATATGTTGTAGGACAAACAACTTAGAAATTGCGTGAACATCAGTAGCTAGGTTGTTACACATACAGAGTGGTAGGGAACATTCCACATCCAAACCAGAGAGAAGAGGGTGGAAAAGCTAAACCACCCTGAAAGACCAAACTCAAAAGAGAAAAAAAATTAAGGTGATATTTTTAAATGTTGAAGGCATTAAACGTAATTCAATCAGTCATGAAATATTTAAAGTTATACGGTCCATAGAGGTTTTTATGATGTTGGAGCCATGGATTCAGAGTGAAGATGCGCGAGAGATAAAGAGACACAAGTGTATAAGGAAAGACATGAAAAAGGCAGACCCTCAGGCATTAAGAATGGCGTGCGTGTGAAAAATTAGGAAGATTTAACTGAAACAAATAAAACCAAGTGATATGACCAGTGTTAATACCAATGGAAGAAAGGGAAGTCAGTTATGGAATAGGGGTAGTATATAGCCCCCAGAAACTTCAAGCTTTTTAAATGCTAGAATATTTTATAGTCTAAGGGAGGATATGCAAAGACTTGGGAAATAATACACAGGAGTTTAATTCATTTTAATGGTAGACATAAATGCTAGAGTTGGACAGAAAGAGGTGAGGTTTGTGGCAGAGCAACATATAGCAGAATGGGAAAGAAAGAAGAGGGTAAGGAAGAATAGGGACAAGACAATAATTAAAGAAGGTAAAACTACTGGAATTCTTTGAGGATAATAATTTAATCCTATGTAATGCTGCTATAGAGGCAAGAGAATTTACATTAGTGAAAGCTGCGAAATTTAGAGCTGAGATAGCGATGAGATAAGATAGTAAATAGTTGTCGCTTTCCTTAACATAGATGTAGAGTGGAAGGAAAGCGAGAAGAATCAACAGAACAGGTAAGTAGGATCAAGACATAATATAGGTGGATAGAAGATTTAAAAGAGGTATTTTGTAAAGAGAGGAATTCAGAAACGGTAATAATTATAGAACGTGGAATAAGTGTAGCTATGAAGGAGGGGAAAATAGAACAGGCTCCAGAAATGCTGAAATTAAGGGTAAAACCAGTAGGGATATGGTGGTATATAGACGCGTACATACGCCTATTGGAGAAAAATAAAAAAGATTGGGAGAGAATATAGAGAATAAGATAATAAATGCGATTATTGATAAAGATAACAGAAAATTTAAGGAAAGCGTAAAGAAAATAACAGGAAAACCGCATTACAATATTACATATCTTCTTGCATGGCCTCTAGTTCCCAAAGTCGCAGGTTCAAACCCGGCAGAGGGAGCTGGATTTTTTCGAGTGTAAAAATCCCTAGCATGGTTTCCTTCGGAAGGGAAGTAAAGCCGGTGGTCCCGTGTTGTAAACTTATGGCACGTAAAAGAACTTCAAGTCTAATAAGGAGGCCTCTAAGCAAAATTTCCGGTCTTTCACTTCAAATATAGAATGGGACGCTAAGAACCACAGTAGTTAAATAGTGTCCACGAATAAATAAAAGAAAACCCCTAAAAGATGCGTGGAGTATTTTGAGACGTTGGTATGTGCAGGAATAAATAAGAAAATATATCCAAACTAAAGACAAGTAGGCTTGAGAGTAGGTCAATATTATGCTCTGTTTAACTGGAAGTGGTTTGGCCTAGAATTGTAATATTAATGGTGGGTGGGGTGTTTCAAACCCCACTATGTTTTTCTATATTATCACTGCTTTAAACAATATAATTAGTATATGTAGTATTTATGCATTTATTATAGATTTATGAACAGTTCCTGATAAATAATCATAATGGTTAAAACAATACAACAAATTGACTATTGTTCCTAAACGCAATTTTTTATTCACGTTGCACGAAGTTTTTAATTTTACGCGTGATAAAGGTAGATTGCTGTATATAAATGTGATTTTTGCATTAAGATAGTATACAAAAGCAATTTAATAATAGCTGTTTTATTAATTTTAAATATTAAACAATCTATTGCATGGAGAAAACATCACAAATATCATTCCTTGCTTAACACTTAACTTCTTATTGCATGTTGAATATGTCTTTATATATAGCACTAAAGTCTTATTACAATCAACTTCTTCTTTCTCAGCGTCCATCACATTTTACAACATTATAATCTGTACACAGATAAATGTCACACTTTTTAGGAGTGTATTTCGTGTTGCGATCTGTCTTCCGCGGGCAATTAGGGATTCGTTAACATAATTATAACGCGAGAACGATGTCATTTTTTTCATGTTTAATATAATAACTGAAGTGATCAAAATGCGAGAATGGTCCAATTTTTTCGTGCTTTTAGTCTGCTTCTTCTCCAATTACGTGCCATTAGATACTGAAGAATGTAGGACGTAGGATATGTTTATCGGAGGGCAACACCTCGCCACTGCAACTACCTTGATCTACTGTGACTACATCCCTTGGGAGGCAGAGATGAAATAAAGGAGCCATAGGGGATCTTAGGTCCACAAGTTGACATGCTCACAGAGACGCGCATAAGTCCCTAATATTTCCAGTTTGAACACTGGGGCACCAATACCGGCGAAGAATCCCGAGAAAGGGCGAGGAAGTGACTATAACGGGTGGGACAACGTATCTTGGCGTTCATGGTGAGAAACGTTTCCAATGCGCAAGCAACTACGCCATCTACACGACATCGCTAGCACGCAGGACCCAAAAACACATCTGAAACTCGATATTCAGGAATAAAATGAGAGGAAATAGAGGAAAGGAGAAATCGTGATAGAACACGCCACCCATGCTTTCGCCTAGGCTACCAGGGGAAAATGACAAAAAAGCGCAAGGTTGAGTAGGCAGTCTCCTGGCGGAGGGCGATGGATTCTTTCGGGCGTAAAAATCCTTAGCATGGTTTTCTTCGGAAGGGAAGTAACGGCGGTGGTTCCGTGTCATATGTTTACATCATGTAAAAGAACCTCAAGCCTGATAAAGAGGCATCTGAGCAAAAATACCAGTCTTTTCACGCCCAATATAGCATGTGAAGCTAATGACCTCAAGAGTTAAAGAACATCTATAAATAAAACTAAAAAAACGGGAATCGAACCCAGGACCTCTCGAATGTGGTCCACAGATGCTTCGATCTGAGCCATCTCGTTCAGACGTTAAATAATATACTGTTTTTTATGTTTTGAATTCGCAGATCGCCATATCTTGCCATTTTTACAATTTATGCCAAGCGCCAATAGTGAATAGAAGAACGCGTAAGAATAGGCTGCCTAGATCCTTAGTCGAAACGAATGAGAGATTTTAGGTATAAAAGAATGAATGTAGGAATTGAAAATGATCATTTATTAGTTTTTGAACACCATTCATAATCGACAGCACCACTATTAATTATATTGGATTCTGAGTGCGTATAAGCCATCATTGAAGCTCTACATTGACAGAAAGGTGCTCCGTAAGACCTTGTTACATTAACTATTTTCAAAATATTCCTCTGTTCTTCCTTTTAGGTATTTCTACCTTTGAAGCAGTTTACTTTAACATTATTATGTGGCTGTTTTTGTTACGAAATGGTGCATTAGTGTATAACTTTTAATAGCAAACGTAAGATACCTAGAAGTGCTTTTTAAACGCTTCATGTTTCTCTCGTCCTATAGCGTGCCACAAGAATTCTCTTATGTATTCGTTACATTCTTATCTAATTATATATACCCTGGTACAGAACGGAGGAGCTTCATTTCGACTGCCTTTCTTTTTATTCCGTTTGATATGTTCAGCATCCAGTTTTTACATACATATGCTAATGTTGACACGTTCCCTGTTTCATAATATGTTAATTGTTAATTTGTAGTTTCGTCATTTCTCAGTATATTTCTTGTGGTTCCACACGTGATAAAATTTATTTAATTGTGCATTGTACAAGTATTTAATTATATAATTATACAACACCAGCAAGAAGCATGTAATGTGTACTACAACTATTCGGAATTAAAGCTTTTTCAGCTGCTATTTTATCAATAATTACTATGTTCAATTTTACATGTCCGTTATCTTCCTTTTGTTCAATGAGATATCTGCAAATATGAAGTAATTTCCAGCGAATATTTTATCGTGATTAATACGATAGAGAAAGGTTATCTGATGAATATTTTTTAAAACAGCGGTTCTGTGTAGAGAAGGTCTTGTGATTGTTAAATATCAGAACATGGTTACCACCATGGCGTTTATGGTGATGACGATATACATGCTTTGGCTCTCACGAAAGGCGTTAATTCAGTAGGATGCAGTTTCCGGTCGTGTATACTGCGGTCCAGTCGGTGATATTTCATCCACTGGACCACGGCATTCAAGTTGGAAAACTATATTCCAATGGTTAATGATGATAATGATGACTATGTACTACTTGTGCGCATATGAAGGAGGTGCTAATAGTGAACACTGTGTAAACAAATAAGCTAACGGAATTCCTCGTTCACCATGTTTATTGCAGCCACATAACAGTAGAAACCATATTACATTGCAAGATGTTCAACTTCCACTTTTCCTTTTACTTTCCGCAGGCACCAACATCCTCCCCACCAAGGATCCCGTGATACAATGAATTACCAATGAATGCCATTTTGCGCAAACAATCGCACTGGTTTTATAAGGGTTCACTAAGCTCCTTGTTGGCTGCAGGGAACGTTGCCGGTGTCCGAATACACGGTGCGTGGGAGGCCTTTGCGACTGATAAATCCTTGTAATTCTATGAGAAAGTTATCCGGGCTCATTTCAGAAGTCAGTTCAAGGTGTAGCACTTGTGTGCTGGTACATGTGAAGAGTAAAATCAAACCTTTCGGACTATGTTACAATAGGCCAGCGAAGCCGAATCCGGTTACGGAGAAGGTTCGTAAGGCTTTAACACGATCGGCTGGTACTGGTGCCTAGGACATCTTGCTGCGGGGTTGTGTGTGATTTTGGATAGTAGGTACTTTCTTGTTGGCCTGTCTTGCTCTGAAAATCCAGAATTGTGAACGTAGTTCAGTCAGTCAGATCCGCACTCCCAGATGGAGGAGTTTTACGTGAGCCTGCTTGATAAGATCTCTAATGAAGTGATGCGAACCATCAAGCAGCAACGGAAGAATTTTAGTGAAGGAGGTGTCTAAGAACTGTAGTCGATCACCTAGGTGGATAAGGTTATCCTCAAAATAAGCTTCAAAGCATGTAATCTTGGAATCTTATGGTAGAGGTTAGTTTTGTTTCAAGGCTGCGTATTCCATGGGAAAACTCTGTTGATGGGCATTAGAGATCAAATACGTTCGACTGAAGTCCAATCTAGCATCCGTTACTTCACTATGCTTTTTGTCTCTATTTTAACGACTATGCATGAAACAGAAGATTCAGCCTAAGGCCCCAATTTGTTTAAGGTAGAAAATGAATCTAGTCTGCGACATTAAGCAATCAATTGCACTATTTGCCAGCACTGGTTTCTTAGATTTTCTAGCTTCTGTAAATTCAGCTTGTTCTACTGGACAGTTCTGGGGTCACTGGTATGAAAAAATCACATAGACACTTAGGATAATGCCACCAGGTTTCGGCAGAAATCAGTTCTGACGATTAAAGTCCTCTAGATAAAACATCCATTGGGTTTTATGCTCTTGGGCTATGCTCCCTGTGTAACCGACAATCTCGGTTACTGGTTGTAAATAAAGGCTTTCTAGCGATGATGTTTACTACGAATCCAACCAAGAATAATAGTGTAGTCAGTCCACAAGGTTGCTTTCTCAATGGCATGTTAGTAGTTTCAAAGACGTACTACAACAGCCGTGTTCCTATTAGCAGCACGCAACTCCACACGCGGTGGACTGACTCTTTTAATCGCAGCTAATCTGGCATCGCTGTACACAAGCCGCACCTCAGCAGTAATGTTATTATATGAACGAAGATACCTATAGCAGCAAATGCAGTTCTGAGGCGTCACAGAAGACATGGAGTATAGTCCTGGGCTACTGCGTTCATTGCTTTTATCCAGCGTTGAAGTCTGGTTTCGAACGCAAAATAATGCACATAAAGATAGTTGTTTCATTGGCAGTGTTTCATTTCAACAATTTTTCGATACCAGATGTCTTGGAACAGCAGCTTTCCAAGTCTTGTGGTTGATGAGTACAAGCCGAGTGGGTCACAAAATCTGGTAGTAATCTGGAGTAGAGTTGTTTAGCTGTTGGTCTCCCTCTGAGTAAATTTAGAATATAATCAGGAGATTCAGAAAATTGAAGTAACTCAGTATCTCAATCAAACCCAAAACTTATGGCTTTACATGTTAACTCAGTCTTAATTTATTCTAGGAGCCTCACAAAACAAATTAATTGTCTAATTTTACATAGGCAGCTTGATAATGTTCATTAAAGCAGTGATCTCTCAGTAAAGTGAAGTTTGCCTTCGTCATCTGCTACCACTGGGTACTATAGAAATTTAATTGCGTTTATATCGGCAGGATCCAACGTCAATTGTAGAAATGATTGACTTATGTAACATAGAAGTGCGTATTTATGTTGTCTGAAAATAAAAGCACGCCAATAATTTTAGCAGGAGATGGATCCCATTTACAGAAGATAATTCAATGATGGGGATCTGTAGCCATGAGGCTATGCATAAAATACTTTTTTTTTCCATTTTTCTAATGCGCTTTTTTCCTTTACGGCGTGATGTGACAAATAGAGTGAAGGCTCGCTGCCGGTGTCTCTGTTGGGAACTTCTACGTGACCTTGAAGAAGATAGTTTATCATTGACACTTTGACATTTGACATTACTCCGATACTCTGCATTCTTCTGCCAAGTTCTACATAAAACTTTGAGTTGATATTCCGCATTTGAACGATTGTTATCGGTGAGTGAAATGCCTTTCTTAGGAAGCAACACTGCTTTTCCGCCATCCTCTATAAGGAATGAGTCATGAAACTGCTGAAGAAATCTTGAATTTATTGAACATAGCTTCTGAATGTGTCTCAGTTCCTTTGATACCCTTGGTTAAGAGGTTCCCGACCTGACGAACTTCACCGTCGAGAATTGCAGATTCGTGCTTCATATCTATTCTATTAATCCCGACTTTATTGACGGTGACTGCGTTCTGTGGCCACTAAGTATACATAAAAATGGAAAGCACCAGTAGAAGAGCGCGAGGGATATGAAAACAGGTGGGGCGTCTTTGATCAATTTCCAACAATGATCAACTCAAATCAGCGCCTCAATGGGTGAGTCTGGCGTATCTCTTCTTAGATCTGCTAGTGGCACCTTGTTAGTGCGCCCGAGAGTGATAGCATCATGACAGATACTCGGATGCGTCGAATAGGCGTTTCTACTCTCCAGAGCGGTGATGAAGACGAAGGTTTTTGAAGTCGGAAACTTGCTGAGCAAGGTTTCCATGGGAAAGAACCTAGTGATTCAAATGGTGTGATTAGTACACCTTTTTCTGCAACACAACCTAGTTTTTGCTCTTTAATAGGAGATGTTCAAATGAAACTAGATTGGCTATCTCCATACAGCATACAGCGGTTTAATTGCTCAATCCAGGTCGTCGTGCCAGTCGCACGCGTATTGTTTGCAGATGAGTGGAGTCTGGTGAATGTGAAATAATCTGGTTAACAGTTGTTCGTGCAAATTCTGTAGAAAGACACATAGAGTAGTGGCGTGGTTTCTTGCAATATAAACACAGGAGTTTTCCTAGTTTTCTGCATGTATTGGATGAGTGACCGCGAATGCGAAAGAGGATGCATCTTAATGGCTTTTTAAACTTTTCAGCTCTATCTGTAATGTCGAGCACGGTTTTGAAATCCTGGGTCCAGTGTCCCATAGGTCACAAAATGCCCAGAAGGGATCCGGGACACGTTTTCCTTTAGAAGCCCTTGTATGCTCTGCGCGTACGTGAAATGTAGCAGTCGTCGGGAGAAATGCATTATGATTTTTTTTTCGTCCCACACTTTGGCTGATATGAGGGATGCTTCTATCTAATCGTTTATGCAACTCATGTCTGGTTATGTTTTCCTGTGAAATGATTTCCTTCCGCGTGAAGGCTATCCAACTTTGACAAATGTCCTCGGAAAATTCCCGAAGGATATTAGGTACCAGAATACGACCATAGTTGTCGACATCCTCATCTAGGCCCCGAAAAACTTGTATTCTCGGTTGCATTCCATATACGTCTCGTTTAATGATTCAACTGTTGCATGTCTGATTGGTTTCAGGTTTTCAAGGAATTCCAGGTGTGACTGAATGATACGATTTTTGCCACGGTGTTTCAACTGAAGAATTCTTTTGTTTTCAGAGTAGGTTACAGTTCCGTCCACCAAGCGGCTAGCCTCGCCTTCTAGATAACCCTTCAAAACCATGTGTTTGTTAACCTGCGATACCGCGGGATTTAGATCAACAGATTATTGAAAATGTCCCAGAAGTGTGACCCTGTTTCATTGTCAGCAGAAAAAAGGTTGTAATTTAATTCTAGGCAGTTTGACTGAATGGGTAACTGCAATATGTATCGGTGTTGTTGTGCGTTGAATAATACTAGTATCAGAAACCGAAGCTGCCAGCCTCTGCTCAATAACCCTAACTGTATGTTGTATGGCTCGTTTGGCACTCTGTATATACTCCTCCCATTTAGCTATGTGGGCGTTGAAGTCTTCATCACCCAGAAGATCCTGAATGGAGTCGTCTACTACGATAAGATCATCTAACGTCCTTGTAGACGACCTTGTAAATTATGATGCTCTTCTAATGCAGTTGTATCAACAAAACTGTCAACTGTATTAATGAGGCTGGTCACGTCTGCGCTTTCCTTAGTGCATTTTCGCTTCAAGTTATGTAGCAAAACTAGCGTTTTGCTAGTCACTGTTAGATCGGTAATTACGATAAGATGTACTACCGACCGAGCTGTCAAATGTAGTATTTTTCAGAAGTTGTAGTATAATTCCAAACTTTAATTTATCCTTTAGATTGTATAGACAGCTAATACGGAGTTTCCGCACCAATGTTGCGGATACGGAGGAGCTACTGTTAGTGAAATCTGTATAAATAAAATAAGTTAACGGAATTTCTGTTGCACTATATTTATTTTAGCCACGCAAGAGTACAAACCATAGTAACTCGAAAAATATTTGACCTCCCTTTTCCTGTTTCTTAGAAATATATTTCACTACTTCATACTACTGATACCCATGTTCATTTCTTTGTAAATGAGACGTGTATGTTACCCGAAAGATTCTGGTCTCTAATTGTAAACAGCTTATATTGTAACGAATGGCAAATAACATTAAATTAGTCGAAAGCAAAAGCTTATTACTAGATAAAGTGTTTAGAGCATTGGCACTTTAACTTTAAGTGTTATGTTTACGAAATAGCGGGACTATGGAATGGAATGCAAACAATTGATATTATTAAACCTTCTATGATGTTTAGCAGAAATAATGAAAATAAGTCTAATAGTATCAACTTTTTAGTTACTACCTGATATATCCTAAATCATATTTTAAAGGATTTCTGAAAATGTTAATTTCCCTATGTATAAACTACTAATTCCGATGTCTGAGGAGTTGTGTGTCCATAGCATATGATAAAGAAATTTATAATGAAGACTAGTTTTCCTAGCGTATGTTTTCCCTAACACTGCTGCAATTTCCATGACTGGATTTAAATAGGCAGCTCCCTTAAAGATGCCTTCTGGTGAATGTCTGCGCACCTAAATGCCTAACATTCCTTCATAGTAGATTACAAAATCTCTGACAAGGAGTTAAGTTTATAGGATATATGGTCATTACTCAATATGTGAGCCTGCTCCAGTTAATAAGATGATTTTTACAGCACCAAAATTATTACAGTATACATTACTTGTATCCTCATATGAGCATAAAGGAGAACAGGGTAATAGTAAAATGTTAAAAAACCAGTTCGTTGTAGGTTAACTATACAGCATGCCGCTCTGAATGCTGAGACTGCATTAAACAAAGCGTAGAAAAAAAGGGTAGTCAAAATGTGGGTAATCCTCCAAACGCAAATGGTGTATTTGGGTAACACTGCTATCATAAATTCATAAATTCATCTAATAGATTTGGGTATGTGATTCATTTAGTTCCCGGTTATTGAAACACGTTATTTTATTTGTATGCAGATTATGAAACAAATGTATGTAACATTCCTTATTTTCTCAGTGAGTTATAAGAAATCACATGAAGTGAGGTTTGGTTATTCACAGACACACAAACAGATACCGAGTTTGCTTTCCTAATGTACTTCTTTTTTAAATATTCAGGAAACCATAAAAAGTTTCCGTGAAGTATCCATTTGAAGTTTTAATGAAATACCATGCTTCTCCACCTACATATAAGTTGTAGAGAACGTGAAGAATAAATTTGAGAACTGTTAAACATTTTCATTCTCAACTAACTGGCAGTTTGATTTGAAATATTTTTCAAGGAAGGCTTTTAGTATCCATTCATATAAAATGTTCACAAATATTTCAGTCCATTCTGGAGATACTGCAAATGAAGCTAACCAGCATTCCTAGGAGCTGAACAACCTAATTCCATGTCTCCTAAGATACCGCACTAAACGTAAAAACCCTAATTAGCCTCCGACTGATGTGGTCGTGACCATTAAGGATTCTCAGGAGTCCAATATTGGAGATTGTTTGTCTCCAATGGAATCATTAGTAAAATAACATTTCTCTCCCCATAAAACCTGACTGATGAAGTTGGAGTTTGTTCTATTTTATTTAACACCTTCTGCAAACGGGTACTACATTTTGTAAATAGCTCTCATACAGCTGTTGAAAGTGCAGTTTGCTGGGATGATATTTTCGTTCTTTCAAAACCCCTTATATTGAAAACCTTGAACCCCCAAGTTAGTATGGTCTTCTTTGTCCTAGTTATGATGGCAAAAATGAATGGTTAGGAAATAGTGGTAATAATAACAGTAATAATAATAATAATAATAACATAATAATACTGTGAAACATATGAATTAAAATAACAAAATAACATAACTGTTCATACTGCATTATAACTATTACTTATTTCAGTTTTAGCTATACGTACCTTGTATGGTCTTTTCTCCGAAATAATTGGTAACATTCTGAGTAACAATACGATGACCGTAAATCAGTGTTTCTACCGTACGCTGCACCATGGAATGACACACAAGTTATTAATTGCGTGTCCATACGTCGAAGAACGTGCCTGAAGGCAGACGCCGAGGCTAAAAACGTACAGGATACTGCCTTGAGCCTTAGCTGCATTTCGTGCCTCTATGGGAGAACATATCTATATTCGTGTGTTTGTTATTAGTATGAAACAGCGAAGTAAACACACAGGGAGCAGCACTACCTCTGTAATTTTTCACTTCATACCTGTACTGCCCCTTTGAACATCAATGACGAATGGGTCACTGGTGTGTGTGTATATGTACGTGTATATACATACACACACAACATATAGGGAGCTCTTTAAGTTTTGTCTTCATTTAGTAGTAGCACGTTTCATTTACCTTTTAACTAATAATGAATCCTTTCCAGAAAGAGTGGTGAACGTAAATTTATCGGGTCAGGATACTAAAATATTAATTATGAAATTTGCCCATAGTTTCCTGAAAATAGATTCTATTATGTTGCTGCAATAAACAAATATCATATTTAGCTGGTAATTTGAAAGACCTTTGAGATATTGAGGGATACCCGTAATTCCGCATACTTTCACTTGAAGAGTAACCTTGACCGACAAATATAAATAAAATAAAATCTGATGTGTTACACTCCCATGACTTTCTCTACTCTTGTACAAACTATTTTTACGAACGCTTATTCTCCATCTACTTCATGTTAATCGAGATAAACATTTGCAGACTCTGTCTTATTGCTAATTTTCTTGTAGATGTAAGGGGAATATATATTTACAAGGGCAATATAGAAATACAGTAACCTTTAAGCACATACATATCTCTTAATAGCTGGTTGCTAGGTGCAGCACCTTTGCCACAGATTAATACTCTTTGCATATACAAGACAAAAAAATGAATAACGAATTCCCATTTGAGCAAATTAGTATTGAAACATTTAAGGGAATAACAAGCAATATCTCGAAAAGGGTTCACTCAACAAAAAAATGTATATGACATAAATTGTGTATTTTAATGCGATCTACATTTTGTGTGTAGTAAAATTCTGTCCATCTCTTATGGTTTACCAGTTATGCAAAAGTCGTTCACAATGAAGAATACTTTTGGAGACATTCCCAGAAAATTCAAGATAAACGTTTTATTTGTCATCAAAATATCTTAAACCTATGATATTTTAATCAAAATCGTTACAGCCATTTTTGAGAAAATTAAAATTTTCGAAAAATCTTCCATGTAAAGGTTAATTTGGGGTGGGGGGATTTTCTTGTAAAGCTTCATCTTGCATCTCTGGAAGATATTGAACCTAAATACCAAGTTTGGTGTTTATCCGACTGCTCGTTTCTGAGTTATGCTGTTCAGAGACAGACACACACACAGACAGATACACAGACACACACACAAACGGACATGTTTCCAAAAATGCTTTTTTTTTTGGATTCAGGGGGTCTCAAAACATGTATTTCCGGTGAAATCTCGGTACCGAATTTTTGGGTGGAATACAATACTTCCCCTACTTACTATACGTAGTGGAGAAAGTAATATGTCTTGTTTAATCCGCACTGGGTTCAAATCACATTGGGTTTGTGTTTGTTTTGTGTAGCCTCAATTTTTCTGATTTACAATATGAGCAGTAACCAATTAAGACGTATATTGTCCTCCTCTGAACAATATTTAGCTTGATGCAGTTTGATGGAGTATTTGAGGAGCAACTAATCAAGGTATAATAAAATATAATGCTGTTTTAATAGTTTGTATTCAGATACTGAATTGGCTTTCAAGTTGCAAGAGATAGAAACTTTATACGGATGATAGAATGTCCATTTATGTGTTTATTCTATACACGCTTTGACCTGATATTGTAATGAGTTTTTAGTATTATATCATCATTAATTCACATTAGCTTTAATACCTGAACATTAGCCTTACATTATACTTTCGATCACTTCACATCTATGTCACTTAGAGCAACCTAAAAATACGTGTACTAAAATTACTTTGAAAATCTGGTTGAATACAATAAATTTTGCAGTGAGAATATTATTTCATACAGTAAAATTATTATATTTTCTCCGTTTCTGTTTCTTAATTTAAATAATAACATTCAATATATGCAGGAGTGATGCTGCTACATGGAACCTCTGAAGCTCATGAAAAAATAAAATAAAATTGTTATTCTTATTTCCAGTTTATAAAAATCTTAAACTGAGCATTTACTTCACAGTTTCCACTTTCTATTCCTTTATCTTTCTTGATAATGACAGTACAGGCGTTTTAGTTGCAGAGAGCATGATATGCCCACGTTTTGCCAATGTTGTGAATGATTTGTAAGAGTCGTCAAAGTAATAATTATTTACTGTATTAAATTTTACATCCCAATCACTCATACTATTTAGTTTTGACTTGTTTAAATTATTCTGTTTACTTCACTATTACCATCTATTTTTTCCATTCTTTGACTGTTCTTTATAATCCTTAAGCTGCCAGAATTTTGCAATAAACCGAGTTTCTCCAACTCGTTATAAATCTCTGTATATACTTCTGTGGATTAACAATTTCTGAAATTGGTCGTAGTATTCTCTCAACTCGTCCAAAGACACTGTCTGCAGGTACGAAAGCATGCCCTCGAGCTGAATAATATATGCACATATCCCTTATGTATGATGATAAATTCTTCAGTTGCCAAAATACAACTGCATGAACCGGATGTTGACTTTTATTCTGGCCACCACAACCATCAACAAAGAGTTTGAGAGTTGTAGTCCGATCAAAGAATGTTTTTGAAAGAAAATTTTCATGCAATTTCTTGTGGCCCCCTTCCAGCTTGCTTCATCCCATAAGGTATGTAGTTTCTATATGTTACACAGAAGCTATAAAGTGCTACTTGTCGGGCGTAATATGCCTCTCCAATATTCAGTTTTGGCAGAGACTGGACTTGCTGTATGAAAAATATGGAGCTTTCAACCTATGAGCATAACGTTCTGTCAATAATTTCTACTTCTGATTAGCATCTACGGCATTTTGAAATCCATACAGCATTCTAAGGTTATTACTACATTTATCCGTGGCAGGTGAGCCAAAACCCAAATTAAATTTTCAGAAAATAATGATTTTTTACTTTCAGATCTGTTGCTAATGATTTATTCCGTAATTTCAAAAGTTTCTTTAAACTTAATTTACATAAAATATACAATCTTTGGCATTTGCTCCTGTTGTATAGTCTCTCTATGGTTTTAAATTTTTATAAGAATTCTACTAAATGCTTTCTTTTAGTTTTATATTTTGCAAGTGATGCTCTTTTAACCCAGTGGGATGGCTCAGGTGGTAAGGTTAGTAGTCCGGATTCCTAAGATCCCGCGTTCGGTCCCCGGCGAAAGCTCACTACGACGGGACATTTTCCCAAGTCGTCAGACAAATACTGGAATGTTTCTTTTATTCCCTGACTTTTCTGATCCTCTACTTCGTTCCATTAATCATTTCGTTCATCCTTCACATCAATTGGTCTATTTCAGGGTCAAAAGTGTCGGCGAGTATGTTTCTGTGCAGTGTGACAGGGAGAAAGGATGCTATCTATGAACTTTCTTCATCCCCCGGTCTTCGGCTGGTAGCCGGGGTATAAGGACCGCGCCTTGGAGGGCTGGGCACTATGTGGGGTGGGGTGCCCGGTCTATCTGTCGACTTCCGGAGAGTCTATATCCATAATTGCTGTGCCGTCACTCCTGGTTCCGACCGCCAGGAATCTCCCTTCACCACATTCTTTCCATCTGGGGCGTCTGTACAATATACTCATTCCTGGATCAGTGCCCAATCCTTTCCGCTTCACAATCCAATCCAATCACCCCCCTTTTAACTAATACTCCTCTACCAGATGGAAATCCTTTTTCAAATGTTTTAATGCTGTTTTCCCAATACCAAAATGGCATAAAAACCGTTGGGGTGCCTTTCTTTGGAAGGGAAGGAATGTCGGTGGTCCTGTGTCGTAAATTTACCACATTTAAAGAAACATCAAGCCTCATAAAGAGCTCTCGAAGTGAAATTGCCGGTCTTTTACTCCCAATATAGAATGGAAGGCTAAGGATCACCGCAGTTAAAGAGCGTTCATAAATAAAACGCAATGTAATATTTTCCAATACCAAAGGGTGTTTAAAATGCGATTTCACATGTAATTTACTAATATCAAAGTTAGCATGCGTAATTTAAATACTTGAGTTTCTGTAATAAGGTTTTTGTTTCAATTTGCACGTTGGAACTCTAAATTTTCCAGAATATGTTGAATCGTTTCTTGTATAGTACAAATATTCATCTCATTAAGAAGCAAGATTAAAATTAAAAAAAATAATGAAATCTCTTTTTAATCACGAGGTTGTATTATATTTCATTGTAAAAGTATCTGGTTTTTCTTTGACACTTTCTCCGCGAATGCGCCGAAGATTTGGGATCCTTACATCCAGAATATGTGATAGTTTTGGTTTTCTTATTTTTATTTGGTATAGCAAACACATTTCTTTTGGCTCTACACAGATCATTTACTGGGATAGGACAGCAACTGAAACAACTCTCTTTATATTCACAGGGAGCATCAAAATTCATTAATTGAGGGTGCTTATCACGATATCCAGAACAAAAAGAATAAAATATGGCCTTTATCATAGTGTGGGATAATTTCCTGCTGAATTTTACATGAGGAAATTCTATCTTTCTAATTGGAAGGTACAAACTGGTGCTTCACCTAATTTCAGTTTCTATATGTCTTTTTATTTTTTCTTCATTGTTTTTCTTCTTCCATGATCTTTACCATTCTCTCCTACAATGACACTTTGTCTTTATATAACCATAGAATGTAACACCCACACAAAACACAGCAGGATGCTGCTGCTACGCAACCAAGCGTATTCTGTATCTGTAACGATTTTGCTGACACAATGTCAAACTTTAACTCATCTTTGCATGGATACCATCTCACCGTAACCAGGTAACAACCCAGCTGATAACTGCCGCTAAGTAAACTACAAAGCATCCTTGTACCTTGGCAAACCTCAAGCTTTTCCATAAAGACTATTTATCATACCTAGGATGCAATATCTTACACTACTGGATTACTACAATTACCAGTAAACTACATGATGCCTGTCCAGTACCTAACATATCTACATACATTACAATGCTTGTAACTCGATTATGTATTGGTCACACTGCGCTAATATGTATAATTACACTCGTACTTCACATTCCGCAAAAATTTAAAAATACATCTCCATTCCTAACAGCTTAGGCCCGTCAGTCTGCTTAATACACCAGGGAAACTACTAGAAAAGATTATATGGAAAAGGCTAAAAGCTACAGAGAATATTATATACAGGTTTAACACACGAAAGTTTTCGACAAAGTATTGTATGCGAGAATACTGAAAAACCTAGCTTCTCTAGAGATTTCTTGCTGGCTAATAAAATTAAAATGTAAGTACCTTAACGACAAAAAAAATTCCAATTCTCAGTCAGCAATAGGCAGCCCAACGTAAGATGGTGTCCCTCAAGCTAATGGAAATGGAATTCGGATATTAATATTTATATAGCCGAAGTGAACCTAAAGTCACATTGTTTTGTATAATTTTTGGACCTGAAGCAATTTGGATTTAATATAACAGAGAGATGCACACGGACCTGGTAGGAAGCTATTTTTTTTGTAGTGGAGGGAAAATACTGTTACGTACACATATAAGCATAGTAGTGTGGCACTCGCTAGCTTGGCCAAACTCACTAAAACTCCTCCAACGGAAAACGAGGGCCAAAAGATTTACCTGTCTCTCTCTCATCCCGATGTATGTGGGTTGCTCTGGATCGAAGTTTTCGATGATCTGTTGTCTCGGATGCTCCGAAACTTGGAATTGTTCGATTTGAATTTATCACGCGATTAAAGCAGTTGGTAGTATAGATATTCGCCTGGCTTGGCAGAAGTGCTTCTTAGCGGAAATTTCCCTTACCTAACTGTTGTTGAAATATACACAGTGTGTGTTACTAATAATAATTTTACTAATTTAGCTTATTTTATTTTCCGGTGTATTTTAAACTATTTAAATCACATGCAGCTCAGTTCATAGCAATTGGCTCTTTTAGGGTGTATTCTCATGCTAGTAAGGTAAGAGAGCTAAATACTAATGGCAATATGTTTAATTTCACTAAAAAGTGAATTTTTATTTGACCAGAAATGTGGATACTTAAACGTCCAACAACACTTATCTTTATGAATATAATTCTTTGTTTACATTTTTACTTTCTCTACTACGTATAGTAAGTAGGGGAAGTATTGCATTCCACCCAAAAATTCGATACCGAGATTTCACCGGAAATACATGTTTTGAGACCTCCTGAATCCAAAAAAAGCATTTTTGGAAACATGTACGTGTGTGTGTGTCTGTGTGTGTGTGTGTGTGTGTGTGTGTGTGTGTCTGTGTGTGTGTGTCTGTGAACAGCATAACTCAAAAACGAACAGTCGGATAAGCACCAAACTGGTATTTAGGTTCAGTATCTTCCATAGATGCGACACGAAGGTTTTCAAGAAAATCCCCCCACCCCAGACTACCCTTTACATGGAACATTTTTCGAAAATTTTAATTTTCTCAAAAATGGCTCTAACCATTTTGATGAAAATATCATATGTTTAAGATAATGTCATGAGAAATGAAATGTATATCTCGAATTTTCTGGGAATGTCTCCAAAAGTATTCTTCATTGTGAACGACTTTTGCATAACTGGTAAACCATAAGAGATAGACAAAATGTTACTACACAAAAAATGTAGATCGCGTTAAAATACACAACTTATGTCATATACATTTCTTTTGTTGAGTGAACCGTTTTCGAGATATTGCTTGTTATTTCCTTAAATTTTCCAATACTTATACTTTTTCTCAAATTCGTTATTCATTTTTTTGTCCTGGACATGCAAAGAGAATGGAATGCGCCACATAGCAACCAGCGTTAAAATATTTGACTATCGCTTAAAAGCTACTATATTCCCCTTGCATCTACATGAATATTATCAATAAGATTGACATCTCGATATCTCGATTAACATGAAGCATATGGAGAATAAGCGTTTGTAAAATTAGATTGTACAAGAGTAGAGAAAGTCATGTGAGTGTAACACATCAGATTTTTATAATAACGTTGTTGACTTTATTTTGTATTTCAACAGTTAATTACCTACCCATTATCGTTTACAATATAATATAATTCGTCTCACGAATCGATATTGGAATTTAGCTCTACAGACATCTTCTTCTTGAGAAACATTTTGAACGGTTCTTCAAAAACTTGAATGATGTTTGCCTTTCTGTGCTTGGCTGCTAGCTATAACGAAATAACTAAATAACATGTATACAACTAATTCTCTTTAAAAATATTTCAGTTTCCAGGGTGTTTCCTTTCTTATATTTATTATATTTTACAGTGTTTGTTGTGTTAATAATGCAACATATTTCGTTCGCGCTTTATAACGCATTTCACTTTTGATGTTATTCAATTTTCCCTTTCTTTCTCTCATTTACAATTTTACATTTTTATTTGACTTTTGACAGCATACAAATGCTTTATGCCATATTATTATACAAAGAGGATTTGAAACTGTAAAAATTATTCATGATACAATGTGTTCATAACAATAACATATGGAATTCTTGTCCACTCCCTTGAATTCATGATTTTAGTATGGTTTACAAACTTATTCTATACATCCATTCCTTTCATTAACATTTACCAGTCAATGTTCCCAATGGGGAACGTTAATGGTTTCAAAGTTTCGAGTATACTGAATTAAAACTTCGATGTTCTTCATTTTTAATATCAATTTCAGGTCTGCACTTCATTTTTATAACATTAGTTTACCATTTTAGATAATCATTAGTTTTATACAAAATCATGCTATTATACTAAAATGGCTGCATCCCTCTTCGTAAATCTTTATTTTTCTGCTCACCCCTAGTTCAATTAACTGACATTAACTCTGCATTATAAGGCAAGAGAGAGACTACAAATATTATAACACATACCAGAATATTTATTTGTGTGGGCCTAAAATTATAACCGTGTTCCCAAATGGGAATATTGGCGGTTGGAATATACTATTTATATAGGATGCTGGAAATAACTAGTGGAATAAACTTGAGTGGAATGCACATTTCCCATTGTTGAGTGTCAGCATTTTATATTATTTAACTGAACAATGATTATAAATCCCATGCGTCTGATTGGCTATAAACAGATGCTGGCTTCAATTCTTAGTTTTATACCTTATAAGACTTAGTGTTTTGGATATCTTTGAATCGACAGGATGACATAAGAATTTTCTCCCACATTAGAATAAGCTTTTATATATCTCAAAGAAGTTTCGGATGATGATCACCAGGTACATCAATATTTAGAAATCCTTTGAACAATACTTCCAGCAGCAGTTTTAATTGTTATTCCCCTATCTTCTGTTTGTATCACATTGAAAATTAACCTGATATTTGTCAGTTGAGCTAGGAAGAAACAGGATGTATTACAAGGACATTGATGACAATGTGTGAAAAGCAGTGTTCCTTCAAAGTGTGCGGTCAGTTAATTGTCACAACTATTATGGAACAATTTACCTCATCCTCTTCTCTACCAACCACATCGAAAAAGGCAATGTGGATTCAGGTTTGCATGCAGACATCTTTTCATGGAGAAAGACCACAATCATAGAAACTGGTTCTTTAGAGGACAATGCTGCAATCCAGTGATTGTCAGACAAACACACAGAATTATTGGCCCTTGAAGCAATACAATTATTTCATTAACTATTGCCTGAGATATACTTGGATCATCTGGCATCAACGAATTGCTCTTATGCGGCCCAGAAGGGTAAAATTGTATGATTAAACAAACATATATAGCTCAAGTTTTCTTGTTTGCTTCTAATCAGCATTTATCATACCGTACCGAAAGATGATACGCGTTGGTCAACAGCTGAAGATGTTGCTGTTTCAATTGCTCTAACTGTAAGTTCCTTAATATAAAGAGATATTTCCATGTCATGGACAATACTTAGTTGTAACAAGACGCCAAACTTGGGAACATATCACCAATTTATGAATATGTAAATACAAATTTGCAACAGCTTGGAAATTTTCATATACAATTAAGTACTGACGAGTGATGGTCCCCCACTACGACCATTATTCTTGCAAAATACTCATAAAAGAAAAATCCATTCGCTTCGGCTTCACAATCCGGACACTTTATTCAAGTGTCCAACACACTTGTTTCATTAAAATATATAAAGGTAAAGAAACTGATGAACACAATGCTCCACTTAGGAGCAGAGTGGTAACTACTCTGTGGAAGTGGTCACCATTCCTATGCAAGTCGATATATGTTTTGATAATTTCTTTGCCTCATACTCATTGCAGTGATTTCAAGATCAAGTGGCTCAAAGCAATCGCACAGTAAAAGAATGAAGAAGAGGTATATGTCCTTTGTTTCCTGTAAAGGAAATGAGAAAGAAGCGGAGAGGAGAGTTCGACTACCAGTGTGATGGTGATATCTATATGTGTAGATGGAATGAAAATTATATGGTCACCTTAGCGTACAACTACCAAACACAGCTACCATTAGGAAAAATAAAAATGTACTCTCACCAAACTAAGAATAGGAAGATTGGTGTTCCTGAACCTCACGGCGGAGGAAGTTATTATCCAATGCTCTGGACGTAGCAGTAGCTGCAGCCCAAAAATTAAAAGAGAACTTAACAGAAGAACTCAAAGAATCACTTGGATATCCGAAGTAAAGTAGCTGCCGTCTTTATTCGCAAAAATTCACGTGCAACGTCAAGAAACGATTTGAAATACCAAAGACGTTGAGGTAAGTGGATGGTCATTTTGTGATTGAGACTAAACAAGAAAGGTGTGCTCTCTGAAAGAAAGAATTTACGACTAAAATGTCATGAATGTCTAGGGAATAAGAATTTATACTGTTTTACAGTTTTCCATTGTTTATCAACAGTTTGATGCGTAGGTGATTTTTGGAGTGGGTCTTTTTCTTATGATATTCATTACTTTGAGGCGATAACTGTGTTTTATACATGTTTGGCTCTATTACACTATTTACAGTGAAAAAGTTGTGTGTTCACTGTCAGTAATGAAACTCTGCAGTAAAACTTCTCATAAAATGCCAATGTTTCCAGTTAGGAACTGGGTGAATAGTTACAATGTGTTTAAATAACCTTTGTAAATGTGTCTTGAACATATAGTTATAGATGGCAACCACTAAGGGATTAAATACACGCCAGTTGAATAAATGAATTAACCTAAATGTCGTGAATCGCACCCTACCTTGGCATACGTAAAGCAAAAGGTATGTGTGTATATTCTACACTGACCTAAAACTTAGTCCTCCTTTTATTTAAAAATAAGTTGACAATTTTTACTTATGTATACAAGTGGATTGAGTTCGCAGTAAGAACTCGCAATTATCGATCTGTTGTTCTCTCACACAAAGTACCTCCTTTTCCATTTAAATACGCAGAATATGACGGTTGAGTAAACAAACCAGCTTTAAAAAATCAACTATATATAAATTGGACCAATTTTAGCTATATACTCGTATAAATTCAATAGCAATTCGTAACAATATGTTGTTTTAAAGTTGCGTATAAAATTTGGCTCCTTACAGAAAACTTTAAAGGAATCCAAAGGTTCGAGTTTTAAACTCTCTCTCTCTCTCTCTCTCTCTCTCTCTCTCTCTCTGCCTTTAATGACTCGCTTCAAACCAATTCACGAATGTTTCTCTTCACGTGCCTTGTTCTATTCCTTTACCTTTACATGTGAATAAACGTGTTTTACTCACTATACCCTGCGGTTTTCCGTTACGAATATTTCGGAATAATGTTAAAGTTTTACTCACTAAAGCCTACAGGTTACAAAAACTTTTACAAATCCAAAAGCCAAATTTATAAGTCTGATGCCTCTCGTTACCACACGTATGTCACGCAGAAATGTGTCGCAAGGTCTCTCGAACGGCGACTGACATTCCTCTCTCACTCTTCCTACTGGGAGAGTCCTCGTCTCCGGTGTTTCCTCCACTGTGCTGGAGCTACCGCCGAGTCGTTAGCTCACAACTGATCAACCAGGATTCATTGTAGCGGGCTATTACTAAGTACACATAAGGTCACAGCGGTGTAGGTCCAAACTCTGTGATGGAGTAAAGATGGAAATGGCGAAATGGGTAGAAGGGGCATCCAAGACGTCTCAGAATACGCTAATTCTGTAGAGAAAAAAAATAAAAGCAATAAGCACTTCCATAATTCTCTTGATTGAACACAAGTAGACAAAATATACCTAGAACTTATTAGTTTTTAATCCAAAGATAATTCGGCGCATAAAAAATCAAGTGGAAGTGGATAGTGAAAATGGCGCGGTCTCGCGGATGCATCCAGGTTGTTCCAAAGAGATATATGGGGTTGCGTACCTGGGCGGGAGCGCGTAAAAGGTAAGGCTTTCGGCTAAAGACATGACAAACTGCCCTGGCTGCAGGCTTAAATATGATAATGGAAGAGGAAAGGTAAAAGTGGTGATTGGTGATCAGTTCATCACTTGTGTTCTGCATGCAAAGATCTTGGTGTATGATGGCACGGGTTAGGAAGGCTTCCGGTGTAAACTGGAAGCTTTCTGATGTCTGCGTTTCTTGCCCACGTAGGCTCTGAGCTGGGGTGGTTTTCTTCCAAATCTCGTAATGTACACTGGATTAAAGCTACTAATAGTGGTGTCTGTTGTGTGCAATGATCCAGACGAGATGTGTATGTGGTAATGTTAGATCTTGAATGAAGTCTTCCAGGGCTGTCAGCTTTAGGAACTATGAATGGAGGTCCTGAACATCATCGTGTAGGCCCCAAAGATATATTGGCGATAATGTTGGACGTGACGAGCTGTGTTGATGCAACATAGATGGCAGCGGCATCGATTGTGGTGCTATCTGTTTCGCAACTTAGTTTGGTGCTGGTGACTTTGGTGGTACCCTCCTACGTGATGCAATGGGCAGAGTGCCTGACAGGTGTATTGGTGGCGATATTGCAGCGAAGGCTCAGATAAAGTTGTTGGCACGCTGAGATGTTGTAAGAAACACCACTATCGTGGATTATTGGTTGAGCTGCGAAGGTTAGCTAGCTTGTCCATAGCTGAAGCAGCGGCCTCCTGAAGCCAGACAGTGTTGTCGCCTGGCCTCACCGTAACAACCTTGCTTATGTGGGAAGGCTCCAAGTCCGCGCGGCTGCCCAACTGCAAGTGCACCAACGGTAGAGGATCACTGTCACCACGCAGCACCAAACACGATGAATGCCGACAGATCCCTGACCACACCAGCTGTCGCCACACTGTAGCAGTTGCATTGATTATTGACCACAGTCGGCTGGTCCGCGTCCGCGTCAACTGTGAAAGCTTTCCGGCTGTGGCGGCGATGTTCATCATCCGCTGTGAAAGAAGCTACGGTTGCTGGCTGCTCCATGAAAGCTGTTCTCTTGGAATGACACATGCTGCTCCTCAGAAGTCTCAAACATGAGTAAAGCGGATTATCCCTAATTGTGTACACCTGATACTTTCAATTTAAGCACTCACCTGATAAAAAATCCTTTTCCTTTATGTATGGAGGGGAAGTGCATTCTTCGCACGCCAGTGAAGCTGGTAATATGGGACTTGCCATGGAAGAATGGCTCTACGCACTAAAACACCCTCACTTGTTACTGCGTTTACTTGTGTTTTTCTCATGAATGCTTAAGTGGTGTCCCGCATAACACCCTGGTTAGTAAATGAAGGATGTGAAGCTGGCATGCAAATGTTAATTTTCTGAGACTATACGTGACCTATGCCGTAACAATCCCGGTGGTCATTCGTACAGGACTCCTGCAGTTAGTACAAATGTCTATATTAAGGCGGTTAGTGCTAATATCTTCTTGCACTTAGTGAAAATATATAATTATATTATCATTTGTGTATCCTACATTAGCTTTATTGTATTGCCATTACATATACCTAAAAGGTGTAGGTGTTAATATACAAGCATATAGAATGGATTCCTGGCGCTAGCCAGTAGTCTTGAGGTCTGTAAGAGTTTCTTCCTAATGGTGGATAGGATGACATATCTTAAGATAATTATTTTTGCCAGGAAGAATATTTCGGGTATTCCTATCCGGTATTTCGGGCTTATCCTATCTGCTGTTGCAATGTTTGTCTTCTAGTCTGATTAAGGACCGTTGGTTTTTGTTGTTACCACCACACAGATAGGTAGCCAACCCACCTCGGCGCAGCTGCTCGAGTGTGTCGCATGGGGGGCGTTCATCTTCCGAAATCCATCGCTGATTAGTACAAAGTGTTCGAAGACCACTGTGGACAGGAATTCTGTAACAGTTTAAAGGTCATGTACTGATTTATGCCTTGATCAATTAGGGAAATTTTAGAAGTTTGTCCAGGAATTCTTAGATGTAGGGCTCTGAAGTCATTGAATAGTCTTCTGTCAAATAGCTTAAGGGTCGTTTGTGCTTGTTGGCTTCTTGGGGTAGTAAAGTCATTGTGGCTGGGAACACAGGGTCTTCGATGACCCGTATAGACTGGGGTTTTGTAACGGTAAGAAGGTCATGTAGTGGGTTATGTCTTACTCAATTAGGGAGATTTTACGAAGTTGTCTACAAATTCTTGAATGCTAGGCTCCGTTGTTTCGTTGAATAGTCTTCTGTCAAGTAGTAAAAGTGGTCTTTTGTATTTAGGCTTCTATGGTGTAATTATTTAAGTGATTTAATAATCCCTTGTGATGCATTGTGAACTTTTGGGAAAGTTTCTTAATATATTTCTGGATAGTATGCCTTTTAGTTCGTTGTGTAGTATGTCTACGGTTGCGCTTACTGACACATTGGAAGCTAACCGTGAGACTTTGTTTTGGAAAGCTAGAAGCTTCCTTATACGTGTATTGCGGCGTATCCCCGCTTAAGCGCTGCATAGGTTGGTAACGGACCGAATTAGTGTTTGATATAGGTAGTTTAATTCTAATTGGAAGTTTAGATGGTTGTTTAATTTTATTGGTGGACATACCTTGCTTGTTTGGCTTTGATTTTTACTTGATTGGATTTGTGTGACTTTCGTGTTTTTATTTAAATAACAGCCTTACTGTTTTATGTTATTTTCTCATTTATCATAAAAAACTAAACAACGTTTGTATAAAGCACTTTGCAATTGTTTTTACATCAACGTAAATAACAACGAAAATTCTGAATGGCTGTGCACGAAGAACCAATGAGTGGTTGGATCATCTATGGATGCTCATTTTAGGGACAAGTTAGGTTTCTTAATTGGAAACCAATAACTTTTATCTTGTTTCCTTATTGCTTATCACAAAATAAACAGATGTCTATAAGCCATTTTCTAATGAGAAAACAAACATGAAATATGTAGGTTCCCATTTAAAAAAATTCAAACTGACCGTAAAATGAGCAACATAGGGTCCTCTAAACAAAACACGACTAATGACATTTGCTTTACCCCATATCCAGCAACTTTTATCAAAGGCATTTCTTTCTACAACGCTTGGTTTTGGAGATATTGTACAGTCTCAACTTAAACTGCTCACCCTGTAAACAGAGTCCTCCAAAAATAGTCGGCAAATATCAATTTATTACATGAAATGGAACTTAGTGCAAAGATATCGTACTACACCGAAAGCGAAAATATTTACTTAGGTTATTAAAAAGGCTTTAATAATGTTAGTGGTCTGAAAAACAAAGCAAATCACTTTAACTAGTCTTAATAACATCTTTGTGAAAATGCAACATCGTTCACAACTTAGTCATTTGTTATTGTGTTGAAAAATTCTTTCACAAAATAAAAAATCTTAGTGTACAAACAAAATTATCTCTTCACAAACAGAAAATTAAAATTTTCCAGAAGTTTTGCATTCATCCCCCTTTAGAGTATCTCAAGAGGTCAGAGCGTTTGGATATTGTGGAATTTCGATAGTTTAAGCTAATGTCAATAGCTGTCGTAAATAAATCCAAAATCATGGGTTCAAAGCCCAAAAGTTAGAATTTATGCCAGCATTATCTTGGGTTTTCTAAAAAAAACCAAGGTTTCTTTCCACCCCTACGCTACTGAGGTAGACATTACAAACTGTAAGTCATTGAATGCAAGATAAATTAATGTGTACGAGTAGAAAACATAAACGGCAATTATGCTGCATAATTTTCTTTGCCTAAATCTGGAGTAATTGAGGGACGATTATAAGGTGTGTATAACCTTTAGAGTAATCACTTTCCCGTTATTAGTCTCTAATATTTATAACCACGTTTTATTCAATCAATTTTTATGAAAATGAACTGAAATCACTTAGAGTGGTGATCTATTTATCAGAAAAAAATAGTTACGTTTTAAATTTCGAATGTTTGTAGTCACCAGCTATACTAATTACTTATTATAATTACACATATCTGTGTCTTTAATTACCTTTATCATTTCATGCTGCAATGTTAGGGATCTGCTTGTGCCACCTATTAAAATATCCTAAGGATAAATTTGGACTGCAATTTCTTTTGTGGAATCAGTTGCTTTTAAATTAAAAATTTGTATTTATAAAAATGCAAAATATAATGTATTTTACCATAATAAAATTGTTTTTGAAAATATATATGAATATTATATAAATGTTGGTGGTTCACATTAGCAATCATGCATGTAAATGCACTACGAAAATATTCCATGGTATTCCGTTCAAATAGTTTGGAAATTACCACGTTCTTTCCAACTCTTACTACATTACCCTACACTATGATGTTATTTTAAAGTACGGTCGAACCATGGACTTCCTTCCAATTTATTACCCTCCAACCTTGAGTAAAGTAAAGAAACTGTAAACACCATAACGTTTCTAATACAGCCTCTGCTACCTTTATTGTGGCACATAGTAGTGTAGGAGACCTAAACCCACGGATCGTTTCACATAGAGGAATGAAGTTTTGGCACTTACGGAGAATTCAGTAGTCATAATAAAAGGATGCAAAATAACCATGTATTAATTAATTAAATTAGAGATTAACAAGAACAATAATTTGTAATTAAAACAGAGAAGTGATTGATATTCTTGATATAAATTAGGCTGGTAAAGTTAGTTCCAAAACGTGTGACTTAAATAAGGATATTTTTTGTATGCAGAATTATAATTGCGATCAAAATTAATGAAATGAGTTGTTCAGAATTACAACAGATGGCTATGTAACAAATTAATTGAATACGGTAGATAATTATGTTTGCACGGATAGTCCAGGGAATGACATTATGTACCTGTGCAGAAAAAGTTCTTGCTTTGCCAAAACATAACTGTAGTAAAGAACTTTACTCAGCATAAATGAAGATTTTATAAAAGGTACAAAGGAAAATTATCACAATTAATATCAGCATGTTGCAAGAAATAAAATATGGAGCAATAATTTACACAAGTACAACGTTGTGAATACAATCACTGCCTTAAACAGACTAAGAAATCGCTTCAATCCGTACAGACTTCAAATATACAATAACATTCTTTACCAAAACTCTATTAACCCAATTAGCTTGCAAGTGAAAAAACGCACACTTCAAGAGAGTAATTCTAAAGAACATTGGTTAACCGCACACTATATTCAATTTAAAAGTATTTTACACAGGCGATATCTGCCTAAAAATATCACAGACCAAATCGAGCTAAGTAATTTAATGCATACATTAGCAAAATTGGCGATTCATACAATCAAAAAATATCGGCCTTAATACTCTTATATCTGTCAGCGGCAATAAGGCTAGAACCACAGGAGAGACAAACGATGTTACTCACCTCGCAACAGAAATCCATATCATTAAGTGTGAGGTCAAACAGCCAGCCTGGACTGCCACACAAAGGCAAGAACTGCAACCAATCAGCGTTGACTCGATGAAGTGGCATGATTTACTGGTGAGCTTTATAAACCCAAAATCTGTGTTTTGCGCAGTCCATGGGTTAAAAGCGTAAAAGCTCGAATTTACGCCAGCACTACCTTTGGTTTTCTCAAAACCCAAAGTTTCCTTCCACTCCTGACCTACTGAGGTATACGTTACAATCTGTAAGTTCTTGAGTACTAGATAAGTTACTTGATGTGTGCGAGTACAAAAGAAAATGGTACTTTATATTGGATAACTTCCATTTCGTAAAACTGGAGTATTTCTTTTTTCCGTTTACTGTTTTCACTGAAGGAATCAAATATGCTAAATTAAAGAATCCTGCATCTATGCATCCCCATTTTATCACAAAGTTCTCTCAGTCGCACTATTTCAAGAAAACGTATTTAATTTATAGGTTTCCGCATCTAGTATAATTTATTTTCACAGCTATGCAATAAAATAGGTATGCACACAATAACGTATTATGTATCTAGTAGTTATTCATTTATCAGGAATAGATGTTATATTTTACTTTACGTTTGAGGGCTTCTCTATTTGTCGGCAGTTACCCTGAATTCCCATTTTCCATCTTTCTTGGTCATTCCAATCCCCATGTTGAATATATATATATATATATATATATATCTTTCTCTTCATGTGGTTAACATTGAATTTCCATGAAGGACTAGATCGTCCCCTCTTCAACCTTCCATAAGGTGACCATTACAAAAATGTCCTAAGTCATCTTTCCTTGTAGCATACGGTTGACATGTACATACCATTGTAACCTTCTACGTTCAATCCTTTCTATAACTGACTCCTCCATTTCAGCATCTGTCTTACTTATAGAAGTTCAGCATAATAAATGGAACCTATATTAGAACGCGAGTAAAAAGCAAGAAATGTCAAAAGCAACAAGTAGTAAGGCTAGTGGTCAAGGTGGAGTTATGGTAGAATTATGGAAATATGGATCGGAGTTAATTAAACGAATTAACAAAATGGTCAATCAAATTCTAGAATGGGATAATATTCCGGAGGACTGGCGTATGGCGTATATAGCAGCTATATACAAAAAGGAAATGGGAAATATTCAAATATTTATGGAACGATTAGTGTAATAACTTCAATTAGCAAGACCCTGATTATTACACTCAAGGTAAGATTGGAGAAAGAGATTGAAGGAAAATCTCAGAAATTCAAGCGGGATTTAGCTCCGGTGTTTCCTGTATGGATCACATTTTACCTTAATCAAATTAGTGAAAAGAGACATGGTATTGGATAAGGTACAAATGTAATATTTGTGCATTTGGAAAAACCCTATGATTCAGTGCCAATAAATTGTATCTGGCAGGCAATAAATAAAATGGATTTTAATGGAGCATTGATATGCAGGCTGCAGAGAAAGAAGAGAAGAAACTCTTTAATCCATGTAAAACAACAACAGAATTTAGAAAATGATGTAGCATGTCTCCAACACTATTAATATATACTTTCAACATATATTACAGCATTCGAATAGCTCATGTGGTGGTATGAGATTATAGTGGAAGGAAGAACAGTACATTGATTATTTGAGATGATCTGATATAATAGCCCAAAGTCGAGAGGATGCTAAAATTTATGATAAGAAAGCTTGTGGAAGCAGTTGAAACGGGAGGGATGAGAGTTAATATGAATAAAATAGAATATCTGGTAATTGGGGTTGGAAGAAAGGATAATAACCTAACTGAAGGGACTATTAATGCAGTTAAACTGTTTAAATACCTGGAATCCATAATTCATGAATCGGGGAGTTGCTATGTATATGAGGGTCATAGAGCGACACAGACAAGGAAAACAATCAAAATGTTGAATGGAATTCTGTGGAGTGGGAATATTAGCAGACAGACTAAAGGAACACTTCTTCTAACAGTTGTAGAGACTATATTAACTGATGGATCTGAAGGGTGGACCTTAATAGAAAGACAAAGAATAAGATACATGCAGTAGAGATGGATGGAATTCGTAGAGGAGCAAGAACACCAAGACTTGAAAAAAGGAGATAAGCGGAAATAAGTCATATTTTACATTCCAGTAAAACAATTGTTACAATTGAACGTTTAATGGTGTAACATTCAAATCTTATTTTCAAAATACGTATGTAAATTTATACAGATTTATTGTGGTTCAAAAGAAAACATTTTTATGCTACATATATTAACAATAAAAGCAACAGGCATAGCCATCTTATTGTTACAATGCAGGTTATATAAATATAAGTTTATTCAGAAAGAAGCAGCATATTTCAAGTTCTTGTTTCAAGAAAATTGGGGAACGTAGAAAGACATTTCACACATCGTTAGGTAGAGGAAGCTTCAAGCCTTTCAAGGTGCTCTTAAAAGTTCAATTTGGTGGTGTGAATCAGCGCTATTGTTTACAGAAACACCACGAAAACAGGTAAAAATAATCTTATGTATTGGAGTTTGTTGTACAAACACTGTTCAAATGTTAAAAGTTACTTTTGCCTTCGTCTAGTCATGAACAATTTATGAGGCATGAAAACTTTGTTAGAGACAATCATTGTTTTCGTGTGACTGCTGCATTATGTTTCTGTGCAATAAATGTTTTTCATGTTAAATGTAGGTATATAGCCTCAAGGGTCATAAAACATTTTTCTATTTTTGTGGCATGTATAATGTGACTCTTTCGCGGCGTCTGTTATATGAAAACGTTAAAATCTGCTTTTTGTTTTTGAATAACCTCTTGTTGAAATTAAAACTCACTAAATTGTAGTGTTATTATTTTCTCCACAAATAATTTCCTGCGAAAATTCCCTTGCTCACACGCTTTAGAAATGTTCATGCAAATACCCCTTAGCTCCACTAAATTATATACAAATAATAATTATGGAGATGTCAAACGCTTTCCAAACGTTTACCGCTTGTGGTCTTGCATTTTATGAAAATAAAAGGTAAACATTTTAAGAAGCCGTAGAAAATGCGAAGAAGATGGTCCTTTAGACAGGCGCGTGGGATCTTCCAACAGCTGCCACTTGATATCCAGTTAAAAATAATCGGAATAAGTTTACATCATCAAAATGTAAACTTTTTTACTTTTTATTAGATTAATTATTATAATGAAAAAATACTTCCAACAGTCATAAAAATTATGCATATTTTTAACATATCTTAGCAAGACACTTGTGAGTTTTGAACACCTTAATGTCTGCCATACCTTGCTTGACCATGTATTTAAAATGATTTATTTCAGAATTAGCGTTTGCGCATTGCTAAACGCATCTGCATTTGTGGAAGGGTAGTTGCTTCACTTTCGCTGCCAATAAAATTCTTGTCACATTGTTCCTCAAAAATATTTATTAGGCAAAGTGGGAAAAGATGGACTACATGATAACTGGTGGGTAAATAACTTCTAATGATGAGGCTAGGTATATTTGCTCAACAAGTCAAGTGCAAATGAAGGTCATGTTTCTGATGTTAGAGAAGGTGAATATTTATCACTAAGCAGGGATGAAAGAAGTGAAAACTAATTCAGACAAAGAACATCATGAAAATTACTGTTGATGGATTATAAACCAGTACATCAGTTTACTGCATATTAGATTGAATTAAATTGAATACAGCAATATAATGAAATCCCAGAAATACACAAACTCCGCTCAAAGTGCTTTTGGAAATTCAGACCTAATTGAGAGCCACATTATTCTTAGAAAAATACACTTGACACTTGCACCAGAAATTTGTGTGCAGAATGTCTGCAACCTTTACCTGGGAATAGGTACATCTATGTCCAAAAATAATTAAATAAGCATTAAAACAGAAATTCTTGTTCATGTACTTGGCGAAAACTCCCAAAGAAATTCAGATTTATCAGATTTAGTTTTATAACAAACTAAACGTGAAATTATATTTAGCGACGAAAATGTATATTTCCTCAGTTTGTATTGTTCAAAGTATTAAGATTCAGTAAAAGTTCTGCATTTCCTACTAAGATAAGAACTCCATCCGTATGCTTAAAGGACATTATTAAAGAAGCAGTGAAACAGCATTAATTATTTTCATTGCTGCTAATTTCTGAGCTTCTCAGTACAATTCCTAACCAAAATGTGCTGATATCCCTAAAGATAGGAATAAAAGTTAAATTGTAGTTAAAAGATTAATTACCTGCATTGTGTGAAAAAACAACGCGTGCCCTTAAAGGCCCAAAGTGCATATCAATGTGACGTTTTAACGTTCCCAAACAAGGGTTAGGCGTCCAAAAGGTCATAGTATCAGAATTCTCTCGAAGTGTTTCATTATTGAGTGAACTGTGTTTTAGTAGACTTCCATTATGAAATAAAGCATAGCTTACAGGAAATTAAAGTTCAGTCATCCTATAAAAAGTGCAAAGAGATTATGAAGAGGAAGTGTGAGAAAATCCTCTAATGGGTTCACAGGGAGCACACATTTAAGGAAACATAAGCGCAACGTATCGTGATGAAAAGGCATGCTGTCAGACACGAGGAGAAAGGGAAGTTAAAGCAAATACGCGTCTTCCGCAGAACTAATGGCTGCTCTTATAAACGAAGAAAATTGTATTTATAAAGGGGTGGAACATGATGCAACGACAAGGAAGATTAAATTGATTAGGAAGATAAGCAAATGCTAAAGGAACCTAGAATCTCATGATATAGGGAGATCTCTGACTACACAGGCAACGTTGATCATGCCCTTCCTATTCATTGGAGGTTACACAAAGGTTCCGAAGTAAGGTACACTACGTTTTACTCTTGGTAGCTGGAAGGGGATTCACCTTCCAAACCTAGACAGATGCTAATCCTGTAGGACTGGTAGACTTTGTAACAAAATATATCCCTCACGTAATCTTCAGACAAAAACATCATATAAATATTCACACAAAGAGATTAATAGATATGAAGCTAAAGTAAAATAAATTAAAGAAAATATAACGATGCGGACTCTTTCAGGCTGTTTTCAATATTTATACGGATCATTTATTAAAATGAGAAAACAGAAGATTAAATGTACATATAGTAAACAGTAAATATCTAAATGCTTTGCATAACACACAATGATTTCAAAATAGGAAAGAGAGTCTACAAGTATAGATTATACGAGCTAAGTAAGGATTACGATTTAAAAATTAGCATAAAAACGAGAAACTAATGACACGCCATTATAAAACACCCTTTCGATACCACAAACTCATTGTCGTATTGTATAAAATAAACTTTACTTTGGCTGGGATATAAGTATAAGTGTAGGAAACAAAATAAATTATCACTGTATCTCTGGAGTAATAAGAATATTACATAGAAAAACACCTAAGTATATGGGTTTTATACACAAAGTTAGAACATTTAAGGAATCTTTGGATCCCATGGAATAATGTTTAAAAATGAAACGAAAAAGAGATGAAAATAAAATGTTTAACTTAAAGGATTTATCCGCGTTGCTTCTAGTACGACAGTAGAACCTGTGCACCAACTCTAAAGGCAATCAATACTTAAGCTGTAGAAATGAAATTACTTAGAGGGAGAGGGGATATACAAGAACAGATGAAGTAATAAGACATTAGACTAATAGTTAAATTTGAATGAATGTTTGCTAAAGTTGTGAACAAATTTCTTTAAAATCAGTTTTAGTGATAGGGTAGCATTGTTTTTACGTCACTGCTGAGATTGATGCTGTATAATGTTTTATGTTTTTCTGCTTAAATGCTAAAGTAGGAATATGAGAGTTCGTTTTGTATTGTGCTTCTACATTTTCTGATAAAACATAAGCTGTCGAGAGGGTAGAATTGTTTGATTAAAATAAGCAGTTTTGTAAACTTGTTTTATTTGTCAAGAGCAAAATACACCTCGTATACGAGTACTAAACCCGGAATACTTCATTTAAATTTGTTATTGTAATTAGTATCTTATTTGCATCTTCTACACTACAATATCCGCTTCTATCCATTCGCTACCAGGGAAGCCTAACCACTTGACGAGTAACCTGCTCCCCCGTCGTCGTAATATATTTTGGACCAGATAGATGTCGGGTTAACGACGTGTAATAATTCATGACCAGAAAATGCACCTTGTATTTCCTTTACCTCGACATCCTGCAGATGATGAGGGTGGGTGGGACTGTACACCTTACTCTGAAAAAGCGAACTATTTCGGTACTCCAATTAGGTGAGTACCCTTACTCAACAAATTCTTATACCTACCAAATCTCACATATTTTCCAAAATTGAATTCCTCGCTATCCTCTTCCACTTCATAAAACCATCATGGCGAATCCCTATGGATATCGTTGTTCGTGACTTAACATGGACTTATGCGATCGTCGAATGGAAAGTATTGTTCTAGGTGTTAATGGTTCTTAATAAGAGATCCAACCATTCCTACGAACCTCTAGCCAGAAACACTCTATGCATCATACCTTTAAGTGGTTTTATTAAACGCTCAAAAGCAGCAGCCTTATGGTACTGAACGCACTGTAAGGATTAATTCCATATCTATCCATTAATGGTTCGAAATGCTTATTGTAAAATTCCTTACCATTGTCTGATTGAATATTCTTGGTGAATGCAGAATCAGACAGTACATCGCTCATTGATATTGTAACACTAACTCCAGTCTTATCTTTCTATGGTCTTGCATCAGCAATTTTTAAAAAAGTTCAACGGCATTAAGAATGTACTTTTAATTTCTATTTCCTTTTGCTTTATGGTATCATTTCAATAAGACCTATTTTTAGTAAGTGAGTAAAGTATTTATTAATTCTTTTTTTACGAACCAATCTCACTTTGGCAGGAGAATGTGGTGCGGTAACGATGTTTCGTCTGATCATGCTAATATTTTTGAGATTCTCATTTCTGTGACTTTTGAATTTCGGATAAATGAATTCAAGTTTTTAGCTCCCTCAGTTCAATAAGCAATCTCAGCCCGCTGATCAGCACATTTGGATCACATCAATCCACTTCCTATCGGGAACGTATCCTTTCGACTCGAGACCCATAGTGTTTTATTATATTCTTCAGGGAACAGATACGGCTTGCAGAATCTCGGATATCACAAGCTGGGTTTCGAACTTGAGATCGTTCAGGGAAGATAACGTTTCTCTCATTGTCTTACTATGTCGAGCAATGAATGGTTTTAGTTTGATACATTCATCAACCATTTTTAAATAAATGGATATTTAAACTGATATCAATTTATTGGAACTTTTCAAATCAATGCTCTGAATACAATAATTTTTCGCTCGATTGGCTGTAGCTGTTAAGCTTAGTATATCCCCTATCTGAATGGGTGCCGGATAACTTTCAACTAGCTTATCATTTATCGCAAACAGTACAACTGACCCGTATTAGGATGAGTGACGAGATGATACAGCTGGCAATCACATCTCCGTTTACAGGTGACTTGTAGTATTCGAGTTCCGATGTTAACGTGCCTTAAACAACTCCCTCTGTAAGGTTTCGTTTGCAGAGTAACGACGATATGACCTCACATTTGCCTTAAAGTATGCCGTTCACGTGAGATTTAAGAGTATCGATGTTCTTCATTGTTGAGTTTGGGTACTTATCCAGGGAAGTCTGTCCGTGTACCATATATGTATTGTAATTCTTTTTCTATACAGGTTTCTTGAACCATAGAAACTAGAGTTCTATTTAGGACTGTCCACATTTCAGCCTATTTCTTTATATCAAAGCGTTTAACAAACCTTTTACCTGCTACATCTCGATTATCAATATATTGGCTATTCTCCTTATTGTTCTTTTTTTAAGGAAACTTTTTCATTTCAATCGGGAATCGTTTGTCCTTGCATTTTTGTAATCTAGTATTTTATTTTATTCGCCACATAACGATCATACATTGGAGGTAATAATAGCTTCATTTTTATCGTATCCAGAAGCTATTTTCAGGATCACGTTTAAAGGCGCTTTTACTTAGGCATTCCATTAGACTTTCATGCTGAGCTTCGAGCGATGTTTGCAATTGAAGAGCCCACGCAAATAACGGGACAAGTCAATTTTATTAGCAAAGGAGTTGTATGGAACATTCTGGTGCTATAGTTACAAGGGAACTAAAATAAATTTCAAATAACGGGGCCAGTCATGTAGATACAGAGGTTTTAACTTTTAGTGGTAACGGAAAGAACGTTCCAAATCAGCCCTCTCATAGAAAGAACGGGCAAGTCCAGAAAAAGTTTACTACACGGATGTTTACATTACATCCGCTAGGTTATTTGAGTTGTGATTACGTAATGATCAGTCGAGGTTACGCTTATGTGGGGGCTTTTTTTCTTATTGTAATAGTGTTTAGTTTGAAGTCTGATAATCGTGTGGCTATAATAAAATATTTAAAATCCTCAGAAGATGAAGGCGAGAAGCCATCTAGTCAATCAACTAAAAAGAGAAAAAAATTATGGTAGAATGAGTATTGCTTGTAGAGACCTTAGGGCAATTTCTCATGTGTTAGGCAGTGACTGAAGGCGGTCAGTGTTTGAGTGTTTCGAGGAAATTAAACTCCACTAAACATAAGAGCTTATCAAAAAGTTAAATGTGTTAGCTAACTGGAATTATCAACCTTCTTATTTAAGCAACTTAATTTCAGTGGCGTTAATTGCTCGTAGAAGGTCTACAATGAGGATTCCAATACCAGGGATTGTTCTTTCCGAAACTTAGTAAGAATCAAACGAAATGATACCATGAGTGAAATTCCTGTTTGCAAAAAGGGTTTCATTGCTTTGCATGGAGTAGCATAGTGCAGATTCCAGATCGAGTGTGGACGATAGTGGAATATCTCCCAGAGATAACACAGACACTCGTGCTAACTGGCCATGGAGACTATCCAAAGAAAAGGAGGAAGCCATTATAAACCACATAGGTGCATTTAAGGAAAGAAAGAGCTACTGTGGTAAGGAAAAGACAGATAAAATTTACCTTCCAGAAGAACTATCAATAAGAAAATGCAATGAGTTGTGTAAGGAAGAATACCAGAACATCCTGTTGCTTATGAGACACACAGGAAAATATTCAACGGTATATTTAGCTGATTATTTGGGTACCTTCTTACCGATACTTGCTCAACATGTGACAAATTTCAACCACAATTGAAGGGTTTGAATGGAAAACTTTCACAGAATGTCTCTCAAAAGGAAACATCAAATTACAAATAAAATTGAGGTAATTGGTACGGAAAACCAGATGTACAAGCTAATGACTATTGTATTTTATTCAAAGGGAAAAGCAAGGCAATGAGGTTAAAAGATTGCGGGAAATGAAGAAATCTGCAAAAACCTATCCTTGCCAAATATCAACATCAGTGATGTTTATTTGAAGCGTCAGTTATGGTTTTACAGTATCAACATTCATCAAATATCTGACAGTGATACAAGTGAAAAGGTAGGGAATAAAGGAGCGAATGAAGTTATTATGATTATTATTATTATTTTAATTTTATTTTTTGTAGTTTTATGTGCGTAAATCCTTGATCCAAAAGTAATGTTTTTTGTAACATTCTGTGATTCGTGCTCGGGTCTCAACAAGAACTCTGCAGTGTTGTTATACCTTCGCTATATTGTTCATTCCATTAAGAGATTAGACAGTGTCAAAACTGTATTTCCAATAAGAGGGCACGGAATGATATAAGAACTTTGGGTTGATAGAAAAGAAAAAGACTGGGTTTTAACCCAGTTTGAAAACTGCATTAGTGAATCTAAGGCTTACAAAGCCATTCCTGTTCAACAAGGGATTATACGTGACTAAATGACCTTTTTGAAAGTCTGTTGCAAACCGAAATGTTCTCTCAACACACGACCGCTTAGAGAAGCTCTGGTTATGAAGGAAGATAAGCTGTCCAAATATAGGAGACTTACAATAAGTCTGGATACCAGTAGCCTTAGAAAGTTGTTGTGGTCTAGAAGGAGGCGTCGAGTCCGAGTATCAACTGCAGCGACCTCATGAATTCTTATAGCTTCAACCAGCATATAATGGTAAGTGTTTTGTAATATGATGCTATTTGTTGAGCAAACCTAAACACTTATGCAAATAACTAATTCTAGGGATGTATTTTCAGAGCTCCTGTCAATACCTTATAAAAGTAAACGGGTCTTAAAAAACTTAAAACAGTTTTATGGACAAGACACAAGAGATTTCTATTGCAGTCAACCACATAACGAACCCAAACCCACAGCGAAAAAAAGGAAACCTGCAAATAAAAAAAACACAAAGAAGAAGAGAAGCCTATGAAAAAGTAATGAACTTACCACGTTCTTTTCGTGGTAAAGGTATTATTTTGTTTACATGTTTTGTCTTTTTGAAGATATATTAATTTTCTATATTTTTAAAATGCACTTTCTTTACGAGAATTAAATTTTGTATCATAATTATTTGGTTACAGTGAAGTTGAGGCTTTAAGTATTTTTTGTAATCTTGAAAGCTTAAATTTACTCTCCTGAAAAATTTACAAAATGTGACTTATCCCGTTTTTCCCTGAGCAATTTAATTGATTTGTAAGTCTTTCAAATAGGTATATAAGTGTTATGGAGTGTTTTTGGACATTATAAGCATTAGATGTTAGACGGCAGTCGCAAGCGTATAAACTTAGCGTGTAGTCGTAGTGTCGTCCGCTTCTTTAGGATCCTGAATGTTGCACACTCGCTTTTTCTGAATTGGTAATTTTCTGCACTACCTCGGTTTATGATATGGCGATTAAACACATCCCTCGGGAAATGCTTCACCTGGATCCAAAACTACAGATTCTTATAGTTAAAATGAATGATACTCCTTATTCAGCTCTCTAATAAAGACATCGAAACCGCTTAAGTATCATCCTTCATTCAGCGGAAATTTAGGCACTATGCCAACGAGTGGTATGCAGTCCGCTTCTTTAGGATCCTGAATGTTGCACACTCGCTTTTTCTGAATTGGTAATTTTCTGCACTACCTCGGTTTATGATATGGCGATTAAACACATCCCTCGGGAAATGCTTCACCTGGATCCAAAACCACAGATTCTTATAGTTAAAATGAATGATACTCCTTATTAAGCACTCTAATAAAGACATCGAAACCGCTTAAGTATCATCCTTCATTCAGCGGAAATTTAGGCACTATGCCAACGAGTGGTATGCAGTCGAACTTTCGTTATTCTCCCACATTTGTTTACATAGCTCTCTGAATTCCGTAAAGCCTATGTCTGTATTTGATAGTAGTCGTATATACTCTTAGGTTGAGAATATTTTTATCTGAAGAAAACAATAATACTTACATTATATGCAATTAGATTATTTGGGTAATTTTAGATATGACTGTGCTAGGTATAAGGCATTTATGTTGTAGTATCTACCCATAAGATGTTATCTTATCCTGCTTCTCATTAGTTATGTCGTCGACCACAAGTATCCAATTTTCTCTGGCTACAGAAGTGGGCAGAAACTATTCACCGTCCTCGAAAATATATACTTCTGTATCGGATATGGTCATCACATTTTGAAGCGGTACTGATATTATTATTGATGCAGCAATTTCGGGTAAATATAAAGGTTGTCAAACCTAAGGCCATTAACTGGATTAGCGATTTCAGTAAAACGTTTTTCTTTCCCGCATATGAGCTACGTAAAATGAGGTCTCGGCATTGCTAGGAAGAGAGCCGTGTCTTCCTTCACAAAGTCTAGAACTTGTATACATAGCGAAAGCTTTTTCTTCACTACCCCATCTTGCGACTAAGATAATAAGGTGTATATTCCTCGTTTTGTTTTCAAGTCTACCATACGTTCTCAGCGAGTTGAACTCATCCAGGAAGGGATCCAGAATAACTATCTATTTAATTAATTTCCTACCATTTGAGGCTCATTTTCCCGGCCTTGAAACAGCTACTCCGGTCTTGAAACAAAGCTATATAAACAATTGCAGAGAAAAGGTCCGCCTATGAATGGTTTGGACACCGCGCGTCGAGAACACTGTATTGCCTACGCTACGCATCAGGATACAGGTTCGAGGCACTTGGCTGTCAAGATTCTTATGGAAAAAAGTTTTGGAACTGAGCACAGTCTACTGACCCTACTTTCAGAGAGAAGCTTGCCACTAGACCTGTGACGAGAGTTATGAAAAGGAAGTTGGCCATCGGTGCTGGATTGCGTAAGGTACAATAAGGAATAGGGTACTACCTCCACCTGCTGAGAGGTAGTACCCTATTGCAGTCGCTTTTAGCAGTATTGGGTGCAGGCCAGCTTGGCAGAGGGAGCTGCTCAAATCGTCAACCCAAAAATAACAAGTGCTCTGCTTAGAAGCAATGAAGGTGGTTCGTCACATCCAACGTGCAGAAACCGTGTGTAAGGGAAAAGTCATAAAAGAGAAGGAGGATAGCGCAGGAAGCGAAAGGAGAAGGGCTTTATCTATGTCTAAGAAACTTGAGAGGAAGAATGTATATATAGCCCAGAAAAAGCCTTAAGCGGTACAGAGATTAAAGCTTACCTAAGCATTTATTACTTTTGAGGTGTATACATGCTGTGAGAACTACTTCTAACACCTAGGTAGGTATACCGAAAGGTTGTAATTAACTTGCATAGTGCACATAGTCAAGTAGCTCATTGGGTTGCTAGGGTGCAAATGTAGCGTTTTATTTTGACAGCTCCGGAAATTTTTTTTAAAGCTCCCTTGTTGTACCCTGTTTATGTTACTGTGTTTTACTGTTTTCACACCGCTTATTTCCGCAACACACATACACACACAAACACCCATGCCCGTGGCGGGACTCGAACCCGTGACTCTCAGCTTGGCGGAGCGCCGAAGCCACCACTCCAGCGACCACGGCTACAAGGGCCGGCGGTAATTGAAGCCTACAAAGGAAATCCAATCCTACATTACTGGTTTTAAAATCCGGTATTAGAATTTCGATTGTGTTATCTGTGGCCACTTATGCTTACATTTTCTGTTAGAAAAACAGTTTCGTCAAGGTGTTGGAATGGTCGAAATGAGTTACACTAACACAGAACGGTTCTGATTAAAGCCGCTCTACCTACCTAACTCCTACATTCCATCTGGATCCTAATGGTGTTTGCGGGATTGCTTTATTGAATTTCGACACATTTTATACGATACCAAATGCTGATCAGAGCAATAACCCTTCTAATTGCATTTGCGATGAAAGGCTTAAAAGTTGTGATTCTACCTGGCAGTTCTGAAATACATTGTGTAAGCGTTTTGGATGTTAGCGATCGCGTTTTTCTCTTTCCCAATAATAAAATTACAAAATCAAAGTCAGAGATACAGTGTCACTATGTTGTCGATTTCATTTGAGAACGATAGGCTGGTGTTCTTCTCGGTTTCACCGCATGCTAGAACCAGGTCCTGACCAAGTCTGATGAACTCGTGAACATTTTAAGGATAGCATAATACATGTACGGTCCAATTAGCTGGTCTCTTATTATTCCTCACCAGATTTTGATGCGCCACTGTACCTGGAATACAACTTCTCTCATCCGTGAGGATTGCCTATACTCCAGTAGCGAACATTATAGGGGTTCAAAGTCCCGTTATTGTAGAATGTGGCTTCATCACTGAAGAGAACACTTCCTAAAAACTCTGCATCCGTTTGCGCTCGCTGCTGCAGCCATTGTGCATATATCACTCGCGCTTGAAGGTCGCGTCCGTGGAGAGCCTGGTGTAATTGTAGATAGTACGGATAATATTACACTTCCTAAAAACTCTGCATCCGTTTGCACTCGCTGCTGTAGCCATTGTACATATGTCACTCGCGCTTGAAAGTCGCGTCCGTGGAGAGGCTGGTGTAGTTGTAGATGGTACGGATGATATTTATTATGATGCAAAGTGCGCATCACGGAGGACTAACTTATGTACAGATCTTCTGCTATGGCTCCTGAACTGGTATGTGGATTACTTTCTACTGCGTTTCGCACAGCTTCTTCATTATCTCCAGAGGTTACTGGTGCTTCGCTAGCAGGCGGTGCTCTTTCAAATAATCCTGTTTCACGAAGGCGTCTTTCAACCTTTCGAAAAGTGTTTGCAGTAGATGCCCTCCTTCCTGGAAACCGTTCTTTATACATGCGCTTTGCTGACGGTGCATTACACCTTGTTTCTCCATAGATTAACAGCATGTCAACATACTCGTCGTTTGTATACATTATGACAGCAGCCGTGTCTCGTAGAAAGGTTTCAGATACTGAGTAGACAATGGAGACAGACTTATTTATTGACGCCAAGCGTTGATGCAGGCGCAAATAGCCAAAGCCCTTTGCGTGTGAGAAGTGCTTTAAACTTGGTTGAGTGAGTCAAGCTAATACTGACCACAATAAAACACTTACTACGAAGCACAAATTATCCACCTGCCAGTGGAAAACATGACGCTTATTCTATTTTGTACACACTTATAATGTTACTAAAATGTTATATATATATATATATATCATAATATCAAATTAAATGCCCAAAGAGATCAAAAATGGTAATAATGGGTTTGAACTTAACCCGAAGGATTTGAAGCCGAAATAAAGTGGCACAGCGTTAAAGCAACTATGTTAATACCATTCGGCCAATGCTACCTTACGAGCAGAGGTTCCTATAGGAAATAGTAATCGCAGAACCAGACTCCACCTCGAATCTTTACACGCTTTTTGTAGCGTCATACAGTGTTTGAGCTCCGTTTGGTAGTTTTAATTAAAACCAATAAACTGCATCAGTCATTACAATTACAGTATGTTCTGAAATACGCCATAGTTTGTGAAATAAGAGAAATTATCTTCCTAATACGTAGTCTTTTTTGACAAGGCTGTTCAATGACTAACGGCTTAAATCCAATTGGTCGTGCTGTGTAGATCTGCCATTTTGTTTTCAAATGGTTTTGTCAACCGATGGATATGATAGGTTGTTCCTTCAGGGGCGTTTTCAATGGGGCGCATGAATGTATGCTAAAGAATAAATTTTTGTAAAATTGGCTAAATGTACTACTGAAGCTCTCAGTGTCAGGGTGGGATGTTTTTTGCATCGACATAAATAACGATTGCATTCTGTCCTATAAAACACTTATGCACTGAGTTATGTATCCCTCCTCTATAAAGTGTTATGCAAATCAGCCATTAGAAGGCATTCAAGAAAGGCGTAAGTCACAGATGTCGCTTAGCACGTTGCATAAATTCAAAAATAAATAGGCGCAGCTGACTCACCTGCTATATATCATTTATTTAGTAAATACATATATTGTTTATTCCTAGCGTCATTACACTATTTCTGAACGCGTTGTCGCCAATATTTCAAATGGAGCTGTTATATTACATACTATGGGTATATGTTACCACCACTAGCAATACTTGACTAACGAAGCATTGCCTTAAATCATTTTCCGTTAATAATTCACACACAGGAGTGTTCCTGAATATATACAACTCAAAAGTGGTTCATTTAGGCTGGTATGTGTTTTATTCAATCGCCGACGTTATGTGAATCCCTTAAATAGTATTGGAATGCGCTTATGCTGACATTGCTGTTTTATGGCTAGCCCATGGGATTGAAGAAAGAAACGGAAAGACGAACTATTTTAATATGTTATTTACAGTGATTTGTTCTTTTATATATTCGTTACGAATTTCTGTATAAAGAATGTCCTGGAAATCGCAGAATTGCTTTTCCCAGATTTCCATTCGTTTTTTAATATTAGCTACCATGTTTTGAAGAAATTTACTAATATCAGTAAACACACGTCATCCAGACAAGTTTAAGTTGAAATCTAAACGATAATACTTTGCAAGTATATTATTTCTCATACTATAACCATACACGATATTCCCTAATTCCCTTCATCTTCTTGAAATCATAACTCTTAGCTATGCACGGCACTACGATAATCTTGATTGTATTTTTCAGGAGTTTTAGGGGTGATGCAAATTTTAATCAGTTATTAGTTATGGTTACCTACATTTGTATATAAACGTAAAGTGCCGTATATATTACACATATAAATTATGCAGACGGGAGCGGATTACAAGCTCACTTTTTCTTTAAAGGTACTGCCCTAATCACTCATATACAAGGTAAAACTCTGGATTCGTAGGACAAAGCAGTTAAATACCAGGTAATACTTAGACTTCTCTTTCGTGTGTGTATTATACACTTCTGGCATTGCACACCGTCACCGCGTACCAGGCAAGTGTTAACAATACAAAAACATTTTTATATTAGGTGAAAATACAGTTAGTATACGAACAAAGCACTTCAGATATTTTACCATTCCTGGTGTTGTCATTTGGTTTGCGTGTTCGTAAAAGAAGACGGCGTTTCAGGAACAGCGTGTAGAGACTTTAGAAAGTTAACATCAGAGTATGAGGATCTAATGAATTCCTCCACGCTGTCACTGCAAGAGAGTAGTTTAAGCTCTATGAAAGTTACCTACCCCTGCACTCCAAGGACCAGTGAGAAACAGCGGTGCGACAGAGCAGAAGAGTTTATATTACTCCAATTTAATTTAGCCTATTTAGAAGCAACTCGGAAAGATTCGTTCACGATTAAATTTTTTCTTTTACATGGTGAGTCATCTTCTGTATGTCACAGCTTATTATTGGCAATGTCAATTATCTGCTGTCACTAACTATGTATGTTATAATGGTTGATATTACGAGCGAGTTAAATCTGCGGTAGTCTTTATGACCCGCATTCGGGAGCTGCCGGGTTCGATTCCCATCAACCTCCCACTCTCATTTTGTGTTTTTCATGGTTTTTCCTGCTCCGTAAGCGAATGTTGGGGGCCAGGATGGTTTCTCATCATTCACGATATCCTCTCCCTCATTTCCATTTCATCCGTTTCCTTCTCATCTTTCAGATTTGCTTCTAAGTTTCGTGGTGTGTGGCGGTGCCGGATATATTCCTTCTCATCTTGCTCCAAGGAAAGAATGCTCCCAATGACACTATAGGACTGCTTTGTTTTACGGAACATTCACCGCTCTCTCTCTCTGGGCAGCCCCAGTAATTGTATTAGTCTTCAAGCCGGTAACTATTAGGTACTTCCGTCAGACCCCGTGGCCTGCCTGCTTGTGGCCTGTAGCCTCCTATAGTTCCTTTACATTATCCTTTCCTTCTGAGGAGTGGAAGCGTCAATAGATCTCCCGTAAGTCGCAATACGGAGATGTCCCTTTCCATTGTATACTTTATACCGTACACTTATTTTCATTTATGCTCCTGCTATTTGGGTTAGCGTTGAAGGTAAACAGCCTCCATGTATTTATGTTGGTTTTAGAATTGATAGCCGTTTCTGTTCCTTTCGTTCGATGGGTGAGGCAATACGGATTACTATTAAGGTTCTCTGGTGGTTTGTAATTAAACTATTTGTGATATTTAAATAATCATTATTAACGATACGGTGTATTACGGGCTGAAATGTATATTTCATTTTACTGCTTGCTATTGCGTATTAAGACGTTCTCTACATAACGCATTATTTATTCGTGGTATAATTGTAATGGTGGGTTAATTTGAATTAATTATTGCAGTTTCACTTACTGTTTGCATTTATCTCGAAGCGTCCGCATTGCGTACATTACTACTACTACTACTACTACTACTACTACTGCTACTACTACTACTACTACTACTACTACTACTACTACTACTACTACTACTACTAGTACTCACTTTTCTAACTTCGCCCTACACAGCTGTATATTAATTACGCGTCTTCGCACTCGATCGTACTAAACAATGAACTAATAAAAATGCCCACGGCCATTAGAAATTTCATAATACATTTTCTAACAGTTTACACACTCCGCGATTAATTTCGACATATCAGTTCTTACTGCTACGACTAATTCTTGAGTACATTTGCGACTTATCTGTTTCACATCGATATGGGCACTGCTACTTTACTACCTTTGCATATTGTCTCGCTTCACCTCAATCTAAACACTGCCTCTTCTAATTCTGTCGCTGCCTAAACTTCACTCATATTTCCCTCCACCTACGTTATTTAATTTTATAATCATTAGATGTTTTGACTATGGCGGTTCAAGACATTCCTCTTCGCCCTCATTTTTCATTCTATTATTGGATTATGCAACTATGTTTCCTAATCATGTGACATCTTGTGTGATGTAACTTCACAAAGTGACATGTTGTGACATAATTTAAGCCATCATGTGACATCTTCATTTTATTACAGTATGTCCCCTCTATTCAGTGAAACTTAGCCGTAGGTTAGCATCGCCTATCCAACAGAAATATACAAAACAAAGCATTTTGGCTCCTTCCCTATAGCATACGTATACCCACAGTGCAAAACATATCCTAACGGACCTCGGTTGTCTATATTACGCGAGTGTACAAGGAAAAGAAGAATAATGACGGTCGTATTGTAGCGATTTTCAGTTTTAGTTGTGTGGTATTGTTAGATGAGTATTTACGTACGAAATTAATGTTTGTGTAATTTGTAAATGTGAAAATAAGGTGTACCTTTCGGATAAAAGTCACAATTGGTGCCAGGTGTAGGGTTAAATATTAACTGGAACTAGCTGAACAATTACTTCAAGGAAAGTAGTTTTGGACGATTTAAAAGTGATCGATATGAAACTCGGGCTGGAAGAGCGCGATCAGAACCTTCTGGAACTAAGACTGTTATACGGTCACGGCTTCGGACGCCACTAGAATCAGAAGGTAAAGGTCCAGAGACGCTAATTTTTTAAATCGATTGCGATTGCACAAATTTTAGGGAAATTCGCAGAAAGTTCTAAAAGCCAAAATAAAATGTTTAGTTATTGAACGAAAAGAAATGGCAATGCTTCCAGAATGGATCGGAACATTCTAGTTGTTAAAGACTAAGGTCCGTGAAGTTGATGTGTAATTTAAAGGAGTGGAAAGAGATGTACAGCTTAAAATAACTGCTGTTGAAGAGCGAATTAAATCACAGGAGTAGTCCATACAGGCGGGTCCTGCTGAATCCAGATGGGAATCATATAATTTTCCAAGGGTGATTCTTGCGAAACCACCTTTATATGACATGGTCGTGGTCCATGTATCGAAAGTAATTCGGAGCCGCAGCTATTGCCAATGAATGGAATAGACAAGACAAAGGCACTGCCCCAGTGATTGCTCTTCGAGGTAATGCTTTGAGTATTCTCCAGGCAATTCCAGACAGTGAACAACATAACTATGATTCCTTGGTGGCCATATTAGAGATGAGGTATGATGATAAGCATTTTAAACAGGTATACAATAGTCAACTTCGCAGCAGACGCCTGAAGCATGGTGATACACTACAGAAGTTTGAGGTCAACATCGCGCTTCTTGTTCTTTGGGTTTATCCTTCAGCTCCAATTTCATTGAGCAGCTGTTTGTGTAATCCTTTTGTGATGGGCTTAACCGATCCAGAATTATAACGAGCCCTTCTTCTTAAACACGCAAAGACATTAGACAGTGTGTTAGCTCGTGCACTGGAATTAGAAACGCTAAGTAAACCTCAAATGTACATGTACAGCTTAAGAAGCTGAATGAAGAGGAGCATCTAGAGAGAAAGTAGAGGGGATTCTTTCGCAAACTCTCTATAGTAGGAATGGACAACACCGAGAAAGGGAGATACGCTTCTGGAATTGTTGTGAGCTTAGAGATATTCAAGACGAATGTCACAAAGCTTCTAGGCTTCAGGAAAACTAATAAGGGTCGGCCCTACTGCCCCGAGAGGGATATCGCATATCATTTCTCTCTTGCGTGCATTACAAAGCCTCCGTTACGACGGTATAGTAAACGGTGTGATTTTTGCTGTGCTTCTGGAACACTTGAGTCACCTACACTATTGTGAGGAAGACCACTGTGAAAGAAGACTCCTACTCACGAGAGTTCTATTGAATACCGCAACCGTAAGCCAATGAACACCTTCGGCAAGATGAAGGCGGAACTTAGCCTAGAGAGCAAGATAATAGTTCATCGAGTAATCGTGGCTGATATTATAAACGTTCCTCTTGGGATGGGAGTAATTCAAAATTTGGATTTGTTTTAGACCTGAAACAAGGATACATTTGCGAATGGAGAAATGGTTCTTAGTAAGCTGAATTTGATATATGGACGCTCTTTAACTACTGTGGTTCTTAACTTCCAGTTCTGTATTTGGACGTGAAGGAATAAAGATTTTGCTCAGACGCCTTTTTATCAGGCAAAGGTTCCTTTAGGTACCATTAACATACGACACGGGACCACTGGCTTTACTGCCTTTCCGAAGGGTACCATGCTAACGGTTTTTATGCTCGAAAATATCCATCATACTCCGTCGGGAACTAGAGGCTAGCATTGTAGCACTAGACCACGGGGTACGACAATCTTCTTCGTGCACGAAACAGCACAGGCTTTTGAATAGCTTTAAGAGAGCTGAAGCACTCTCCCAGAAGCGATAATGCTATCGTGGTGTATTTGCATTACATAGGCAGAGAATTATCGAACCCATAGTTGAAAAGAAAATCCATGGATGAATACCTTCGGGAAGAGCTTTTGTTAATGCTAATTATCGCACTGGGATCAGAATTAAATATAAATGAATTTCCAGCATCCTTGAATAGACACATTAAGTGACTTGGTGTATACCGAATTCAACAATTTGTTGGGGGAGATCACGAAACATATCCAGAAAGATGCTAGTCACCTTTCTATATTAACCGAAATTCTTCCACTTGAGCAAACTGGCCCTGTTCATAAGATAAAGGTAGTCGAAATGTTGGTAATTTATTAAGGTCTCTTCGCAAATAAAACGTGTCCTTAAGGTAGGACGAGTGCAGTGATACATAAAATAAGCACCCGAAACGTACAACCATTAGACAACTCCCACGACGCTTACTACTATTACGAGGAGAGGAGGCTGAGAAAATTGTTCTTGACATGTATAAACAAGGTGTCGTCGAACCGTTCGAAAGCCCTTGGTTATCACCGGTGGTGTTAGTGACGAAAAAGGATGGGACGACCAGATTTTGTGTGGGCTTCCAACATTTGAATAGCAAGACTATCAAGGACAGTTATCGTTAACCCAGGACAGAGGACACTCTGGACACGTTGACTGGATCCCAAGTATTTTCTACTTCAGTTTTAAAAATTTGGTACCGGCAAGCCGAAATGGAATCCGAAGATAGAGAAAAGACAGTGTTATCACTTGGGGACGGACTCTGGCACTTTACTGTTATATCATTTGTATTTTGCAACGATCCAGCCACCTCCGAGGGAAATTAAACCTTTTAAATTCGAGAAGAGAAGCTTTTAAACTAATTTCGTATATGTATGCGAAGGCTTCCACGGCCGGTGTCCATTATTGTTCTAGGCTCTTCCGGTGTAAGCCGCGTCATAAAGGCGGCCTACACCGGAAGAGCCTAGAACATAACTTCATATACTCTGATACACTGTTGGAGACAGTAATGAGGGGTCTCTCTCTGAAAACCTGCCTCGTTTATTTGGAAGACGTCACAGATTTAGTAAAGACGTATGATGAACACCTGTCGAAACTGGATGAAGCACCTAAGCGATTACAGGGCGCAAACCTGAAGCTAAATCCGAAGAAATGGCGCTTGTTCCGAAAAGAGGTCCACTATAAAGTACATATCGTCTGAAAGGATGTTGTGGCTGTAGATCAGGAGAAGATGCGTGCAGCGAAGAAATGACCTGTTCCTAAACACGTGCTTGAACTGCGTAGCCTTTTGGAATTATACTGCTACTACCGATGCTTCGTACGTGGTTTGCTAAAATAGCCAAGGCTTTGAGAGACTTACCGAGGAAGGACGAGAATACACATGGAACGACTGTAGTCAATTGGCTTTTGAACATTTGAAGACGCGGTTGGTCACGTCGCCAACTCTCAGCTATCCCCTGTTACTGGCAAGTTTATGTTTAACACTGATGCCAGCAATGTGGGAATAGGTAGAGTTATATGAAGATACAGGATGGTCAGGAGAAAATAATAGCTTTCGTTTGTTATCCTCTGTCAGAACGAAGACGCTCTAGTTACGTTTCTGGTTCTACAAAAACGTCAGAGGAGAGCGTGATACTCTTGCCTCAGGTGGCTGCACAGAACTACAACGAGACACGCTGTCAAGTGCTGCATGGTGAGCTTGAAGATGCAGGACGGGGTCATTAACCCTCCGTCAGGCGCGCGCTTTGGTAGAACGCCGTTAGTCGCGCAGGGCCTAGTAGACCCGCGCTATATTTTTGTTGTTATTGTTTGTATTTTTGTTTTATTTCGTTTATTTTTTTTCCTGTTTTTACCATTATTTAGATTAAGCATACAAGGCTTTCATTAATAGGTATTGTCTTACAACATAAAAATACAAGCTAAAATATGAGTACATATACGTTATAAATTGTATTACAGTAAGTATAAAGAAATACATTGTCATTTCCAGGTATACATACAACCTGTAATTTCAAATGTTCAGTTACTCAGAATCACCTACTATCTCACCCGTGTTTTCCCCGACTAAGCAACTTTCGCAAATAATTTTAGCATGTTTACTCAAACACAGGGGGATGTTGCATTTCCCACATGCATATTTAGTTTTGCAGTTCATTTTGTCTTTGTTGCAAGGTTCACATCGCTTCCTTTTCAATGTGCATAGTGGTGTATTTGACAATTCATCTACGCCGGATTCTTCAGGTTTATATTTTGTCAAAAGGCCTTTCAAATCACCGGGTAGATTTGATGCTGTTGCTCTCCTTTGTAGCTGTTGCAACAGTAAAGCTAAAGATAGTGCTTTCAAATACTCTTGCCTTGTGGAATATTTATTTTGGTTTCCAAGGAAGATAACCCTAGAATTGATACCTGCAAAGTTCAAGATATGGTAAAAAGTTACCATGGGCCACCTTCTCGTTGTTCTGGCTACATTGTATGTAGCACACAATTTATCTACTACATCAACTCCAGATTTAGTGTCGTTGTAATGCAGGATTATTTCAGGCTTTTTCTCAGCACCTTCTGATAACTGTGTGGATGAAACATGTAGACTTGAGAGCAAAACTACTGTTTTACCCTTTTTGGAACATATGAAACAAGCGTTTAATTTTTTGTGAAGCCAAATATGCTTTCGTACTGTCTGCGATCTTTTGGAGAAGTAAAATTAGTGGGTAACTCTTTTTTGTTCTTTCGCACTGTACCGACGAAAGAAAGTTGTCTTTTGCGCAATTCATTCACCAGCGATACACTGGTAAACCAATTATCTGCAGTAACGTTTCGTCCAGTGCCAGAGATTGGTTCAGTTAGTCTCAGCACTACAGCCTCTGCCGAGTTAGTTTGCAAATATGGTCCATCCGTCTGCTGTCCACAATAAATCTCCATGTTAGTTGTATAAAACAGATTTGCATCACTCAAACAGAATATCTTTATGCCATACTTGTTTGGCTTGGATGGTATATATTGTCGAAAACCACATCGACCACGAAATGCCGGCAATTGGTCGTCGACAGTTACATTTTGTCCAAGAGAATAATGGTTCTGACAGTTGTTCAGAAACAATGTAAACATTTCTCTAACAGCAGCCAATTTATCCAATCTTCGTCGTTCCAGTCTTGAGCTTTTGTCATCAAAGCGAATACAGCGTATTAGAAAACTGAATCGTTTTTCAGACATAGCCATTCGGAATAGAGGAATTCCAAGGTCATCGGTTCTCCAAAAATCGTGAATATTCTGGCGTCCACCACGAAAAATTCCTGCCAGGTACAATAAGCCTAGGAAAGCTCTTATTTCTATTACATCTGTAGGCCTGCTGTCTCTTTCACGATCAACTTTGTGCTGCACACTACTAATGTAAGTATTTGAGCTTTCAACAATCAAATCAACTATATCTTCGGTAACAAAAAGGTTCCAACAATCAATTTCCCTTTTCGCATTTTTGGCAGCTCTACCACACCAGGAAGTTTGGTCAATATATTGTGAGCCCTTGTCTGTGTCATTTTCAAAGGTGTTTGTTTCCATTTTGTTCCATCTCTTCCTGTAAATAACAACAGAATGTATTGTCAGTAATAATAATAATAATAAGAAGAAGAAGAAGAAGAAGAAGAAAAGAAGAAGAATTACTATGATACGCATATGATGTTACCTATAAAATACATGCTATAACACAAGCTGCTTTCATCGTCTTTTTCTTCATCTTCATGGTCAGTTTCTGAATCTAAAGATCTCGTTTCGAGTTTATCTTCTGAATCAGTGTCATCTGATTCATATAAGTTGTCATCCACGGGCAAGGCATCATCATTGCAAAGTAGACGATGTACTTCTTCCAAATCCTTGGGATTTTGTAGATCGTACCTTTTACTCGTATTCATGACGAAGCAGTAACAGTTCCTTGCATAGCAAAGCAATATTGCACAAAAGCTAATAAGAAACAAATCTGTCAACAATATGTAACGAGAGCAGGTGCGCGGGGCCTGGTTGACCTGTGCGACACGTAACTGCTGATTATTCATTCCTCCAGCCAAACAAATAAACAGATAAGGTTATCGCTGCAGCAAATAATCGCCAAAGGTGTAATGTTAGATGTCTTAGTCAGGCAATTGCATAGGTGCGTTCGTTCGAAAATTATAACATTTATATAATGCCAGGGGTCTCTCTGGCCCCTAGCGACTGACGGAGGGTTAACTGAAGTATTGAGTCGCAGTGGCCAAATCTCGGTCTTAGCGGTCTTCATGGAAGTGCATTGGAACACACTATCACACACACCTGATGAACTTAAAATGTGAGACGGTCGTCAACTGAGACCAGGATACCTGCATGCTTCAGGAAGGGTGCAGCAGAAAATAAAAAGTGAGTTTGCAGATTAACCAGAGGCTGCCCTGTAAGCTAACTCTGTAGTGGCTGCCGGTTCGCTGTATCCCTCTCGCTTTATATCTGCAGCCGTAAACGTTAGGTACGATTCCTTGCTTCGGGACACGGTGGCACCATCTTTCATTATTTCTTAAACTAAATCTAATAGCGCTTCTGAGTCCCGATCTTGTTAACTATATGCCATATGGTCCGACGGAACTTGTCTGGAATGTCATTCCACTATTTACATTCTTGGTTCGCAACACTCACTTTAGCAAGGTGCTATCTAAGGCCTAAGGAAAGTTTTACATAACTAGACGAGAAATACTTCCTGTGGTGAAAGCGGCGGATCATTTTAGCAAGTACTTGTACGGGCATACATTTCTACTTCGAAAAGATCTTGAGGCTTTCAAATGCCTAATGCAATTTAAAAACCCAGAACGACAGATTGCCCGATGGATTAACGGTTGCAAGAATATGACTTTGAGATCGAACATCGAGCAGAGCTCAACCACAAGAATACAGATGCTGTGTCGAGAAGACCGTGCCCAGTGGATTGCAGTCATTGCAGTTGACAAGACGAAAAAGCGGATCAAGGAAGAAGACTGAATGTAGTTGATGTCGCGTAGCAACCTTCGCAAAAATAAACGTGAAGATCTAGATGTCGGAACGATAATAATTTGAAAAGGAAATAGAACGCCGACCCACTTGAGAAGACGTTGCACCGTTCTGTCCCAAAGTCAATTCGTACTAGGTTCAATGGAGCTCTCCTTGGATAGACAATGACGTGGTAAAGCGCATTATTGAAAAGGCGGATTGGAAATTCAAAAGAATGCAAATTGTTATACCTCTAAAAAGGATTTCGCAAGTCTTGCATTATGTAACGATGGAAGTTCCTTAGGCCACATTGGGATGAATAGAACTCTAGCAGAGGTTAGAGAAATATGCTACTGGATAAACTGCAAGAATGCCAGAGATTGGTGCAGGAATTGTGAGGTCTGCACTGCAGGAAGCTGATCAAGAGGAAGAAGGAAAGCGCCTATGGGTCAGCAATGTGGGAGGTCCGATTGAAATGGTCGCCATTGATGTAGCAGGGTCTTTTTCTGAAAGTGATTTTGGATGCAAATGCATTTTGGTAGCCTCGGACTATTTCTCCAAGTGGGTTGAAACCTACGTACTCCCAAACCAAGAAGTCACTACAGTCGCCAGTATCCCAGTGAAGCAACCTTTTTCACGTTTTGGTGCACCTTTAGAATTACATGCTGACCAAGGTAGAAATTTCGAGTTAGTAAGCTTCCAGAGAGGTTGCCATCTCATGGGAATACGGAAACCAGAATGACACCATTACACCCCCAATCGGATGGTATGGCCGAACGGATGAATGAGATTTTTGAAAAACACATTTCCAAAGCGGTGGGGGAGAAGCAATGTTACTGAAACGAAGGAACAAGCACCTTCTGCTATTCCTAATATTAAACCGATCTTCAGTGCATAAAACGACAGGACAGACCGCGCCCTGCGTGTTCTTTGGGAAGGATTTACGCTTACCCTGTGACCTGTAGCAAACCAGGTGAGAAATTACAGGTTGGAGATGATTATGCCAGTTGAAGGAAAAGATGGATCGGATTCATACCCCTTTTCGGAGCATTATGGAAAATGTCAAGAATAGAATGAAGCAATGAAATATTTGTTGTGATTGTTTAACCTGCAACGATCTTGAGAGTGGCCATATGAACTGGTGAAGTGAATAAATTATGTTATGTAATTCGAATTCGCAAACTTCCCTAAATAAAATTAATGGTGGTACAGATTAATAGGCTGGGACTTCATAAAGGAGAAAACGGTTAGCAAATTAATAATATTGAAGATCTATACTTGGCTGTTCCCGGACGGAATTGTGATTTTCAGCTTTTGTTGTGTGGTTAGGTGAGATGAGTTTTTGTTTACAGAATTGTTTGTGTAGATTGTAAAGGTGGAATTAAGTACTCCAGCCGGATAAGCGTTTGTGTACTATCTTCCTATATCTAAATATGATGAATCTTACACGAGTAATGTCTTCAGTTATTATTATTTCGGGGCGACATTTCGGTGATAATTGCAGAAATACACCTATGCACAGAAAATGTTCCCGGGATATTCACGAACTCTCCCGGAAGCGTGATTTGAAATAGCAATCACAGTCTGTGATTGTCCTTAAGTTTATCTATGGTGTGGTCATTGTTTCTCTAGGCCTTTTTTGAGCTTCCCACAAATGGATGCATCAATTTCATAATCTATTTTCTCAGTTAGAAGATTTATTTTCGCTTCTTAGGTTTAGCGATCTCCCGTTATCCTAAACTAATTAACCACACGTCTAACAGTTTCCTTACCTGGTACTGGAATACCAGGAATCTTTTCCAGGAAATTGTCTACGCATGTGTCTTCATGATTCGGTTTTTACGTATGTATCGTACATAAAGCCTAGTTGTTCAGGCCTGAATATATCGGCAGGCATTGCAGTGGATTAATTACAAGACATTCACACTTTTACTCAAATCACACACAAAACAAATGGCTTAAATAAACTTTGAGATGCACAATGTCAATTCTCTCAATACATAAAAAGCAGCGAATGAAACACAGCTGATAAACAAAATCCTAAATGCGTCATGCGCCACAGTTCCTCATCGGTAAAGTGCTGAGGTTACTGCAGTACGGAAAGCTACGCATATAGCCGTTTGTGGCCTTACCTTAAAACTCCCCCATTGTATGTATTTAGCTTAGGTGGTTTACAACGTATTTCCTGTTGTTGATTGAATTATTCAGTATTGGAATGTTATGCTGGTTCTTTTGTTTCCCGTTAGCCCATTAAAACGCTTTACTATATACATGCAAATATACATCAAACTGCGTTTTCAACATGTTAATGTCTTTATAGTGTTATGTATAATTCTATGTGGCTACAACATAAAACGTCTATTAAAACTCGTTGTTGGTTATCTATGATTGAAACCATCTCGGAATACATTTATCACGATTAACAGGAAATAGGCCGAGATTCAATTTCTTTGTAAATCACTTGCAGAGTAGATAGAAACTATTAAGACTGGAGTCACAGGAAGGTGTGCAATTCTAACATCTTTTTTATGATATACAACACATTTGCGCAACTGTATTAAATATGCAATAATTTACGGTTTTGCGAATTAGTGATAATTCCCTTTTTAACTTCTACTTAATACTTTAACAATTTCTTGTTCTTATTCCATTTAGCCTTCTTTGCGTAAAATGAGGTCAAACACCGTGTTATTTCAAATGTAATCTGTTTTGTTTCAGCGCATATAACGCAATTTCTGTTTCAGTATTTGAACCAATCCAGTGGAAATTTTAATTCATTTGGTTTAATATCTATCCAGTTGTGTAAAGCTATGAGTTCAAATATATTGCATCTGCATGTATGTAACCATTCTTGCTCTGAATATCCATTCAGAGATGGCAGTTACTATAGATGCATGTGATCATGACGATACCATGCAGCTATGTGTTAGGGCATGTCTGCAGAAATTAAATACGCACAAGCTCTGGAGGGCAGTGTAGCGACTACTAGTGATAATAAGGAAGCTGATCACAGATAGAATGTGTCTAAAAAGAAAATGTAATAAGCATATAGTATAGAATTTACTAAAGGTCTATAATCGACAATTCCTATTTGTATTGTTGTCTAGCAAAATGCGCCATACTTTGCAAGCTCTACCAAAATAATTTAAGTTTAAATTTCCAGTCCAGATTTCGTATTTGTGCTTGGAATAAAAGTGCATTATGCTGGATTGCTAACACTTTGATAAATGCGTTTTAAGTTATCAACTAATTTGAGCAATCATTGTACCGAAAACTTTTACCTTTATCTGTAAGTTCACTCCATAATAATATGTAGACAAAATTCCAAATCCTATTGGAAATGACGCAATATGTAAAAATTACAACTGTTCTCATGGACGAAACTTGGTACTGCTTCTTGGAAACCACGATCATTTTGTTTTTGAAGACACGACTGGTGAAGCAATAAGTGCACTTAAAAACAAATGATGATACTTACATGAATTGTTATGAAATAATTGAACCGAAAGATTTTTTCACTGTGGTAAATTCTAGCAGTTATTTATTTTAGCTATGCCTATAAGAAAATGCTGTGGAATGAAAACCAATAGAATTCCAGACACGCTTACATTCCAGAATATTCTGGATATCACACAAAAAAGTAATAACAGGATTACGATGAGGAATAATCTTATTGGGGTAGGAGATCCAATTCTCTATCAACGTTTATTTTGGTTCTTTGGTCACCCTGAAGTGGTAGGGAACCTGATTATTTCCTGCTATGGTCCTTATGTCACATGTTAGGCATGCTAAGTGTGGAACAAAATCATATATTTAGACATGTTGAGAAGAGGATTTTAGGCCATATTTTTATGACAGTTACACTTAGTAATTTGGGACAGTTGAAGCATAGTGCATACATTTTACATAAACCTTCGCCACTTTCGTCATACTCTTCATCAGACAAATTTCGATAAATCTCGGCTTATGGTCAATGCAGCCCGGGTTCATTTCAACACATTTCTACCCATTCCATTTACCGCCTCTGTAAATCTGTTTCATTCAAACGGAGGTAAGGCATTTCAATATCTATTGTAATTTTCAGTATTAAAACAAGACAACTTGAAATAAAGCTTTAAGATTTTTATTAAAGACTGCGGAAGCATTCTTAGAATTTTAAACAAACAAATGCTAAAAAAAACAGTTTGCTCGAAAGCTTGGTTTTGAACATGGGTTTCTTTTTCAAAAGATGTATTTTCAAAGCACTTTCACAGTAGGAATATATTGGAATTATTCTTTAATTAGCGAAGAAGGTTCTCATTGTACATAAATATTTTCATGAAATATAATCGTACCATAATCCCGTTTGCCTTCAATGCGTGTCTATGGTTCTTTATACCTACCCTGGCTTTATGGTGACGGAGCAGAAGTGCAGCTCGTGAAGACAACAATACGATTGTAGTCCAGAGACATCAAACTCGTGGAAGCAATCCATAGATAGAAAGACAGACTGCAATTAAAACCTTTCCCCCATTCTGGTCATTGAAGCGCTTGAATTTTATTACAATACCGTCCTATTCTGTGTTGTCCATCGTTCTGCCCTGCCTGGGTGTATTGGATTTAGTGCTCCACTAAAACTTGCAGGAGTTGTAAAATGCATTCTGTGACATTTATCAAACCAAACTAGTTCAAAACCCTTCTGCGTGTTTCGAAAACTGTTCTAAACAAACGTTTTTATAAATGTGTGCTAAATACACAGTGCACATTCTTACTCCACTGTGTGCAGAAAGTTACATATTTGAAAATGTGTTTTTCATTCATGGTTTTCTCCATCGACTATCGTTTATTTGTATATGCCTTCCACAATCTAATCTAGCAAAGGTTTATTCTTCTGCATACCTCAAGTGGAGACAAATGTTTCCATATATAATTCCATTATATATTTCCTCATAGTCACAAAAATACTGATAGTGAAATGTTTCAGTACGCGTCGCTATATACTGACCTTGAATTTCCATGTTTTTTCGTGACAACGCGTGAAAGAACTTAAGGTTGGCGGTACTTTAAAAAAATCAAATGAAGTATTGCAACTTCAAACACAAAAAAAGGCCCACCTCCCTGTCTACCTTACATTCAAGATGTCCCAGTTCGAATCCTGGTTAGGATGACCTATCTGGATAGGGTTTTAATCCGTGGTTTTCTCGTATCCCGTGAAGAAAATTTTGGGTAACTCCAAGCTCTAGAGATCCCGAACCCATTTGAGTATTCTTTCAACCATTTGATCCATTTACCGCCCAATTTGACCTACCCGGCTAAAGGATGCTATACTTCAAGCTAAAAATCAAGCAAACAAACAATATCTCGGAAAAGACTAATACCTCACATTATTGGAGATAATTGTGTACTATGGATTCACAGAAAATGTTCCAGAAAATTCAAATTCTACATTTTATTTGTAATGTAAAGATTATAAACCTATTGTATTTTAATCAAAATTGTTACAGAAATGCTTATAAATCAAAAATACTAAAAACGTTTACACGTTAAGGGTAGCTTGGGGCGGGGGTGTACTTAAAGCTTTTGTGGTCGCATCTTTGTAACATACTGCATATGAATACTAAGCTCGGTATTTATGCGACATTTGGTTTGGGAGTTATGGTGATCACCTACATGGACGTTTTCTCCAAAACCGCTTTTGCTGTATTCTATTCAGGGTGACTTAGAACGTGTTTTCCGTTGAAACATTATTGAAATTTTGTGGGAATACTATGCTGCCTCTATCTAGATGGTAGTGCAGAAAACGTAAAAAATGTATAGCTATATTTAGCTCTAATGGATGGGTAACACATAAATGTTCAAAGTTTTACATATTAAAAAAGCTTCGGAAGTATAAATTACACTAAGTTCAGCAAGCGAGCTATCTCAAATGGTAGCGTGTATGGTTGGATTATGGAGGGACCACGCAATTTCTTTGATGGCGCCTCAGTTGCCAAATCAGAATTGATACTGCAATACCGTGAACACTAGAGGTAAAATGGATGTTACAGGAAGGAGACTACGCAATGTCTATCTGTCATCTATCTGGCTGTGAGGAAAATTGGGATGTGTGCCTTCCAATATCGTTGATGGCTACATACCAATTTCCGAAGGTGTTTCTTGACCGTCTTAATGTAACGAGCTATCATTGTGTCTGATTAAGGATTAAGAAGAGTGTGTATTCCGAGGCACCGGAGAATGATTTGCTTAAGATTGGATTTCAAAATTGTCCCCTGGTCACTGTGGATCTCCTGGGGAATTCCAAAAGGGCAGAAGCGGTTCACCAGTGCATTAGCCATAGTCGAATTTTCTTGAACGGGACCGCGTAAACCTCTTGCCACTTGGTGAAGTAATCCATGAGGAATAGCAAGTAGCGGCTTCCTGTTTATGTTCTTGCGAATTTGCCTGCCAAGTCGATGGCAATTCCTTCGAATAGCGCTATGAGGTTATGTTGTTACATCCGTCCGCGGCTTCGAGTCTATGGCCCATGAATTGTCAGTTTGGAGTGAATATTTTGGCACCACCTCCAGCTGCCGCTTTGAATATGCATCAAATAAAATCGGCTAAGCTATTCCAAGGTTTTATTTACACACATGTGACCTCAGTATTGCCGGTGATACACATTTTTATTTCACTTTCTCCTAAGGAGCACTAGCTACAATCATTTGGCTTCTCATCACACGTTCATGATCACCACGGAGTTCCATTACTGCGAGTGGCTCTTATAGATCGGAGTCCTTGGATCGCCGTCAGCTCATGCAGGTCGTTTACGGGATTCGTTATTCTGCGCGATTGGTCCTATTTCGCGATCTTCCAGCTGTTCCCTCTGAAGGTCTCTTCGTCCCAATGAACCTAATGGTGCGCTGAAGTTATGCACAAGGCTGCAGCACTCTTCTTTGCCTAGAACTTTGCGTAGAGGTTGCAGTTTTCCTAGCACGCTCTTCGGAAAAGGGCGTCTTTGTCAGAAGGACGTTTCCTTGTCCAATGCTTAGACGCGAGATTGTATTCTTTCAGTAGCTGAACTCAGTTTGTTCCTGCAAATGGCAGAAAACTAACAACCAAGCTAGGACAATGGTATGTTTGGTGGTGGATCTGCTGGTACGCGTGGGAATTTTTCAGGGTCTCTGCAATAACCAGAAGTCCCCTTTTTATCATCAAGTAGTTTCCTTCAGCCTAACAGATTTTTACTGAAGTAGAACAGCTGTCTCTTCTACTTACTGCTCTTCTGACTGCATACCCCTAATACGCTACTGACATATGCCCCTGTCCACGAAGAAGCTTATATCGGGAGTGGGAATTCTAGTATCACGGACTTTCGCAGGGTCAGGAAGGACCACTCAGCTTGGTCGGAGCATTGAAACTTTCTTTGTTCCTCTGTCAGCGGTTCGGCGCTGTTTGCATACTCCACCACGAGTTTCCGATTATATCTTTAGTTGCCTGGAACAATCGCATTTCTTGCTTATTCCCTGGCCTGTGCCACTCATTGACGACTTCTAGCTTTCAGAAGTCTGCTACCACTCCATTCGGGCTTGCAATGTGTCCTCGGTAGCGCACTCCTTAAGTAAACAGCTGATACTTGGGGTTAAACTTGACTTAAGAGTGACGAAGACTTTCGAACCATTCTTCATGTAACTCAGCCAATCATCAAATGGCTTACTTATAATAAGGACGTCGCCGGGTATCCTATATAGGCAACTCATAATGAATTCTATAAGTCTCTGAAACGTTGAAGGTTTGCTGTAGACCCCGAAAGGGATTAGCGTAAACTGCCAGGTACATTTCCAGTAATAAACTCTGCCCTCTCCTTGTCGTTGGGTTGAAGTGTTACTTGTCAGCACCCCAACTTGACGTCATGGGTGGAAAATTACCGCTGCTCCACTAAAGCGTTCAGAGTGTCAACAATTCGTAGCAGTGGAAAGTGCTCTTTCTTAGTGATATAATGCAGCATCCGGTAGTTAATGCAGTATAGATATACACCTCTCTTTTTCAATAGCACTACCGTTTGGGACCACAAACTATATTTTCCTTTATTATGCCTCTGTTCTTTATGTTCACCATTTGATTATCTATTTCCTTCTGCTTAGATAGTGGGACACAGCGAGGAGGCTGTCTAATAGTTCGAGCATCACCACTTCGATGCGAAGCACCACTATTTAGGAACGCCATAATTCTTTTCTTATAAGCTTAAAGTGCCCTGAAATCTCTCTAGCAGGTTGAGGATCCACCTGTTCCTACTTCATGATTACTTTTCAACCCCTCCTGGACGACAATAGTCAGACGCCCATATAGTTTCTTGGTGTTTGGTTGGTTCTTATTTATGTGGTGTTACTGAAACGGTTGGCTTACAATTTCCAAGACAGCCCAACTAAGCAGCTCCTGGTCGCCGTTGGTGGTACAAAGGTCCCTCAGTAAGACGTTAGCCTGAGCAGGATGCAGCGCATCCGCAAATAATTTCGTCTCCGTTTGTCCAGGATCATATCACTTATTGGGGGTATTTCTGCCCGCGCCTTCATCACCCTCTCGCTCCATGATGGGGCAACCCCCAGGGAACATGGGAGCCCCGCTGGTGTCCATATTTCTTCCGGATGATTAAAAAAGTTCTCTTTGCGGTCCAGGTGAGATATGTGACTCCAGAAGTCTACTTTGGCACTGAAGATCCGAAGGAAGCGTAGACCTAGGATAGCTTCCTCGGTGATTGCGCAACGAATATCCACATTTATAGCCCGTTATTGCCAAGGCTAAGCCCCAGATAAGCTTCCTCAGACGGGGCAGGGTTTCACCATAGGCGTGTTTCTGAAAGGCGTTCTTTGTAACAATCTTCCACCACATTTGCCCTGGTGTTTGTCATTGGGGCCAACGTGTCTACCGGTTACCTGTAAGGGTGGTCCCAATTACATATTTGCCATATAATTTCATGCTTCCCAGTCAAGGTGTTCTATGTGAAGCAAGGGAAGAGTTTTTATGGCACCGATGTGTCCATACTCATGCCGGCACTTAATAGTTTTTCTGATCCTCGACACGGTGCGCCCGCAGTTCGTCCTTATGCTTTCGGGCTCTCAGCGACTCTAGCACGCAGGTTCCCGCGTCCAGTTATATGACGGTTAGGCTGTTGTGGTGACAACAGTTCTTTTCCATTGTTACATCTTTTTAACCAGTCATAGGTAGGTTTTCCGGCCGTCATATTTGCCGCTTTGTTGTGGAGATTGCGACGCCAGTTATGGTCGTTGTCATTACGATCTTCCGCCAAGAAAATCTGTTGCTTCACTTCATCTATTAGCTCCTTGAGGAATGCGCGAGCTGCCTTTCCAAAAATATAATCTGCTAGTAAATCCGCTAGCAGCTCTATCTCCATAACGAATTCTAGTAGGGTGTTTCTCAGTTATTGGAGTCTTCCCTTCAGCTGCGTCTGGAAAGCGGCATCCTGGCGATGTTTTCTATACGGCCCAACAACAGCTTAATTAAATCGTTAGTAAGCTTCCGGCGGGACTGATGCAAAGGGATTCCGCTGATTTCCACTACAGGGCAGCGAAAAGTTGTGTCATTTTCTTCGCCCTCGACGATCCATTGTAGTTAAGAATTACCCCAAACTGCCGCTTAAACACCGTACAAAATGGAGTACCGTTAAATTTTCATTCGCTTACTCTTTTGACATTAGGTGATCCCTTAATCTTGGGCCCCTCTAAATACATAGGCACAGATCTCGGCTTCCAAGACGTGTGCAACTCCCCTACTGCGGTTCAATTCATCCTCTTGCTTTGCTTCGCCCTCTGGTTAAGACGGTCACTAATTATGCTCTCTATCATCGTTTTCTTTTCTTTGATCTGTCCGTCTATACATTCCATTTTTCCTGTTCATCTAGGCACACTGCAATCGGATTTATCTTCTCTTCTATGCCTGACTTAATTTCCCCTAACTCCTTTGCGATGTTGTCTTTCAAGTGTTTCACGAGGCATTCATCTCAGTTTTAAGGTTCAAGTGTCAAAACTCAGTTCGTATTTCATATTCTACGCCTTGTTGTTCACTTCTTCATTTACATGCTATGCTTACGTCTGCATGTTCTGAATGACGGCATTCACTGTCGTAATTTCATTTCCGACTTCCGAAGTTTATATTCTTCGTTTAACTCCTTTTTTTCCGTTCCATATTTCATTTCTGTCCTCATTTTCTTTATTATATATTTCATGGACTTTATTTCGACTTCTAAATCTGTAATCATTTCCTTTATCGTGGCATTTAATCCCACTCTTCCTACCAGTGTGATTTGTCCAATTTACACTGTCGTTTCACTTAGTTCTCACTGTCATTTCACTAAAGTCATCCCGTTAATCTTTTACTGTGACTTCCCTTAAATCACACTGTCACTGCAGTGGTGTGATCTAGTGCATTCACTGCGACTTCATTTGTCTTCGTGACGTAGCCGCGTAATGAAATACGAGCGAAGGAGTCTCTTCGTAGGGACGGTTCACCCATTGTGGAGTTGAACGCAAAATCCCTCCTAATCTCTTGCAGCAGCAGTATTACTCGTCGCCAAAGTTATCCCAAACTCGCTCAGGGGGTAACAATCAATGTCGCATCAGAAACCCATCGCTAACTCACTAACTCACCCCTGACTAGCAAGAGCGCTCGCTTATATAGCTACTAGAAATTTCCAAGAAGCGTGATAGCATTGTCAGGAAAGGGAGAAAGGCAAACCTCCAGAAGATTCCGGTTAACTGTCCAGAGCGCTTTTGAGGTTTACGTTGGGCCAGAGTTCTCTCATGTCTGCTTATCTATGTTTATTTCTCCAACTGTCCGGTCTCCAACTTGCCGATAACCTTGGGCAATAGCCGCTGTACCAATGTGCTATTTCCGTTAAAATCTCGCTATTGGGTGCAATGTAATACCTCCTCTCCACCTCTACAATAGGTAGGTGGTAAAATACCAGATTACAGCATTGTAACAATATGGGAAACGTAAATTAGGGTTTTCAGATATGTATTCAGACATTGTTGTCTGTCGTTCAGTTTACTTGTACTGTTTATTGCATCTTTAATGTAGTAGTTTGATGTATATAAAAATTACTATAATCGCCCATGTGGGCCAATTGATTTTTTACAATATTGTCTGGAATCTGGAAAAGTGACCTACGGGAAGAGGATGATGGTTTCTACTTGCTCAAAATATCAAACCAGATCACCATTAGCCTGGCTATATGATCACATGCCCAGTATCATATCCGGAAAGAGCAAGCTTGTGTTATTATATGCACTGCGCCCGTTCCCTTTAACGGCAAGGCACAAGTTAGCGCATGTATTAACCGTACTGAAGTTCTTTACACATGAACAATATACATGGTCGTTATACTCAATAAATGAACATGATTGTAAGCATGAAACAATGACATAGTTCTCGACACATTCTTTCATGACTCTAGATGAAATATACTCTACACAAGTTTAATGATTTATCAGAATTGTTGCCTGAATTTCATTTAATACAAATATGATGTGGTTTGTAACAGTCTTTAACAAGTACTTTAAACAACATTTACAACGTGCTCAATTTTACCCCTAACAGTCATAATCATTATATAAAAAGCGCCCAGCATCCGAAACTCTCGTTTGATACCATAATTAAATGTCATGTAATTACTGATAAATATTACATGTCCAACAAATCCCAAAATGAAAGCTAAGGCATATCATCTACCCGAGTCAATAAACCCGCCCGGCACAGAGCTATTGGAAGAGAAGCCCGAACTCTTCACGGCTATTGCCCAGAAGTCTCTCATTTAGTCTCCGTCACTCCTCTGTAGGCAGCAGTCAACCCAAGCGTCATCATGAACTAATACGCGGCGCTCTAGCGCTCCACGCCATAAACATAAATTATATGAGTGGATTGGTTGAAAATATAATGATACCTTGTGCCAAACAATAAATTTGGCACACATATAAGGGAGGTAAAATGAAGCCGGGTCGGATTTTATTCTGTAAAATAATTCCACAAATTATCTTAAAATGTATACATATTGCTTTTTACTTTTCGTAAAAGGATTTGTTATACCGTACATTAGGTATAGCGACAGCGTTTCGTCTGTTAACCTGATAAGACTATGCAGTTGAAACGACCAAAATAATATACTAAAAAAATAAATATTCATCCTTATTCTGACATCTTTGATTGTGTAAATTATGAATTCACACAAAGTGAAGGCGCCATACCATGGTATTTAAGGATGGTGGCCATTCTGTTTTCAGTGCAACATGCCAGCTTGTGAAATATAAGCTTTATTTTATTGTTACTATATCCATTATTTAATCACAGGTAGTTGAGAAATGTGAGGGGCAGTCGCCGCGCCGTCATCTGAGGAAGCTGCTCGGAGCCACGCCGCCGCTGATTTGCCGGCCGTTCTCCCGGCATTAGCCGGGAGCTCGGCCACCACGCCACCGGTGACCGGCCCTTCTTGGGCAGCGGTCACTGCATTGCCACGGCACCAGCAGTCTCACTGTTCTCTTGCAGTCAGCACCACACCTTACCTCCAACCACAGCAGTAGCCAACAGCACCACGTCTCATCACCACATCCATCGCAGCAGCCACCACCACAACATCCTACACCACTGAGGTGCAGCGCAGTGATTTCCGGAGTTCCTCGAGATTTTCCTACAAGATACATACTATCCGCAGCTCAACACCGGTGGCCTTCTACCTTGAAGGCCACACGCATCATCACGTCTCGAGGACCAACCACCTTCGTCCGCCTGGCACTGGCTGATCCGGCCGACCGTGAAGCTGCCTTAAGGTCCGGCCTGCCCCTGTTAGGGCAGGTTCTTCGCGTAGAGGCCAGCAGATTGGAAAGTCACCAGCCTTGCCGCAGATGCTGCTACGGTCACGACTCTACAACCTGCGCTACACCACCCCGGTGCCACTACTGCCGTGCACTGAGCTTGACAACACAGTGCACCAGTCATGATCTCCGTCGCCGACGTCGGTACTGCGCCTCCTGCAACGGCCACGGCCACTTAACCGGGCAGGCGCAGTACCCACTTTACCCACGAAACCATCGACCACCACCGCGTGAAACCGGACTTCAAGACCTACACACCATCAGCACAGCCTTGTCATCCTCACTCAACACATTCACACCAGCTGCCTGCAGCGATTGGACGACACCAACACCTCAGTCAGTGGCCTGGGGGAATCCATCGCCAGCCTGCCACCGACAACAGCACCGCCAGTTCCGACAGATTCCCTGGAGGAGCTCCGGCACACATTATCAGGTCATGCCGACCTACTACGATCCCTGAACACTACGATGACCGAGTGGACTTCTGTGCTCTCCGGACTGAAGAGTGAGCAGGAGCGAACCAGCGTCCACTTGGCGTCACCGGAAACTCGCTTTTTATCGACGACACTACCCAACTACTACCGACAATCAGAGGGCTCCTATCGAGGGCCGCGCAACAACCACTGAAATGATGTAATAAAAACAACGCCATATCCCTTCCAAATCCTATCCACGCAACTCCCCATGGTGGCGGCCAGGGCTTCGGTCATGGTCGTCACCCGGACACATCCTTACTCCACTGCCAGCGCAGTAAGCTGGTAGGTATCCTACCACGCACTAACGGGGGTGCAGCAGTGGAATCCCAATACCTTTCCTAACTTCTCCTTCTACTCCACGCTCAATCGTACCTATTCCCGAAAACCCCAAAAAATAAAAAAAAAACTCTCGCCAGTATTTCCCCTCTCTAGCCCTCCTTCTTTCGCTTTTCTCACTCTCTCCTCTATTACTACTCTCTCCTATACTATTTCCAGTCTGCCCCTTATCTCTGTGTAACTAATACGAAACAGAATAGTTTGAAAACTGATGCAAAACTGGACTGTTAATAAAAATTAAAACACAACTAAATTATTTTAAGGTACACAAATATATGTATTTTCCTCAATCTGCTCTCCCTTGGTAAATGGTTTACGTACTCAATTATAGTATGAAACTGTTGTAACTTCATAAATATTATTTTATCGAAACTTTGTGAATCACAAAACTTGTGGGAAACGTTGTCAGTGTATAATTTGCTTGTGTAGTGTTCTTCAAAGACCTGAATAGTAAGCGACATATTTGAGTGTTTTGGTTTTTTAAACTGTGGAAATCCTCCCATTTGTACAAAGTAATTAAGATACGATATTATAGCCTAAACCCTTAGTGAGGCCTGGGGTATGATATATACAAAGATGGACACAAACCTAACCAGACGTAAGGGACAAGAAGGAAGCGGTGTCACTTGATTCAGCAGTTGTAAACAGAGGATCAATGTGTACTGCCCGTGCCTGTCAAACCTTTCCTATAGGATACGCTTCAAACAGGTGTGAGTAACTCCGTAACGATGCTTTGTGGTTTTGTGGGTGGTTGATAAAAGATATTCCACTCTTCAAGATGTATCGTTCCTTAGAGTTTGTCGCAGATGGCCTGAAACAGCATGTATACAAACAAAGTTTTAAATGTGCTATCTGTGGTTTCGTGGTAGCATATTCTATACGAATCAATTATTCATCCAAAATTTAAAAATTATCAAAACGTGTCGCCTACAGTGGATGAAATACAGTCATTGAAAGAGTATGGAGTGAAAAGTGTGTGGGGAAAAGCGAAAAGAACGGGCAAAAATATGTACAGGACGAGATTTGGAGACTTAAGGAGAGGGGCTGAGAAAATAATGGAACAACGGGAGACAGGGAATAAAAACTTGTATTTTACCAATAACACGAGTAGAGCTATAGACGTAATGTATGTAATTGCACAATGTAATCTAGAAGTTATATAAAGAAAAGACGAAATTTTTAATTGGGCAAATGAAATCCATCAGTTGAACTTCTTCGCTGGTCGTTGCGAAAGGATATCTTACAGTAATAAAGGACTAAAATGAAATTCTGCATACCTCAAATACATTGGTTTACTTGTTCGCGCTCACTAAGCTACCTGACCACAGTATTTCTGGCGCAACGGACACGGATAAATATTTTCTCATTGAGTGTGAAATGAGGTTTCTCTGAAGTCACTCTAGACCACCTGAACAGCTTTGGAAACAACAACAATATTTGCTGGTACTAGTCGGCCATGATGAGTGCATGCGGTGAGAAGAGAAAATAAACAGTTATCAAAGAATTGCGTGGGGCATAGAAGGACAGTCAGGTGAAGAAAACATCTGCAGTTATGAGTTGCAATTACAATGAGGCCGAGGCCTACTAATGTAGTATCGTTTTCATTGTGCAAACCTACATTCCCCTATCGCCTTGTCCCTCACTCCTCTCGGATTCGCCTTTATGAATTTCGATTCTCAACAGAAACAGTGGCGCCTTCCTCCTAGGGCACTCAAATCGTGACCGACTAATTGCAAAACTCACGTGATAACATGTTTTAAGTGAATATTATGTATCACTGATTCATACTTATATCTATGGCTATAGCTTGAAGTGTACTTATACATTATATAACTGTTGGTATACTAAAGCAAAGTTCACTTATCGTTAGCTGAGAATGTTGTCTTTATCGTTGTGTGTTTATTAGAGATGAAGCTGTTTGGTGTTAACATTGAATGCACAGAGTCAATTGGTGGCATTTTTAACAAAAAAAAATCTGATGTGTTACACTCACATAACTTTCCCTACTCTTGTACAACCTAATTTTACAAACGCCTATTCTCCATATGCTTCATGTTAATCGAGATATCGAGATGTCAATCTTATTGGTAATTTTCATGTAGATGCAAGGAAAATATGGTAGCTTTTAAGCGATAGTCAAATATTTTAACGCTGGTTGCTATGTGACGCATTCCATTCTCTTTGCATGTCCAGGACATAAAAAAAATGAATAACGAATTTGAGAAAAAGTATAAGTATTGGAAAATTTAAGGAAATAACAAGCAATATCTCGAAAACGGTTCACTCAACAAAAGAAATGTATATGACATAAGTTGTGTATTTTAACGCGATCTACATTTTTTGTGTAGTAAAAGTTTGTCTATCTCTTATGGTTTACCAGTTATGCAAAAGTCGTTCACAATGAAGAATACTTTTGGAGACATTCCCAGAAAATTCGAGATATACATTTCATTTGTCATGACATTACCCTAAACATATGATATTTTCATCAAAATCGTTAGAGCCATTTTTGAGAAAATTAAAATTTTCGAAAACTCTTCCATGTAAAGGGTAGTCTGGGGTGGGGGGATTTTCTTGAAAACCTTCGTGTCGCATCTCTGGAAGATACTGAACCTAAATACCAAGTTTGGTGCTTATCCGATTGTTCGTTTTTGAGTTATGCTGTTCACAGACACACACAGACACACACACACGGACGTTTCCAAAAATGCTTTTTTTGGATTCAGGAGGTCTCAAAACGTGTATTTCCGGTGAAATCTCGGTATCGAATTTTTGGGTGGAATGCAATACTTCCCCTACTTACTATACGTAGTAGAGAAAGTAAATAACCTGCAAATTGGTTTCCAAAGGAATACACTTGTTCTGTTTTCACTAAGCAAACTGAATAAAAATGAATTTATTAAATAACAGGATGCAAGAGCTCCCTCCTTTAGCAAATAGCGTTGGCAGAGACGGAGGTCAGCAACTGAAACAACAAATTATGCTAGTTATTGTTCAATGTTTGGAGAAAGTCTATCTTACTTTGCTTGCATGCGATTTTCACAAGAGCAGGGCAGCAGTGATTTTGTTAACAAAGCCTGATGTCATCCAGGCCAGGGATCAGAGGAGACTGAGGGACAAGGCGATAGTGACATGTACACCCGTGGACAAACAAATATGAGTAATGTCTTGAACACCAACATTTTCTAAGTCCTACACGACACAGCGCCTTCTTTACACCGCACGCAATAAAGCTGTGTAGTCGCTGCACCAAGTTGTTGTACAGCACTACTAAACATGCTACCTTCCACGTGTCTTCTCTGTAGCGCTGTGGCAAAGCATAGCGTATTTCTATGGTTAATATCTGAGTTTCGCCTCTCGCATGTAGCAAATGTGGCATGATACAAAATACGTGGCTTCACAATTTCATCATGGTCTCATATCTGTATCTTGTTCGATTCAAAGGATGGTCTAGGTATGTTGTGGCAACTTGACAATACACTGAACAGTGCGCAGTACACGGTAATGCTTGAGAATATTTTGATTTCCCTCTGTGAGGAAATGACATAGATGGAATTGTTTGAACTTTTACAGGATAATCATCCTGTCCACAGATATCTAAAGACTTCAAATTTGTTCTCAGAGAGGGCACGATATCAGAGTAATAGATTGGCTCTCCGTTCACCAGATTTGAGCCCTATTGAAAATATGTGGGCTAAGGTGGAGTTTCCCTGCCGTTTCGCGAAGGATAAAAAACGCTTCTGGACAAAAACTCAAGAAGCCTGTGATGTTGTAGCTTCTCGTCCAGGTTACTATAAGGATTTAATTTCATCTATAATTCGAAACTCAGCGCAGTTATACGTACTCGTGGTCCATATACCCGATATGAATTTTATTTTTATGGGTTTTCTTTTTAGAGGATAATAGTTTACTTGCATTTATTTCTTTATTTACTTAAAACGAGTGTTTTAGTAGATTATGCTTTTCTGTACATAGATATGCTTAAAACTTCGAACTAAATTTATCTTAATGTAATATTATGTGTTAATCATCCACTCTAAAATTAACAACATAAAAGATAACGAGATTTGAACCAAAGTGTCTATAAGTAGAAACAGTGCGTTCTGAACGTCTTGGCTAACGAAACGTTATTTCGTGCAATGTTTTCAGTAGCTTATAAGCGTTACCATCGAGAAACACCATAATAAGATGAATATTCCAATCATATGTACAGACCATTCTACAGTTCCTGCATTTGCGTTGTGATCACAGCTGTTACGAAGCTGCACAAAGCCCTCCGATAGCACACAGAATCTGGAGATGACTCATTTTTGTCCACGGCTGTACAGTTGCACAACAAAAACAGTGCTATAATTCTAGGCCTCAGCCCCCTAGTAAATGCAACTGAAAGTGCGGATGTCTTCTCTACCTGACTGTCCTCTCAATGCCCTGCCCACTAGTTCCGTAATGGTTTAATTTTTCTTCCTACCGCACGCACTCATATCGTAGCCGACTAGTACCTGAAAATCTTGGATGCTGATCAAATTAAGTTATTTCCGCTTGCCTAATATTTTGGCTAACAAGAATCACTGCACTAACTACTGTGCTAGCTGTAATGGAAAATAAGAGGGAATACCAAGAATCGGCACAACTTTTACTTCAATTATTATTTTGAATGTTTTGTAACTAGGCTTTGAATACGCATATTATATTTTTACACTCTAAAAACTGTTGTAACTAGAATAATATATAGCTTTTACAATGGTATTAGCTAGTACGTGTGCTTTTAGAAATTCTTAAGCATACTAACTTCCCAAATTACACCATAGAAGTTATCTTTCGTCTGATGATGTGTCTCTCAAAAAGAGATATTCCCTTACGATGTTAACATTGAAAACCTTCTTGGCCTTAAATGTTCAGGTAATCCGATAATTCAGCAGAAATTCAATTAACTTCAGTATGGTTAGTCTCAAGAAGTTGGGCGCAATTTATAACAATGCCGAATGGTTTTATAGATATAAAACCGCATTTCATTACTGAGGTCCTTTAATGAGGTCTGTGCTGCCATGGTTTCCATGTGGCCAGGCTTTTGGTTTGGCGCTCGTGGGTGTGAGGTAGTGCATTGCTCGAGGTGTGCGTCGACTCTCTGCTGGGCGCTCTACGCGACCTGGAACCTCGGCCAAGCAAGTAGCGGTGCGCATGCTGCTTTGTGGAATCCATGTAAAATAGTCCATCTAAGTTGTGGTGCAGTTCAGGACATCCCCATCTGCTGTTCAGGGTAAGCGAAAATTTCATAGTGAAACTTCAATTTCGTTGTTTTTATTGTTGAAATAACTTGACCCGTTTTTCCTGCATGTTACCTATTTGCTAATTCCTGAAACCTAGCCTGATTAACTTATACTACAATTCCGGCACGCAGGTGATGGTTAGAATAAGATAGTGGCTTAATAACTTATTTCAGCTTATTGTTTCCATTCCGCTTTTTTCTAAAAATGCATAGTGGAATTAACTTCTCTCAATTAGTGTTCGTGTTATTACATTTCTCTATTCACTTATTATATAAAATTGATTATAAATTTCCTTTATACTAATAGATATATTTCGACCAGCCAGCCAGCTTTGAACGAGAACTGCATTTTGCCGCCCATTACATCATACTAAAATTCGGCTTGTCTTTTCCGTGCACTTTAAAAATTCCAAAGTATATACAATTACACGCCTACAAAATGGGCATTTATTAAACTGTCCAGGCAATTTTAGGAGTGAGACCTATAGCCACTTTGTCTCATTTTAATTCTACTCATCATGTTTATGTAAGCTGAGTGGAGGCAGAGCCGTATTTGGGAAAGTGTGGCCGTACAGCTATCCCATTCTGTTTAAATAGAAGATTAGCACTTTACAGACTGGTGATCAAGTTTTAATTAAGTTATTGTTACTAAATTGGTAAAGTATTTGTATAAATTTTCAATATATGGTTTTATTACTTTTCCATAACTTTAAGTAGATTTCTCTATTTATCAGTGTACTGTTTTTGAAATTATCAGCTAAAAATAATTCCCATTATCTTTTTACATGAGCATTGAATTCAAATCCCAAATTCTTTATCAGTCTTATTTTATTGCGTGCAGTAAGGTTGTTAATGAGCAATATTTATTACTAATAACTGTATTACTATTATTAGGTTTCCGGCCACTTGAAAATTCATGAACTCTGAATGCATGTGCTGTTGAGCATGCCAACGAATTAGCAACTTATAATTATTGCAAAATATTTTTCTTCCTTATTTCAAAACTCAACTTCAATCTATCACGGTCAGAAAATTAAAGGGCTAAAAGATACTGCAGATTTCATCAGAAACGAAGATGAAACTTATTTGAATAACCTTCTACATTGATATTAAGGAGTTACTGCGGACCTCACTTCAATATACATCATATACTAAGTTAAAAACTTGTAAATGATGAAAACCTCCCATGTAGGATCAGTACTATGAAACATTTATAGATGATATTGTAACAATTTATCTCATTTATTCAAGTTAGGCACCTGCAATAGAGAGTTTGAGAGTAGCAATACATCTTTCCAAGAAAGACAGAGCTGCTCATAAAAAGTCCATACTCGTGGAAAACAAAAGGTCTCTCATCGCCGGGACTGTCGGATTAATTTAATCTGAAGTTGCCTTTATTACCCTATATCCCTTTTCTCACTTATTATATATTACGATGGGATGCATTTTTTACAAATATACTGTCGTTACTTTTTCGTCATATATAAAAGCTTTGAAACAATGTAAAATTGTGATTCCATGTCAGTGACAGTAAATTTAAATAAATTTATCAATGACTCACTGTAACTGCGTAACAGTTACATCTATAGCATTCTAACTGGTAATCGTGTGACGAATCTAATAGAAAGCAATAACGTAATCCATTATAATCGGCGATACAAATGCCATGTTTTGATGGAAACTAGCTAACAGCATACAAATTATACATTGCATCTTCAATTTTACTATAAATATTTATGGAAGCATCGTAAGCTGAAAAAATGTATTTGCATTTAAAGAAACTTAGCTTTAGAAAAGCCAGGTAATGCTACAGCATATTTTAGTATCTCTCCTCTCCCCTTATTGTGCTACATGTGCTACAAGAGCCAGCAAACAGTTATGTGACTCACCTTAAGCATCTGCAATAAACGATATGGGTCAATAAGAACGACTCTAGTTTATTTCAAAACATTTCACTACCTTTATTTGTAACCACATCATTAATTTGTTATAGCTAGTATTTTTTACTTCTGTAATACATATAGGAGGTAGCGGAAATGTTGCGTTCCACCCAAAAATTCGATACCGAAGTTTCACAGCAAATATATATTTTGAGGCGCCTTGAATCCAAATAAAGCATTTTTGGAAACATGGCCACGTGTGTTTCCGTGTTCCTGTAAACGGAATAACTCAAAAACGAAAACTCGGATAAATACCAAACCTGGTATTGTCGGAACCTCCTTTATTTCACTCCATTACGGGGGGTAGAGCACAGGACCGAGATCTAAAGTAACCCATTACACATTTTCCTAACACGAGGTCCGACGGGGGCAAGCTTACAAAATACTTTTAACATTTGAAAACTACCAAAATATGAATAAATCATCATGGGCTAGGATGGAAGGAACCACCTACATAAATAATTCACATAGTATGAAGTTAGAGGTCAAATATATTATGCCAAATAAAAGTGATACACTTTACCTTCTTGTTCGGCGAAGCGCCATGCCTAACACACGTCTTGCTAGTCCCAAGGGCAAGGCTCTAAGAGAGGACGCAAGCTTCCTGCTACCATAAGGTAAAACAAGCTTTACTCCTCCCCTTCTGCTACGTCACTACCTGCTGTCATTGCCAACCTAAAGGTTAACCATACAATGTTGCCACACAACATATCACAGTGTTACCAACCTCACATGCCACAGTATTTAGGTTCAATATCTTCCGAGGATGTGACACAAATATTTTCATAAAAACTCTCCTGCCCCAAACTATCCTAACATTTTTCGAAACTTTTTATTTTCTAAAAATGCTTCTAACGATTGTGATAAAAATATCATATATTTAACATGTTTACATGACAAACAGAACGTATTCTTGAATTTTGTGGGAAGAGCTTACGAAGTCCTCTTCATTTGGACAGAATTTTGTATAATCTTGTATAATCGGTAAAGGATAAGCGCTAGACGAAGATGTAAAACACAAGAAATGTAGATCTCTTGAAAACACACAAATTATTTCAAATAACTTTTTTGTGGCACAAGGCGTTTCTGAGATATCCATAATTAAAGGTTCGAATTATTCATTTCTTGTTCATTCTTTTGACGTATTTTCAACATCCAGCTGTTACTTGCGATTACATGAAAATATTATGGAATTTTAAGGCCAGCATACAGCGTCCAATTCTTAAAAATTTCACTGTTGCTGTTCTGTTTGTACCAATAACGGAATGTGGAATTTATATATTTCTGCAAAGGTTTATTTGAATTAAAATTTAGCAGATGGAAAAATATGCTCGAAAACGAATAATTTGTGCACCCACTAAAAACGATAGAGGATGGAGAAAGTCATGTGAATATATCACATCACATTTTTAATATCATACAATTATAGCTAAATGTTATAGTGATAATATTTACGCAAGTAAAAATTATGGTTAAAAGCGATAGATGTTTTTGTTTCGCTTATTATGTTTTAGAATATAACTATTTAAATGGTATTTATTGTAACATTTATTGCCTTTAAATGCAGGGAAACATTTAGTTATACAATTCCTTTCAAATCCTCGTAACTTATCAAACCAACCACCATATGAAGCACTTTAGTCACAGTTAAAGCTCTCCTTTGTCTTTGCGGTTTTGGGGATTACAAAGAGAAAGAAAGTGGGAAGGGTGTGTGATACGTAAATTAAAGAAATCGCACACTAATGACATCTGACTCTGGATTTCTGGTTATTAAACAATGAGATACCTTTTCTTTTATTCAGTATAGAACAGCTTGGTATAATTCTTGAGCTTCCCGGAACATCGCCAAGAGATGCATAGCATTTTGGGTGAGCTGGGTCGCTGATTAGCCAAGCATCAGCAAATCGGCAAAGGTGTTAAATATTACATATGTGTAAATGCAAACAAAGCCTCAAAATGGCTAGAGTCGCAAAGCATTAAAATAAGTGGCAAAATTCCTTTTTATTTAGCCCAAAGGGCGAAACATTACCGAATCTGGCAAACCTGCTTATCACTATGGACTGCCAATTTCCACAAACTTTCACACAAAAAATGTCTTCAAAGAGATTGAATGTTGAATAATGATGCAACACAGTCTATTTTCTCGGCAAATTCTGCAATGTATTTGTTGTAATATTCAAACACCAGATTGCAAAAGAAAGATTCTTACAAATGCTACATGCACCTCAATTCTTGTATTTAAAACAGTTTCACTCCAAATGGTTAACCAAATCGTTATCCACAAAGTCCAAATTAAAGAAAAATATGAGGAATTCAGAATGCATTTTCTTCAGTCCCACAGGCTATAAATTCAACGTTTTATAACATCATAAGTGTAGTAAGTTCTTAGCTACTAAAACAAGATGCATTACGTTTACAAGAAAACTAAATAAAATCTACCCTCTAACAATACAAATGAACAATCATCAGCTCTCGTACACCAAAACTCTGAAGTTGCTTGGGATGCTTTTCGATGAAAAACTTTCTTGGATTGATCATATTAAACCTATAGGTACTGACCGCCTTAGGATGCTTAGTATTGTTGGATCAGTAGTGTATTCATCTGTAAAACCATCAATATTGAAAATGCTGGATCCTATATAATCCTCTGCAATTTGAATAATTCTTGGAGCATTTCGGACGAGCCCTATATCTAGCCTACAAATTAAAACTGATGAGCCACCTCTCCAGTTAGACGGAAACAACTCTTAATTTCATATACACTGAAGATAGCATCTAGACCATCCTCAAGGATATTTGACAACATATTCTTAAATACCCCATCTCCGCTGATTACTTCATCCATATGTAGAAGAATTCAAGACATATTGACCCAAGTTTGCATCCCTTTTCTCAAGTAATCACGCCGAATCTTTACAATTTTACGCCATGGAGAATCCAAATTCCTCATGTACATTTAGATCTCAGCAAAAATGTGAAGTCAGATACTATTACAGGAATATATTTGCAGTTATATAATGAAATTATTGCTGTTTATAAAATTAAAAGTCATATATTCACCGATGGATCAAAGACAGAAGAGCGATGTGGATATGCACTTGTTACAAATACAAACCAAACTGTTTCTTCCCGTTTGCCAGATATGTATTCCAATTTTTCTTGTGAATTAATGGCAATTCAGAAGAAAGTGACAATAGTTCGTTCAACTGATAGTGATCATTTAATAATGTTTACTGATTCCAAAAGTGCTCACCAAGCTCTTCAAGATCGATCCATATCTCACCCTTGGTATGTGACATTCAGCATACTCTTCAAACTATTCTAACAGAAGATCGTACTGTAAATCTTGTCTGAATCCCATCACACACCAGCATTAAAGGAAATGAACAAACTGACCTAGAAGACAAAGAAGCCAATCGCCATTTGTTTGTTGACAAATCCATCAAAATTGCGTGCCAGGATGCTGCATCACACTTTAAAAAGCGATCCATAACCTTTGGAAGCATCAATGAACCCAGATCTCAAACATTAAGTTGCATGCTACTATACAGGAAAACTACAGCCCCTTCCTATATACTGCCTTGAACCGCCAAGACCAGACACTTGCTTCTAGATTACGAATCGGACATACAAAATTCACTCACCTCTACCTCTTCACCAAATAAGCACCTCCTGAATGTTGTTTCTGTACCACAAGACTCACTGTTGAACACCTACTATGCAAATGAGAACAGTATGATAACTCGCAGAGCTGAAAAGATTGTCTCCTACCTCCGCACAATAGATACTCAAGTCTCCTTTCTAAAACTAAAGAAATTCATGTCTTTTTAACAAAATATAAAATGTTTCAATACAGTATTTCATATTTTCTCGTTCATATTTGAATACCAATTTTAATATTTATTTCACCATGTTAAAATTAACACAGTAAATCAATTATATACTTTATGTTCTGTTTATATGTTCTCGTTATGTTCTCTTTGTGCACATGTAACTGACTGTCTAATTATGAATTAATGTAATTAATTTATGAGTTGCATATGACCATGCAGTTTGCGCGAAGAAAAAAGAAGAGTAGTAATAACAAAAGTCGTATAAGAACCCATTACACCTACACTTGGAAATTCCTTTGGAAAACTACACCGATGCAGAGTTATTGTAATTCTTAAATTAATTGCTATGCAAATATTCTGCCATTTTACTGTAAAGTTATGTGTTTGAAGATACGTATTTTCAATACCGAGGCAGCAATATGTTTATTTGAAGTGGTGAAGTGCACTTTGAACAGAAAATGTAAAAAATAAAAGTTTTAGCTATTGTAACATAATAATTATCTTCCTCTGTAATAGTTCTATTCTCAACCAACGCGTGTCTTCCGCATTGGTATTGTTCCTATATTGAGAAACGAACTAGTGCGAATGCCTCTGCTTATAAGTAGGGAGTTTAACATTAACACAGTTTGATGAAGTTGAGAATGCTGCAAGTTAGCTACGCCGATTAGAGATATGTTGCTGCTTGAATTAAGTTGATTTCTCTTGTAATCACCGGCGCCGTTTCTGGAACAGCATTGTTCATTTGCAGTGAAATACGTATCAGGATCTGTAACCAGATTTATTGGTACTCTCCTTCCAAAGGGCGGGTTCTACAAATATTGTGGAAACGGAGCATTTTCTTGTTTTCCAGTTGATTAAATTCCCTTCGTATCTGCGTGCTCTCGCCAATTGCTCCGAGGTATTTTTAATATTGCCAGCTCACTTCGGAGTTAACATACATACTTCTGATCTAGGATGTCCTGCTTGAGTTCATCCACATTCCAACCTTTCCGTTCGTGACGATCTCAAGGGATATTTCCTAGCCTTAAAGTGAAGTGCGTTGAGGATGTCATTTACTTTTAGTTACAGAGTGTCGGGCAACAGCAACATCAACTGCATTGTGTGGAATATCTTTACAAAGAGCCAGTTTTATGGGGAGATGACAAGAAACAAATAACATTCTAAATGTAAGCAAAGCGGTAAATTTCTCTTGCGTTGGCAGGATTTTAAATTCCGATATTTATTGGATATTTAGGAGAAACTATAAGAAAATTATCTCATTTAAGCAATCCCATAAAGTGTCATTAATTGTTTACAAATTTCAAAGAAATTTGAAATGCGGTTACAAATTTTCTCCAAACTCTCATACATAATTTCAGCTCATTTGTTGCGGCGGTCCTTTAAGCTACAAACTACGTTTAATTTTATATGGGTTTCACCGAGATATTAAGTAACTCAATAAACTGTAATATAAAATTTAAATCCACATCTATTCCTGTTAAAGAGCTTTCTTAACACAAAGTTAATTATAATAAAAAAATCATGAACGATGTGTAAATTATCAACCGCTAATAAGCAATGGTATATATTTTTTCACAAACGTAAATGGTCAACTTCAGTGAGACCTCCGCGAAAGGTCACCTAACTCTCGCACGTCCTTGCATACGAGTAGATGGTATGATAACTAAATTTGTCATATGCCTTCTTAGTTGTACAGGCATGGGAGCCATCGACTCACCTCTCAGTTTCGAAAAACAATATTTCTGCAATTATTATAAACTAACGGGCAAATATTGAGAATTCAACTTCGTTCACCTGTAGGAATTGTTTTATTGTGTTTTGATTAAGTAGTAGTCCAGAAGTAAAAAGTGTTGGTTGCCTTACTTACAAAAGCTTTATCATCAACGCATTGTTTCCGGGCTTATGGCAGCGGAACTCGTTAAACCGTTAAAGCTGATTAACACTGGCAGCGAAATGTAGACCCAATTGCATGCAACGTTTGCTTTATAGTGAACATCACTATTTATACAGGGTGGACCATTTAAGTTGAGATTGTAAAGTATCTCCAAAACCAAGCGTTGCAGAAACAAGTGTTTTGAATAAAATCTGCTTGATATTATGGGGGAAAGTAAATGTCATTAGTCGTGTTTTATTTAGAGAACGTTGTAATGGTCATTTTAGGGTCAATTTCATTTGACCTAATTGTAGGTTCCCATTTAAAGAATTAAACTGATCCTAAAATGATTATCATAACGTCCTCCGAACGAAACCCTTTACTTAGACACTTATTTCTACAAATCTTAGTTTTGGAGATGTTTACAGTCTCAACTTAAATAGCCCAGCCTTTATAACCTATGCTAAATATAACATTATAGATATTAATGGAACCTCCTTCTGATAAAGCTTCTTGAGGGAGGTAAATTAAATGCCTATTTTTATTTCGTATAGCGTTGTAATGTCACCCGTCATCTTACAAACAACGCCATAGGATTGCAATTTTACAACTGAAAGCTTTATGAAATATGAATTGCAATTGTTGCGAACAAAACAGACAATTCACTCATCTGCGATTCATTCTCCCGAAGGTAATAAAATCATACTTTAAATGTCCACATTCAAGGCATCTCTCTATACATCTGGAAGATTATTATCATGTTGAAGAGTTTACTTCATTCATGCACTTGTGGGTTAAGGTTGAATATAAATGTACACACCACAGGTATGGATAACGCTAAATTTATTTACTCCGCGTACACAATATACCAACTATAATATAACAATCTCAGCGGTTCAAGTTCCGAAATACAAACGTCTGTTTTCGGCGGAAAGCCAGTCCGGACTCTCTGCCTTGGTGCTGCTTCCCGGCAGAGGTGACTTAGCGACCCAAACGCACAGTGTTCTTGTCACTCACTGCCCAGTGTCTCTGCTGCCCTCTGAAGACGTGCCCATCCTTGGAGACCACTTCCAAGGGGCGGTCAAATAGCCTCTGCTCTGTGTGGTGGTTAAGGCGCCTCACACTGTTAATGTTTACATTAGCTTACAATGAATATCGGGAAGCATCACATGTTCATATTAGAAGATCTCGACAAGCAAGGAAATTAATGTTTCACTCACAAGAAACGAAAATAATTATTTTATAAATTTGGAGTGAACTCAGCATTATTACACTCATTTACAGATGATTATGCAGCATTACGACTCAAAACTATGCATGTGAGTATAATACACACAGTATAGCAAGCAAAGTAATAGTAAAAATCTGATGTGTTACCTCACATAACTTTCTCTACTCTTGTACAATCTAATTTTACAAACGCCTATTCTCCATATGCTTCATGTTAATCGAGATATCGAGATGTCAATCTTATTGGTAATTTTCTTGTAGATGCAAGGGGAATATGGTAGCTTTTAAGCGATAGTCAAATATTTTAACGCTGGTTGCTATGTGGCGAATTCCATTCTCTTTGCATGTTCAGGACATAAAAAAATCTGATGTGTTACACTCACATGACTTTCTCTACTCTTGTACAAACTATTTTTACAAACGCTTATTCTCCATATGCTTCATGTCAATGGAGATATTGAGATATCAATCTTATTGATAATTTTCTTGTAGATGCAAGGGGAATATGGTAGATTTTAAGCGATAGTCAAATATTTTAAGCTGGTTGCTATGTGGCGCAATCCATTCTCTTTGCATGTCCAGGACATAAAAAAAATGAATAACGAATTTGAGAAAAAGTATAAGTATTGGAAAATTTAAGGGAATAACAAGCAATATCTCGAAAACGGTTCACTCAACAAAAGAAATGTATATGACATAAATTGTGTATTTTAATGCGATCTACATTTTTCGTGTAGTAAAATTTTGTCTATCTCTTATGGTTTACCAGTTATGAAAAAGTCGTTCATAACGAAGAATACTTTTGGAGACATTCCCAGAAAATTCGAGATATACATTTTATTTGTCATGACAATATCTTAAACATATGATATTTTAATCAAAATCGTTAGAGCCGTTTGTGAGAAAATTAAAATTTTCGAAAAATGTTCCATGTAAAGGGTAGTCTGGGGTGGGGGGATTTTCTTGAAAACCTTCGTGTCGCATCTCTGAAAGATACTGAACCTAAATACCAAGTTTGGTGTTTATCCGACTCTTCGTTTTTGAGTTATGCTGTTCACAGACACACAAACACACAGACAGACACACAGACACACAAACACACAGACACACAGACAGACACACACACGGACATGTTTCCAAAAATGCTTTTTTTGGATTCAGTGAGTCTCAAAACATGTATTTCCGGTGAAATCTCGGTATGGAATTTTTGGGTGGAATACAATACTTCCCCTACTTACTATACGTAGTAGAGAAAGTAAAAATGAATAACGCATTTGAGAAAAAGTATAAGTATTGGAAAATTTAAGGAAATAACAAGCAATATCTCGAAAGCGGTTCACTCAACAAAAGAAATGTATATGACATAAGTTGTGTATTTTAACGCGATCTACATTTTTGTGTAGTAAAATTTTGTCTATCTCTTATGGTTTACCAGTTATGCAAAAGTCGTTCACAATGAAGAATACTTTTGGAGACATTCCCAGAAAATTCGATATATGCATTTCATTTCTCATGACATTGTCTTAAACATATGATATTTTCATCAAAATCGTTAGAGCCATTTTTGAGAAAATTAAAATGTTCGAAAAATCTTCCATGTAAAGGGTAGTCTGGGGTGGGGGGATTTTCTTGAAAACCTTCGTGTGGCAACCCTGGAAGATACTGAACCTAAATACCAAGTTTGGTGCTTATCCAACTGTTCGTTTTTGAGTTATGCTGTTCACAGACACACAGAAACACACACACACACACACACACACACACAGACACACACGGACATGTTTCCAAAAATGCTTTTTTTGGATTCAGGTCTCAAAACATGTATTTCCGGCGAAATCTCGGTATCGAATTTTTGGGTGAAATGCAATATTTCCCCTACTTACTATACGTAGTAGAGAAAGTAAAAAATGAATAATGAATTTGAGAAAAAGTATAAGTATTGGAAAATTTAAGGGAATAACAAGCAATATCTCGAAAACGGTTCACTCAACAAAAGAAATGTATATGACATAAGTTGTGTATTTTAACGCGATCTACATTTTTTGTGTAGTAAAATTTTGTCTATCTCATATGGTATACCAGTTATGCAAAAGTCGTTCACAATGAAGAATACTTTTGGAGACATTCCCAGAAATTTCGAGATATACATTTCATTTCTCATGACATTACCCTAAACATATGATATTTTCATGAAAATCGTTAGAGCCATTTTTGAGAAAATTAAAATTTTCGAAAAATCTTCCATGTAAAGGGTAGTCTGGGGTGGGGGGATTTTCTTGAAAACCTTCGTGTCGCATCTCTGGAAGATACTGAACCTAAATACCAAGTTTGGTGCTTATCCGATTGTTTGTTTTTGAGTTATGCTGTTCACAGACACACACACAGACACACACACAGACACACACACACAGACACACACACACACAGACACACACACGGACATGTTTCCAAAAATGCTTTTTTTGGATTCAGGAGGTCTCAAAACATGTATTTCCGGTGAAATCTCGGTATCGAATTTTTGGGTGGAATGCAATACTTCCCCTACTTACTATACGTAGTAGAGAAAGTAAAAATCTGATGTGTTACACTCACATGACTTTCTCTACTCTTGTACAATCTAATTTTACAAACGCTTATTCTCCATATGGTTCATGTTAATCGAGATATCGAGATGTCAATCTTATTGGTAATTTTCTTGTAGATGCAAGGGAAATATGGTAGCTTTTAAGCGATAGTCAAATATTTTAACGCTGGTTGCTATGTGGCGCATTCCATTCTCTTTGCATGTCCAGGACAAAAAAAATGAATAACGAATGTGAGAAAAAGTATAAGTATTGGAAAATTTAAGGGAATAACAAGCAATATCTCGAAAACGGTTCACTCAACAAAAGAAATGTATATGACATAAGTTGTGTATTTTAACGCGATCTACATTTTTTGTGTAGTAAAATTTTGTCTATCTCTTATGGTTTACCAGTTATGCAAAAGTCGTTCACAATGAAGAATACTTTTGGAGACATTCCCAGAAAATTCGAGATATACATTTCATTTCTCATGACATTATCTTAAACATATGATATTTTCATCAAAATCGTTAGAGCCATTTTTGAGAAAATTAAAATTTTCGAAAAATCTTCCATGTAAAGGGTAGTCTGGGGTGGGGGGATTTTCTTGAAAACCTTCGTGTCGCATCTCTGGAAGATACTGAACCTAAATACCAAGTTTGGTGCTTATCCGACTGTTCGTTTTTGAGTTATGCTGTTCACAGACACACACACACACAGACAGACACACAGACACACAAACACACAGACACACAGACAGACACACACACGGACATGTTTCCAAAAATGCTTTTTTTGGATTCAGTGAGTCTCAAAACATGTATTTCCGGTGAAATCTCGGTATGGAATTTTTGGGTGGAATACAATACTTCCCCTACTTACTATACGTAGTAGAGAAAGTAAAAATGAATAACGCATTTGAGAAAAAGTATAAGTATTGGAAAATTTAAGGAAATAACAAGCAATATCTCGAAAGCGGTTCACTCAACAAAAGAAATGTATATGACATAAGTTGTGTATTTTAACGCGATCTACATTTTTTGTGTAGTAAAATTTTGTCTATCTCTTATGGTTTACCAGTTATGCAAAAGTCGTTCACAATGAAGAATACTTTTGGAGACATTCCCAGAAAATTCGATATATGCATTTCATTTCTCATGACATTGTCTTAAACATATGATATTTTCATCAAAATCGTTAGAGCCGTTTTTGAGAAAATTAAAATTTTCGAAAAATGTTCCATGTAAAGGGTAGTCTGGGGTGGGGGATTTTCTTGAAAACCTTCGTGTCGCATCTCTGGAAGATACTGAACCTAAATACCAAGTTTGGTATTTATCCGACTGTTCGTTTTTGAGTTATGCTGTTCACAGACACACAGACACACAGACAGACACACAGACACACAGACACACAGACAGACACACACACGGACATGTTTCCAAAAATGCTTTTTTGGGATTCAGTGATTCTCAAAACATGTATTTCCGGTGAAATCTCGGTATCGAATTTTTGGGTGGAATGCAATACTTCCCCTACTTACTATACGTAGTAGAGAAAGTAAAAATACGGTACTAATTGTTACAAATGTGTATTGTTACAGGAACTGGAAGCCAGCGAATAAATAAACTAATGATATGTTGAAGAAGAACACATTACAGTTGTAGATTACTTTAACTTGAAGAAACTGTTGTGGCACCTAAAAGCGTTGCTAGTTTGTTTATTTTCAAGCACTACAGAATGCTGACATGTCCTCATTAACTGAATTTCTAGAAGTGTGTCTTTATCCTGATTTTCCATTCCTGATAGAAGAATCCAGATGAATTACAGGAGTATGCTAGTTTTCCAATTCAGAAACAAACATACGGTAGACGAGGATGGAACTACCAATAGCTGGCACTTCTAAATTCTCTGGATAGCGATGCAACAATCTCGGCTATACCTCAGTTGAGTAATTTGCGCTCTATTCAACGGATATTAAGCTTCATTCTGTGTCTAGCATAACAACAAATTGCATTGCAAGACAGAAAGTTCGTATGGGAAATTGTTTAAATAATTTTCTTTCGTTTCTAGATATTTTTTTTTATTTAGGGAATAAAGGAGATCATTTACTAGAGCAAACACAAGTATCGCAGTGTTCAGTGTGGAGTATAAGTTCCTTTATTTGTCTTTATTAAGGACACACAAATGAAAATGACATCGTCAATACTATATAATACTTCTTATGCGTTCCCCTGATAGGTATTTGAAAATAATGACTTTCATATTCACGGTTATACATAACGGAGGATTGAAAGTACTGAATAAGTGGGGATTTACAGACACCACTGAATTTACAAACTTAAAATGTACCTAATAGATATTGTAGTTAAAACCACTAACTTCAGTGAAGCCCACCACTTTGGTCAGTAGCAATGTTTCTGCTTTACAGTTTGTAGGTCAAAATGGAATCCTGTTTGCAAAGAATCGGTAACTTTGTCTTTCTTTCAATGTTTCCATTATGCCTCAATTCATTTACCTCGAGCACTTGTTATAAGTTATGTGGCGGTGTACACTCTTCGCCACATGGTTCAGAGCTTAGGTTGGCTACGCAATGTCACTCCAACGTGGAAGATACCCCCTCCATCTCTCCCTTCGGTACCTTTTTTTTCGACAGAGAGACCGATTCCAAACTTCGACGATCAACACTTCTGACTTTGACCAGTTGCCAATGTCGTTGCCACGTTAGATCATCATTATATTTGTAATGTGTTTCTTTGTATTTAACTTTGGTAGAATTTGGGTATCTCTCATTAGAATATCGTTTACCATTCATAGTTCTAAGTTCTGAATTTACGGGGAAGGATAATATGGTGATTCAGTGAACTTCTAAAATTTTGTGCAACTTGTTATTAACTGTGTTAACAGCCACGGTTTAACTTACTGCGAATTCACTTTCCTTACGTTCTATGAACTGAGTTGACCAAGCAGGGAATTGCATTTTATGCGGTACTAATTACCATAAATGCAGCCTTTTTTTCCAGGTTTAATATCTGGGTTGTGATTAAGGGTTATAACCACTTAAGCTCATGTTAAGTGCTTTGCAATTATTTGCCAGTTTTTGTGATTCAGGTCCAAGTAGTCACTAAATAGAAACGAATGTGTTCACAGTTAACTCTCAATAGGGTTATAACATTAAGTCGCTTTGAGGTTTCATGTCCCTTATTATAACATCAATGATTTTAAAAATTCCTAGAATTACTGTTCCTGAAGTGTCCCTCTCGTTTCAAGGTAATGAGCTTTTGACTGCTTCTTTAAAACCTACCCTGTAACGTGAGATACTAATTATGGAAATAGTATTTTGCAGTTCAAGGGCAATAAGCTCATCACTTGGAAACAAGGCAGAGTTTGAAAATATGCGACCAGAATTTTCTGCTTTGGGAAATTGTTCCAGTAGCAAGGTTGGCGATCGAGAATCCATGTAAGTAAATAATCAGTTAATATATAAATCATAAAACCAAACTATTAAATTTATATAAATATATAAAGGGTTAGAGCATTTAATATACTATATGCATATAGGTACGTTCAAATAGACAAAACACGCAGGCAGATTAAGTTGAACCATACACCCTGACGTCATGAACGGGAAGGTGATGAAAAACGAGTATCGTCGAAAACAATATATTCTAACAGTGGGAGTATTTTCCCCAGTTGCTGCGTACACAAGGGGGATAGCTCAGAGGTAGGGGTGCTTTGTTACCAGAGTGGTGAGGTAGGCGGGGGCGGCGCTAAGGATATGGTAGCGAATGCAAGTACAGAGGATGTGTAAAAGCTAGAGGCTGTGTTTGACCATAGCGTACATGAGGCTCGCAGATGGGCAACCTGTGACAGAGTGAGAGCCTATGCAAGCAGAATTTAAGGTTGAAGCATTCTTACCTAGATAACTGCTGTCTAGATGGGAGCACTGTTACGATTTTAACTTGTTAGGACGGAGGTGTATGAGGCACCCCATGTAGTTTGGTCGTCAGCTATAGTCATCATTCAGCTCCGAGATAGCGAAGAATAAAGTCCGCTCTGTCACCGCTCCTGCTAAGGCAGTAACCTCTTCGTCTCCTCCGATACCCACCGAGAAGATCTCGCCGCAGCCTCCGCGGCCTAGGGAAACCTATGCCGCAACCGCCGCCAGCTAGCGCAGCTACGCCACAACTGCCTCCGCAGTTGCTGCCTGCATAACCGGTGCCAACGCCGCCTGGGAGCTTCCCTGCCTGCGCCGATCCAGCTTGTGCCTCATGGGAGGTAAAGCGCTGCCATCCGAGGGGTTCCGAGGGACCTGCCTGTCAGGTTCCGAGGGACCTGCCTGTCAGGTTCCTCACCAGCGCAGCACACCAGCAATGGCCTTCATGGACCCACTTCGCTCGTGAGGATCGAGTTCGCAGATCCTGGCGACCATGAAGCTACCTTGAGGACGGGCTTGCCCTTGTTAGGGCGGTGCTTACGAATCGAGGTTAGCCGATTAGAACGCCAGGCACCCTGCAGGCGCTGATTTACCTACAGGCACGAGGAGTCGTCTTGCTCAGCACAACCCAGGTGCCACTACTGTGGTTCAGCCTGCACCACGTCTTCGTGCACCCAGTAAGATCTTCGACGCCGACGCCGCTACTGTGCGACCTGTGGAGGGTCATCTTACTTCACCGGCCAGGCGCTCTGCCGCCTGCATCCCCGCAGGAAGACATCGCCGTCGCCGCCAGCAGCCACGCCGCAGTCAGTGACAGCTCCAAGCTGCCGACACCAGCACCATCACCAGCGCCGACCCCAGCACCATCACTGACGCCGATCATCGAGGACGTCCAGAGCCTACGTGACGCCGCTCAGGATCCCCACGCGGAGTTCCTGAACATGACGACGAAGCTGAGAGCCCTGGAGGAACTCAACAGGGACCTTCAAACTTCATCAGCTGCTCAACAGGTTTTCCTGGCTGGGCAGTTTGACAGCACTTCATCCAGACTTACAGCCATCACAGGAACCATCCGGGTCTCATCTCTTGGTCACCGGCCGAAGACGGACCCGGCGAGAGTCGCGAACTTCTTACAACAATGTAAGGAGTTCAACCAGCAGCAACAGCAGCATCGTCAGGACCATCCTCATTCCTAAACATCCAATCACTTCCAAACCCTCGCCTTTCCCACTAGTGTTGCAGTCAGTTTTCTTCCTTTTTTCATCCGATGGAGGAGTTTTTAGTGGGTATGCCGACTATTGGTGAGTCCCAAACTCTCAGTCCTGACTGCCTTCGGAGCTGGGGTCAGGGATTAAATCATTTTCTCTTCCACTCGAAAAAATAGCTATAGCCACCGACCGAGGACAAATGTCAGACGGTGGATCACACACTGTTGACAATTTAGACAAACAGACGACAGCACATGGCATAACTTTCCGTTATATAAATACTTTAGGCAATGCTGACTCCGCATTCCGTGTAAACCAGTGTTGAGTTAACCGGGTTTGAACACTCTCTTTTCAAATACCAAATCTGCCGTAATACCCCAGCACTCAAACAGATTCTTTACTGCTCGCTTTGCTACATCGTTCCCAGGTTCATCAAATTCCGACCCCATAAATTAAAATGCAAGAGGGAAGATCGATCATCTTTGGCAGTACTAGCGTCGTCTCTTTAGACGAGGTTTAGAAGAAAAGGAAAACGCAACATGGGCTGAGCATTATACACTCGAACTACAGCTCAGAGGTCCTCTGCTTTCGAGGGCAGGGACGTAAGGGGAGGGTTGGTGCTCATAGGGGTGAGTTTGACTGCGCATCCTTGGACTCTGCATTTTCTTCGCCTCTTCTTCGTTACAGTATTCTGTGCCAGGAGTTGAACTTTGCGTTTGTTGACGTAAGTTTAAATATTCGTGACAAAACTGCAATTTGTTTTCCGTTACCTAATCTGTTTCCTACTGGACGGTATTTTTACTCCGCCGCATACCAACTCCGCTACACTGCAGTGGCGTTTCCTCAGGATGCACTGATCTTTTGATCTGGCACAACTATTCTCGTGATTAATTTTCTTATCGCCGATACTTCCTATTCTGGACTATCTTGTTGTTATTGTTATTCATCGCCGTCTTTTGTTGCGACGAAACACAGCCTTTATAGATGGATTTTACTTCGGAATTGTGGGAGGGATTATGGTGACTTTAACTTTTTCGGAATGAGTCTAAACACAGCACAGAAAACGTAAATTTAGAAAAATAAGTCAGTACTCCTGCTAGCTCTCCGTGTCTCCCTAAATATTTACAAAGAAGCACGAGAAAAAACTGAGCTCCGCTCTTCAACTGCAACTGCTTATAAGTTTTGCTTACCTTGCTACCGTTGTACCAAATGTATCGTCTGTAGCTGTATAAAAATAATTTGTTGTGCTAAATTGTGATTCTCAGTGTGTTGACTGGTATTTACTTCTTTGCTTCTGATGTAGAGGCCCAGAATTTGTGTGGTTTGGGGTTGCTGTATATTACATCCCGTAGGGAATCGCTAAGGTTGGCGTCGTCTGCCGCTTATCTGTGGTTTCCCTTGGTCCCATACCTGCGACCTGGAGAGCGTCCTCTGTGAACAAACTCATGTATTGCGTTAGTTTATATACACAAGAAAGAATATTATGGAATAAAACAACTTAACAACATTGTATTTCATAACATTGCAATTAGCTGTAACAACTAAAAGAAATGACAACATAATAAAGAAAAGTATTTACACTTCGTACATATATCACTTTCTATTTACGTAGAAGTTCCACTGTGCTATACGCCTCTGATTTGTGCGAAGTTCGGCTTTGGGAGTGCAGAGAAAAAAGTACCTAGAGTCAGCGGGATTCACTGGTCAATTGGGATTAAGCTGCCTGTCGATTTGCGTGTAGTCATCTGAGGTGAGTGTGTGTAGAGTCAAGACCCGTGTTTCTCAACTTGTGAAAAACCATTTCGTACCTATTTGCGTGTGTAAAAGGTGTTGAATTTGTATTATATGAGTGATTTCTGGACGATAATTGTGACTTTCCTGTTTACTTATTCTTGTATTCCATTTACCGTTGTATTTCATCCTCTTGTTCTCCCCGAGCTTTTTCTTTAATATATATGTGTATATACACACACTTTCTCTCCTATGCTTGGGTTGATTCTGAGGAGGCTTCAGTTCCTGTTGTTACAGTTAAAATTCCCTGAGGTGTCGTGTGTGGTTATGAATCCATCGTGGCCTGTTTGAAATATTTGAATTCTTCCGTAAAAGTTTCTCAATAGTCTGCATGCCAACGTGGCCGTGATCACCATACAAATAGCATAAATATAATTTCCATAATTTTGGTGAGTTCATTTTGTGCGATGGAACTTGATTGCGCTCGGGACCATAGTGGCATTTTCATGCTGTGCTGAAACTAAATGTGAGATTAAAATTTTCCTACATACTTAGTGTAATGTCAGCGCATTATTTGTCATAGCTGTGGGTCAAGACCTTTCGCTTATCTGCCACGCTACATTTATTATCTTCTTTTTGCACAACGGTTTACTTCCCCTTGCCTGTTGCAATTTCTTAAACATTTTCTCTGGACATTTATTTTACTCTAGCACTTATAGCATTTGATTGTTGCACAAGTCTGAACCTGTTTCTTGGATATTTATTCCATTATTAACTATCGTTTATGCACTAACATATTTGTAAAGTGCGTGGAACATTTTCCTGATGTCAACATATAGTTCTCACTTGCAAACATAATTATGTGAGAGAGATCAGCCCCATTCGCCTAATACATATCTTAAACCATTCCTAAAATAGCTTCATTATATAAATACGACTACGACTTAATGTTTACGGTCTCCACTAAATCTTGCTTGCTATTTTCCTTCTTCTTTTCATATTCTCTCCTCGAATTTAGGAACATACAAAGAAATTCCTCATAATGATGCATGCTTTTCCCTCGGGTTTCCCTCGTAGACTTCCTAAAATTATGAAATTGTATTCCCAAACTCAACCCCTGAGAGAACAATGCATTTTTCTCGAATCTCTGCATCCGAGAATACAATACCTTAATTATGTGAAGATAACACTAGGGTCACGTTTCGGATTTCCTATTAAATTTCACTTTAAGATGTAGTTCCCGTTATCCAGATAAAAAAGCATCAAAAGTGGATCGCGTGAATCACCAATTGCAGCAAACCTAAACTATACTGGAGGTCTGGAGACAGACTAAGTGTTGTGTTATAACATCGCCATCCAAAACGCTTCACATTGTAAATCTGCACAGCTTTGCACAGTACGCTGCACTGCCAAATAGAGTCAGCAGTGAAAGGGAAACAGTGCGGGAGGAATTGGTGCTAGCGAGACGGACTTCTCCGGCGATAGACGAAAAGGTACACGCGCACTACCAATGAACATTGGGTGCAGTTAGATGTTAGTGAGTTACTTGATCATTAACACACTAGCTGTCAATTTGGGAAAAGTGAAACGATTATTTTGAAAAAGAATGGCTACTGCTAAAAACCGATGGAGCGGGGATGGAAGTGCAGAAACTTCAAAAGGAATGAGAATTGCAGTACGTTTTTCTTGGAAAGAAGAAAACTCAAAATGCTTAATTTGCTCTGGAATAATGGGGATCATCGCAAGTTTACAATAGAGCGCCATTATAACGCTGTTCACAACAACGACTTTGATGTTTACTTGACTAAGAAAGAGAAGCGAATTTGAAAGAGCTCAGACATAGAGACGAAACACTTAAAGAAGACGATAACAAGGTGAGTATGTAATGTGCATATTAATAGCTTTCACATATTTTGAAAAAATCGCAATATTTGTAAAAATATGTTTTAATAGCATACGCTCTAAGTTTTTATATTGGGAATTCTAGCAAATAAATCACCTATGCGTGCGCATGATAAAACTGAAAAGAAAAAGTGCCTTTGGCCGTGGAAACAAAATTTCCTCACTTTCTTTTTGAGTATGTGTATGGGGCAGAAGAAAAACCAAGTACGTCGCATTTTTTCCTTTATTTTATTTTAATGTTTAGTAATTGTTGATTTTTTTAAATGTTTTAATTTGTTTATCTGTATGTATTTGAAATGCAATATAAAACAACATTATGGCAGGCTAGCTACAGCAGGGTCTTAAACATGGACAAAAATGGAAAGCCATTTTCTAAAGGCAAATTCGTCAAACATTGTCTCGTCGACGTTGCTGGAGTTTAAGTCCCTCACTGGTCAGAACATTTCAAGCAATGCACCCGTCGAGTCAAACCGTGGTTCGTCAAATTTAATTGAATTGAGTTTTATTTATGGACGCCCTTTAACCGCTATGGTCCTTAGCGTCCCATTCTATATTGGTCGTGAAAGTTTGGGAATTTTTCTCAAAGGCTTCTTTATTAGGCTTGAGGTTCTTTTACGTACCGTAAACTACGACAGGGAACCAATGGTTTTAATTCCCTTCCGAAGGAAGCCATGCTAAGTATTTTTACGAGCGAAAAATTCACCGACCTCCGCCGGGTTTGAACCCACACCTCAGGAACTATAGGCTAGCAGGGTAAACGCTACACCACGGAGAACGACCCGTGGTTTGCGAGTAATTGTGTTGTCCGGTGACATTTATAGTCAATTAATAAAACACGCTGAAAGGATTATAACATATTCGATAGCATTGGATGATCAACAGACAACATTTCTGATACCGCAAAATTATTGATATACATACGGAAATGGTCAAATATCTCAAACTTACCGAAGGCTTTCTGGATGAAAAGGACACCACCACTAGAGAAGACATTTTAAAAGCCGTTGGAGAAGCAAACGTCGCCGTTGAAGTGAGTTGGGAGCGCCTTGTTTCTGTTACGGCAGATGAAGCACCGGCGATGCGAGGAGAGCGGAAAGGATTTGTCGCCCTTCTTTGGAGAAATCTCGAGCACACAGAAAATTTTTTGTGTGCAATCCCTACTTTATACACCAAAAGCGCTCTGTGCAAAATCTGAGAAACTTTGCGACGTAATTAACATTGTTGTGAAAACTGAATTATTTGGGATCGCACGATTTCGTTGCCAGTACAAAGAGTTCCTAGAGGAAATTTGAGAGCTGTACGGTGACATACATATTACAGTGAAATATGGTGGTTTAGTCGCAACATGGTCTTAAAACGATTTTTCGATATCCGAGTGCATATATTCGAGTTTCCTAGCTTGTTTGGTGGACTTGACAGATCTGTTTAATGCTCTGAATCTGCGTATGCAAGGAGAGAATTATTTAATCACCGACCTAGCAGAAAACATGAAAGCTTTCAAGATGAATCCTACTTTATGAGAAGGTCAACTGGAGTCATTAAATGCCGCATATTTTTCCTCGTTAGAAACTGTTTCTGAAAGTGCCAAATTTGGAAATTACATATGAGCTGTGATAGAAGTAAAAGAAATAGTAGGTTTATAGAATTATAATTATAGTGAGTCGTTACATTTTAATCTCCATCACGTCTGCTCTTGATGTTATCTAAGTAGCGCTTTCGGGAGACGTGTTTCTCCCATCTTCAGCTTAAGTCGACTAGCTTCTCATTTACTCCCCTGAACCCCAAGAAATACATCAGTAAATGATTGTTCTGTCCTCTGTTAGAAAAAGTTGTAAGCTAGTTGTCTTGAAATTACTGCCATCTGTGGTGAAGTCTGTGATATCATCTGTCTTCTTTCTTCTCTCTTGCAATTTGATTGGATAAGCTGCATCAAGTAGTCTATAGGCATTATTTCAGAATTCAAAATATTGATGTTGAGATGAATGATTTGTTTTCTCCAAAATTTCCAGTTGTGAAGAAATCTGTATAGGTTTTAATAATTTTATCTCTCATCCTATTTCATGGCTACCACTCCAAAAATTGTTGGTCACTTCTGATTTATCTATATGCTTTAATTTTATATTTATCTGATGTTCACTTAAACATATTTTTAAATTTATTTTTATAGCCATAATTGTACCTTCGCAACCTTGACATGGATTCTCTTAAATGCCTGATTTTTAAAGCAATCTGTAGTGTTGGTCAAAGTTGTATTCCACATTTTTCTCAAATTGTAGATATTCTGAGGTGCAAGCTGGATATGAAATTTTCTGAATAATTTTTCAAAATATTCAAACATCACCGGATGGTATGTGAATTTCTTTTATGTTACATCCTTCTTATTAGGGTTTTGTATGTTACTAGTTTTATGTAAAGTATGTTTATTTTTTTATTTTATACTTAAATTATTCATAAGTTGTGGTTTGAAGTCATTTTCAACAGCCACATTCTTAATGCATTTTAATTTAGCAACATAATCTTCTTTTCCCAAAGAAAATTAATCAATCTGAAGATTAAGCTTCTAAACACTACATGTGGATGTAAATTAGGATTATAGAAATTATTTTTATCTAATTATCCGCATGAGTAGGTTTTCTATAGATTCCAAAATTTATATTATTATCTTCTTTTTATAAGTAAATCTAGAAAACGTAATGTATTATTTGTTTCTATTTCCATAGTGAACTTGGTATTTTATGTATTGTTTGATCAAAATATTCAATGTTCAATTTATGCAGTGTTGAATAATAGCAGAAATGTCATCTACATATCTGTATCAAATTCTGAAAATATGTGGGTATAATGTTGAGACAGTTTTTCCCAAAGAGTTCATATAAAGGTCTGCAAGAAGTGGAGACAGTGAATTACCCATTGCCAGGCCATGTGATTGCTTATGAACGTTATTAGTAAAGGTAAAAAAGGCTTTGAGTAATGCAGCAAGTTGTGAATGTAATTCTCTTGTAAATTAAGTGATGTGAACCAAGTTTTCAACAAAGCTGGAATATTATCTGTGGATACATTAGTGAATAATGATGTAACGTCAAAGGATACTAATAAATCTTCTTTGCTAATTGTGAAGCTCTTAATGTTATTAATTAATTCCATAGAATTCTTGATAGTTAAGTGTTGGAAATTTATCTGAATATGTAAATCGTTTTCTCAAGCATTTAGCTAGCTCATAGCTGGGCAAACTTATATTATTGTGATAGGATGCATACTATTGTCTTTTTATGGCTTTGTGGTAAGCAGTAAATCCTTGCTAGAGTTGGATTGCTGCTTTATATTTGACGTTTTTATCACCTGGTATTATGGTTGTATGCAATAGAACTTGGTTAAACCGTTTTGTGCACGAATTTAAAGTATCTTTATTAATAGTCACACGATCATATTTTTCTAAAAGTTCTTTAACTCTGTTATAGTAGTCATCAGTATTTAAGATTACAATCTGGTTTCTTTGTCTGTTTTTAAATATACAACAGGTTTTGCATTGAGGTTTTTAATATTCTTTTGCTAAAGTTGTTATTAATAGTGAAATATATATTTTAATAAGTTCTGTACATTGAAATTTTAAACTACTACCTGAGGCTGAACTTAAACCATAAGTGGCTATATCTGTATGTAATGTGTAATCTTGAACATTGTTGGAAAAATAAATGCAAGTTTTTAATCATTTTTCAAGTAATTGTAATTCCTCTAGAGTCAAATGTTTGTCTGACATATTTACTACTCTTTTAAGTTTATCTGCGTTTTCAACTTCTTATAATTCAAGTATGGTAGCTGTGCTTCTGTTAAATAGTACTTGTTTTCTTGAGAATATAAGTTTTATTTTGCATAAAGCATTGAAGTTGGAAATAACCTATCTTCAAAATTATTCAACATTTGAGGACCTAAAACTATTGTTTGTGATAATTGCAACTCATATAGTTGTAATTGAATATAATTGAGGTTACTGTAACGTTTGAAAATTTCAGTTTTCAATATGCTTCTTTCTGCTGTTTTTGATGACGGCTATTACCAGTATATTTTACATATTTCTTAAAACAGCATGGAACCAACACATCTGCACTTGGTGTTATCTAAATAGCGCTTTCGGGAGACGTGTTTCTCCCATCTTCAGCTTAAGTCAACTAGCTTCTCATTCACTCCCCTGTACCCCTAGAAATGCTTCTGTAGATGATTGTTCTGTCCTCTGTTGTGAAAAGTTGTAATCTAGTTGTCTTGAAATTACTGCAATCAGTGGTGAAGACAGGGAACTCATCTGTCTTACCTCTTCTCTCAGATCTAGTTCTGAATTAATGTTAAATTTTGCGCCTTTGGTGTTGATATTCTTGTCTTTGATGTCCATTTGTTTTACTCACTCACGCGTAAAAGCGTCTGCTTGCACTAGTACAACTTACTGTACGGGTGCTAGTGTTGTCCCTTTAAATATTCTCTGTGTGGCGGTAGTACTGTTGTGCACTTACATTCCTTGATTCTGATTATTATTGCAGAGTCCCGGTATAACGTTAATGCGTATTTTTTTCTGCATGGTATTGATACATGGATCCAGGAATAATGTGTTTGTGGGAAGTGGGAGTGTTTTGACAGCTATTCGTGATGTGGTAAATAGGTGAGTTCTACATCATGCTCACATGTTGCTTTAATTTTTGCCTCTTCAATGTCGGTTTCAAATGTGATTTGCGTCCCTGGGTGCTCTCACTTTCGTTGGCACCCTACGGTGACCTTCGAATTCTGCAGTGTCAAGCTATTATGTTGTTCCCTAGATCTATAGCGGCTTGGTGTTTCTGAAGGAATTGTATGCCTAACAAAAAACTATTGGAAAGTGTTTTACTACCAACAGCTGTTCTTTAAATTCCACAGCACCCACTCAAAACTTAGTGCTAGCCTGGTATTGTGCGGCAAGTAAATTGTTGTTTGCGTTTGCAAACTTATGCTTGAGGTTGCTGGTTGCTTGTTTATCATTGTTTATGCTCGCTAAACTTCCTGAGTTATGTGAATGTCAATTACTGCCCACCATTTAATGTTCCCGTGGTTTGTAACGTGTTTACTGGGTTGATGATTTCTGTTAAATTAGTTAGCGCGGCGCTTATGGTGGGCGATTCTTCGAGGCTGGGCGTGAAAATTTGTATTTGTTCTTCCTGACTGGCAATTAGCAATTACGCGGCCTACCCGATTACAGTAGACGCATACAGGTCTCGCGGATACCATACTTCTCTGAACATATGAGTTTCTGTAAAAGCTTGGCGGTGGTCCTTAATTCCTAACGGGTTGACGCTGTGGATAGGAATTCTGTGGTGGAGGACGGGTGTTCATTGTAAGATTCTGCACCTGTTTCGCTAATTCACCCGTCATCTTTGATACCTTTGATACCTGCTTCTGGGGGTATCCTATGGCATGCTAGGGAGTATGTCCTGTGCATCGATCAGGTCTACCCTCTTGCCTGCCAGGAAGCGCGCGGATTCCATCCTGCGGAACAATTGAATGAGGGGTCTACTGTTTGTGGGTTGTAGAGCAGCACCTCATAATATGCTTGGCGCGTTCCTTCTCCGTCATTTCGGGGTTGACTAGATCTCGCATAGCTATCACGTTATAAGCATATTGCTCTGTTGGCTCACTAAGGTCCTGCACCCTTTGTCTGAACCTACCTCCACATTTCCTCTTCACCCGCATGAACGAAGGCTTTCAACAACCCTTGTTTTAACGTTTCCCATGGTGCGTTTTCACTTCTATGCGAAAACATCTTGTACTAGTTTAGCGCTGTACTGCTAAGGTAACATGATAAGTATGGCACCTTATCTTGGTTAGCCTAACTATTGGTGCTCGCTATCAACTGAAAGTATTCTCTCGCGCTTTCCTCTGGTTTCCCTGCAAAGGTACCCGGGTACAATGGTGGACGACTAACATGTATGTGTTGAGATGTTTCTGCTGCCTTTCTGCCTCCTACTATAGGCGAGTCTCCTTTACAAATGTTTTTTGTATGTTCGTAATTAGTTCCTTTTCTGCCCTGCTTGTACTTGGACTTCAGGTGTTAATAATCCTGCGAGAGCGGAGAGGCATTCTATTTAATTTACTGTCTCCGCGTGTGCCGCGATCTTGTTCGAAATTCCTTTTAAAGCTGTAATCACAAATGCTTGGAATTTAAATTGATCTCCCCTATGTAGCTGCTAGTTCTACACACAGGTTGATAAACTCTTGAGAAATAGGCTAGCGGGGTCTGAGGTTTCAGCCATGCACAACAATCTGTATGTATATACTACACTAATACAATATACGTAACCTAAAGGGAGAGAGAGAAAAAATACATTCTGTCATAATTTTAGCAGCCTGTAATTCATGATGCAAAAGGCGGGAGGATGGGTCTTAACAGATATGGGCCCGTTTTGGAATGTGTGTTACACAGTGAAAGAATTTACCTGTAGCTAATTCAACGCAAGGAGAAAAAGAAGAAGTATAAAAAATGCATTACATCCCCTGACTTCTCGACACCATTGTAACCACATCCACCATGTTGTAACGGTATTTTTCCTGCGCCTTCCCTTATAATTATACCCGGCGACTCCGTCACATTGTAACATCCCTACTGGGAGTGGTTGTGGGAGTGGGGTATGGCTCAAAGTCAGGGTTACTGCTTTGGTACCAGGGTGGTTAGGTAGGCCGCTGTGGCGTTCCAGGATAGGGAGAGCAAATTAAAGTGCAGGGGATGCACAAATCCTAGAGGTAGTATTCGACTATAGCGTACATGAGAACCTTAGGTGGGCAACCTGAGGCTGGGTGGAAGCTCAACCAGGCAGAACTTAATGTTGAAGCATTCTTACCTAGATGAGTGCTGTCTAGACGGGAGCAGTGTTAGGATGTTGACTTAAGGCGGAGGAGTTTAAGACATCCTATGTAGCTTGTCGTCAGCTATAGCCTCAGGCCGGGGACAAATGTCAGACGCACACACTGGAGACAGTCAGGCAGAGAAACGACAGCACGTGGCCTAACCTCCCTTTATATAAATACTTCAGCCAATGCTAACTCCGCACTCCCGTGTATACCAGTGTTGAGGTAACCGAGTTTCAACACTTTCTTCTCGATTACTAAATCAGACGTAATCCGCTAGCACTCAAATTGATTCTTTACTGCACGCTTCGCGACAATATTGCAAAGTAAGGGAGGCAAGTAGTTTATAACGGAATTAAAGAAAGGTTTGAAAATAGGAAACGAAGTAGAGCCGAGATTCTGTTACACGCTTAAAATATGTATACCGCATATTGTTCTTTTTGCAATAGATGATAGTTGTGTTAATTGCAATACCTATATTAGTTGCCTATTTAAGATACAGTTTGAAATGTCGAAGTAGCTGGACACTACCAAAGTTCAAAATTTGCAAATGACTACGTGTTCCTTGACAACACTGTTATGAAATAAACGTCACTGCTAGACGGGAAAGGCTCTCCTGCCTGTACTTCAGTGGGCAACTGCACAGTTTTCTTGGTCCCATTTATATCCCGCCATTGGCCTGTACTATACTCCCACCCCGAACTACACTAGGTGTATCGTACAAAACTGTTCGACCATGAAACAACCGAACAACTATTTGAAGCTACTCTCCGAGAAGTGAGGGGAAATGTTAAGCTGCTGGAAAGTGCACTGTGGACTGCTGCGCCTATTACCTTAGGTGACGTCAGCACTCGTAACTCTCGTCAGCCAGGACCGCTCTGCGAGGAGAATCGGCAAGGAGATGCATTGCGATAGCCGACACGAGTGGTTGTTTTTCAGAGCTACGAAATTGTGTAGAACAGAACATTAAAATTCTTATATTGGCTTAAATATATAATATCTGTATGTAACTTGTTTACATTTGTTTTTCTTAATTAACACGATGTTATAAGGAAGTTAGAAACTTATATCAACTATAATCCATTAAACTATTTTGAACCTAATAATCTGCAGCAGAAAGCAATAAGTTATGATAATACGCAATATCGTTCTGCAAGATGTATTGATTATCAGGAATTGTAATAAATGTAAATGGTTTTAACGATTTTAGTGTGTAACCGGTTTTATCTAAGTCTGAGAGGCGCTCATAGGCACAAAGGTAAAGTTTATGCGATTGTTTTAAAGTGCGTTTGTGTAATATTTGCAAAACATAAACTATTTGAGAGATTTTGGTGAAGTATTGGATATTAACGCTCAGTGTTATCAATGGTACCATTTGTAGTAATCCCTCACAAGTATCCTGAGTCCCATTTTAAGGTTTCATGCCTTTAGAGTAATTAACAGAGACATTACGAAGTTAAGTTCTGAAACGACTTTACAGTTCAACTTCCCTCCGAAAGATGAGTAGTATTTATGGGGCAAGTATTACGGTTGTTAAATAAACTACAAAATTCCAGCAGAGACTGTACAGAGAAGTGAAATTTTCATGAAACTGGCGTGTAAAAAGAAGAGCGGAAGGGTATACTATAGCAGTATTGCGTCGCGTGCTAATATTTCATACTATGCCAGTTAGTAGACTGGATCAATGTGAGTCAAATGGTACCAAGTAAAACCGAATACTTTGATATCGGGATATATAAAATGTGAGGGGTATATATAGTACGCTAGGTAAATTTCACCATATATTGTTTTACTATACTATCGTTTATTTCCTATCAGGCAGAATACTAGTTACCTTTTAGAATTATAGCGATATTTGCTTGTTGTATTGCAGTTTATTTTATTACTTTCTGTTGCGCGTATTGACTACGTAAAGTCAGTAATTGAAGAAAATCCTTAAAACGGCGTTAACAATTTGGAATTATTACGTAAAGACAAATTGATCCTTCATTTGAAAATTCGATCGGAAGCTTTTGAAAGGTTGAGTAGTTTATCTATCATGTTAAAACTTTTGAAGGATCCAGGAAATGCAAAACTTGATGTCAATTATTTATTGAAAGCAGAAGTGCCGGATTTCCTTCAGGATTCCAACTTTCACGGTAGGGAAATTCAAAACTGTAAAGCGGAGCTACACGCATCCATCTCAGTAGCTGCATTACGACGTCTGAAAGCTCGTATATCGTGTCATATCCAAAGGATTCAACTATTGCCTATCGGCGAAATATATTTCCGATGATCAGGAGGGAGTACAGGATTTATTAAATCAGTATACCGGCAAATCTCCGGCAGTGGCTCAACCGGAGTTAGGACGGACGGCAGCTTTAATATTTAAACCCTTACAGGTTAATCATTCAGTACAACGATTGTTAGATATGCCATATTTTGTAGTTAATGAGGCAGCATAAGCATTGACACTTTCGCAAAATTTTATTTAATTTTCAGATGAGTGCGAACGTTTTGAGATCCCGGGATTAGACACGTATTCCCTACTATTAAATATCGTCGAAGGTAAATTACTCCTTCTTATTACAACTGCGCATACGTAACCTTTGCATCAATTTTATATCCATGTGCTGAAATGTTTCTTTCCCCTTAGGATTCGTGTGATATTTCTCGCTCAGTAATATCAGGCGCCACAAAAGGATTCTGAACACTTCCTTTCCTTTGGAAATACTTAAAACATTCGCAGGAGTCTATCAGTTGCGTGATTCTGAATTATATATTTCCAAATTCTGTCTGAGTTAAAAGGGGCTACACGGTTAAAATGCACATTTGCAAATTTACCTCAGTCTTATCCTAACTTAGATAAAATGGTTACTTCCATCCAGAATCGGTCGCTATTCGCGGAAGAATAACATGGGCAATAGATACAAAGATATGTCGGCAAATGCATAATGTTGAAACACAATCGAGTGATGTTTCTGTACCTTCCTTACCGGATAGGACGAGAGGTTCGACACGCAGATAATGCACATTTTGTGGAAAAATGGGACACTCATTTCAATTTTGTTTTAAGCGCTGTAGACAAATGTGTTATTTTTGAGTACATCGAAATCATCACGGAAGAGTCTAATCCTTCCATTCGGGGAATGCAGTTTATTCCGTTACCTAGTATTGAAATTTTGTGTGCACGCAAACTTACATTTGCGTTGATTGATTCCGGATTTGCTTTAAACCTTATAGATGAACAGTTTGTGGAGAGCTTGTTTAAAGATCCGGCTCGGGTTTTTAATCACGCTACGCTTATAGCAGTTTTGTTTCGGAGTCGAAGTTGAATATATCGGATAGTGCCACAATTCATATCAAGATACACGAATTTTCATGTGAGGTGCAATTACATGTGATTACATAAGTTTTAGGATGTGCTTTTTTTGCGTAAGTTACGCTTATTTCTATATTTTCCAAATCTTACGATCAAGTTTCCTTTGCACCATAGCATGAAATACCATTTTCCTTTGGATCTGTGCTTCCAGCTACTTTGTTCGTTTGCTTTGAAAAATGAGTCTTTCATTAACCAATTGTTACATTTGTCTACTAAATTTCGTGTCATATTTCTGCTTTTGTGTTTGCTCATGTAGTCACTGGCAGTGGGTACAGCAAACGATTTCGAATATCACATTAAATTATGGAATAATAGAACGGTGCGTTCACCTCCGTATCATTGCACTCCACCTAAGCTAGATATTCTGCGCACGCAAATGGACGGACCTTTGCGACCAGATACTATTGAACCATCTAAAAGCTCGTACTTGGGTCCGCACTTACTTATTCCAAAACCGAATGGACAGGCCCGATTGGTAGTTATAACCGTAAACTGAATCTGCATGCAAGTTGACGCTATACCATTTCCAGAGCTCCATACTTGGCACCGTATTTTCGGGATATCCGCGTGATCACTAACCTAGATATCTACTAGGCTTATTCTCAGATTCCGCTGGATATATAGTCTCGACTATTAACTGCCTTTGCTACTCCCTAGAGTTTATATCAATTTAAAAGTGTATCGTTCGGGCTATCTATGGGAGCTGAAGTATTGTCGCGACTATTAGACAAACTCATCAGCAATATAAATTTAAATTCCTCTTTAATTACTTAGACTATGCAGTTATTTATTCGCCTGATTTTCAAAAACACATTGAACATCTTCAATTAGGTTCTCAAAATTTGCAAAGACAGGGTTAACGGTTATTTCGGGTAAGTAAAAGTTGCCTTGAACCAAATTGCAATGCCGAGTCATATTGCTTCTCCAGAACGTATTTCGGTTGATCCGGAAAGAACGTTGGCTCTTCGCCGTTATCCAGTTTCAACGTCAGTGAAACGTTAAGCGTCCTTTTTAGGCATGGCAAAACGTTTGCGAAATTACACCAAATTTTGCTGAGATAGCTGAAACTCTAAACGCTCTCCGGCGTAAAGGGTTAAAATTCCAATGGACGCCGATATATTAACGGGTGGAAACCTTAATGACAGCAATCACGAATGCTCCAGTTTTGGCTATATCGAATCTTCATAAATTATTTATCGTACAGACACACGTTGCCAGTTTCGGCGGCACTCTTACAAGGACCTGAAGGAGGTATGGTACATATTTATTATATCTCCGTTGCCTTTCTAGAACAGGGCGTAATTATTCCGTATGTGAACTTGAAACATTGGCGTTTCTGACAAAGTGTGAAAGGTTTCGACCCTTTTTGGAACACGGGAATTTACTGTTGGAATGCGATAGTCAATCGTGGTCCCAGGTGCTTTCACACGTGCGTAAAACAGGTAAACTTGTGCGATGGGCGATCAAACTTAGTGCGTTTCGATTTACAGTCAAAGATATTCGCAGTACAGAAAATGCTGTTGGGACGCTCCTTTGCGGAAGTTTTCAGCATCTTCTGCGGAGCATTTAGCAATAGCAGCACCGTTTTTACCGCTTTTGAATTTTTCCCGAAATTTTCGATCAGTATTCACCTATTTCACTGATCATCAACTTAACATCAACTGTTTTCATTGTTAGCATCTTCCAGTTCTATGGTTTTACCCGATTATACATTTTTCAAAGGTTTATACATCTTAACGTCTCGATTTTGTTTGTATACTTCTTTTACCGTATGTTGCTCCATTCATTTTCTTTGTAGTGGTTTTTGTTTTTAGCTAACAATCGCGTAGTTAAGCTAATTTTTATCAATATCATTTTTATTTTTATTTGTTTTTCTCCTCGACTATCTACCTGTTGTTTGTGGTACGGTGCGTATCGTGCAGGTCTCAAATATATGGATGTTTTTGTTGTCAATATCTTTTTGGATTTTCTTTAAGTTATGTTTAGCCTTTTATCAGGTAAAAATCGCTTTCATCTCATTTGCGGTTAATACTTCAGGTTTAAATATATTATGCGAAACTGTATCTGTAACATCATATTTTTCACCATTTCATTTTGATTCGTTATTCTTTTTCAAACTTCTCTATAACGATCGACCTTGTGGTTTAAAATTGTTACTTCATGACCACTAAGTGCATGTTGGATGGTGATATTTTGCTTTTCTTCTGTCCACCTTAACCATATTAGAGCTATACGTGTTTGTTTATCTGCCAAACGATAACCACCAAGGGGAATGATACAAATTGTATTTTTGGCATAACATAGTTTTCTAGACATGCTTTTGCAATAGTTATACATTGTATAAAAGAATCTATTTTACTTTCCTGTATAAATGGCTTTCTAAATTTTGATAAACCAAAGCATCGTGTAAACAATATTCAATCGTTTCGTTTCTCAAATTAAACGTATAATTAGAAGCCACATTTTCTGCGTACCATTGTTCAAGTATCTATCTATCTTCCACGGGCATTTATTCAGAAGAATATCTTTATTAGGCAATGTACCAATATAGTTTTGATTTTCTCTCGTATTAAACAGGTAAGGAAAATATGCCTTAACCTCATTTAACTCCAATGTTTTTGAAAATTTTTCAATTCCAAACGCCATAAAATTTAACGAATATAAAAATGTTACACTTCGGTGACTCATATTTATATACGATTCCCATTCACAATTAATTCCGGAGTCCATTTTAGAGTACCCTATACCTTAGCAATAGATTTCTGACGAACGGTTTTAAATTGAGAGTAATAACAACCATGTTTTCAAATGTATTACGTGGTAAGGCAATGTATTAAAATACTTCCTGTACGGGAGCATACTTTAACACCCATTCTTTCACAGCAAAATGCTCGCAATTATGCATTTTTACACATATGTCAATATAGTAATTACACGCTTGGTAAAGAAGGCATAAATGTTTTTATGTTCCTAAATATTCTCTCGACAGTCAAACGGTTTTTCTTGCATACACTCAAAATCGACAAACAAGCGGAGAACATTTTTACTTAAAGGTTTACCACGATAGGGTTTAATATAACATTAATTATTGTATTGAGGCAGTACTTTATCACTTAAATAATATCAGTCTAATTATACAATATATAATATAATGACAGGCCGCCTTAAAGCAATATGTGTATGTAATAATATATAAAAGATATGTAACAGTCATTGTATTACTTTTATATTATTATGTACATGCATAATAATGGTATGTGAATGTATTACGTAATTTAATAACGTAGGAGCTGTGAGAATAGAAGAAAACTACCTTTCGTAGCATACAGAATTATAAAGGAGAAGGCGAAAGTTGCTAACAATGAGGTAATCTTGAGACAACAATAAATTAGAAAGTTAATAAAGTCTGCTTATAATTCTTGGAACAATAATGTAATATTTAAAATAGCTTATAAATAACCAATCAACCGCTAGAAAAAACTTAAGTTAATTAGAAATATTCTTTTGGAGTAGGATTAGCCAATCAGAGACTTGAAAGAGAATAAATGTACGAATTTAGGCGGTAGACTCCAGACGCTACAAGGCAGCGTTCCCGAGCAGTTCGATTTTATACGTATTCAGTGTGAGACATGAAAATTCATTAAGGCGAGAAATAAATAAAGTTTACGTGTTTAAAAGTGAAATTAATAAAATAATTTTACCTCCCTACAGTAGTATATATCAGTAAACTGTGATTTAATCGCGTGAAGGAATAATAAAGGAAGTGGAATACAAATTATAATTTGTGTAAGCCTTCATTCTGTAGCCATACCAGCCCTGCTAAGAGATACGTGTTTCTGCAAATTACTACTGCCGCAGCCAAGGCATACATATATAATATTTAAATAAATAAACATTCACATCACAAAGTTGATTTTAAAAGGGCGCGAAGGCCACCGGAAAAGTGAACGTGTGGCGAAGGCCACCGGAAAGTTTTTATCGTACGTGGGGCTACAACACACTCAGTATTCAACGTATTTATCACATATAGTACAATTTATTTCCCCACAGGCGTGAGCGGTCTTCCTACGTCTAAGGCCATCCTACGTCATTTTATTATAGTTGAGACAAACATTTTCAATGTCACATACCAATTTGTCTTTGAGATAAAAGAGGCTTTTAACATGTGATTGTGTAAAGCATTTTACCAATAAAATCACAATTACAGGAAGGACAGGTGATGTAATTTTCAAAAAAATGTAGCAGACGATAGATGGCATTTAGAACCCTTACGTTCACAACGATGCATTTTTCTCTTATTTTGTGAAACTAAGTTGCATTTTATACAATAATATATGCATTTAAATGCTCTATGTAAATACACTGTGCGTTAAATCATATTTGTGATATATTAAACCAATATATTTGTATCAAATTTTATTTTCAGCATAAGAATCGAAAACAATAAAGCAATAATCTTTTAACATAATTTAAAACTGTTTTATATCTTCTACACTACACTGCAGTTTTGTTAACCAACGTGATTAATATTAACGCTTTACGCTTTTGCATACATTCGGACTGCTTTATCAACTAATAGTCAGGATCGTTACTAACCTTTGCTAAACATACGGCTATCGCTCTAAGTAAACAAGTAAATTTGTATTTTTAATAGCTATAGTACTTTTAATTTTGAAACATAACTCGTATTCATTAAAAGCTCACCCTCCAATATTTGCGTGTACGCACACGTGAATTTTGATGTTCCATTAAAAAACGTTCTCATTACTTTGTAAGGTATTTTCAATTGAATTTAAAACAACATCTATAGTTAACTGAACAAAACATGTTACACTAATGTTAATATTGTTTGTGTAAACGGAATTAGCTATGGCCATCCCAAAATAACTTGGGTGATTATTTAATTAATATTTGTTCATTTACAAAATCTAAGTATTAAAAACAACAATTAATCCACTGCATTAAATCTATTTCCTCGTCATCAAGTATTGGATCAACTAGTACTTCAGTTTTCGAATACCCAGAATAAACCGTGTCTAAAGTTCTGTTCTGTTTCGTGTTCCAACAATAGTAAACGGTCATGTGTACAAGTTACTAAGACTCAAACTAAAAGATATATGCTTTTCTTTGGAGGCTGCATATCTGATAACAACGAAACGTTTTTGTAGTATAGGTTTTATACTACACCGCTATACTACACAACGTTTTTATAGTATACCTTACTACTTAAGGTCAAGTTTTTGTAACTTTTTTCTGTGTAATTACACATGCAAGTTTAGTTCACTAAATTATTACACACGAAATTATAGAATATGTTAAGTCCCTTGCGTGTTTGCTTATTACACATATACAGCATTGAGCAATCCGGTTATATCCTGTTTATTATTGATACTCATGCCACATTTGCACTCTTGTCGGTTTATGCAAGCGCTAAGTAATTACACACGGTCATGCCGTTGTTAGTTAAAGGATCTTTGCTCTCAACAAAAGGTTGAAAGCTAACATGCTTCACTGCGTTGACGTTATTGCCCCTTCACCTTCGGCTAAGTATAAGCAAAAGCTTAAATGTCAAAGTCAGATTTAACGCACATTATACTCCAACACGTGCGACATGCTTCACTGCATTCACATTAATTCCCTTTAACCTTCAGTTAAATATACGCAGAGGTTAAGTGTCAGTCAGTTGTGATGCACAAGATATTCCAGGCACGTGTTATTTATTCTTATCATTTCATATTCGGTATATATACCAGCAGCCCGCTTTTTACAGTTAAACCGTATTTTGCTTTAAATTACAAAGAATCAACCACCGACTCTTAAGTGCAATCACATACTTCAACTTCAACATTCGCAACAATGCTGCCAATATCAATAGGTGTGTTGGCTGTGCTGGCATTAACTTAGGAGAAAATTAAGTTACGCTGACGCTCCTTTAGATCTTTGTATGGGAGCTAAGGGAATTAAAACCAAAGTACTACCAATTCCTGGATATATACCGCTGACCGAGAGATTTTGCAAATTATCCGCTAATTTCTATTCCTCAGGAACGCAGGAATGTAGATGAATTTGCAGCTCCAATTTCCGGTGTACTCACAGCAACAATAACAGGAGCAGGAGCTGCTCCAACACCAACAGCAGGAGCAGGAGCTATACCACCAGCAATAGCAGGAGCAATAGTTACACCACGACGAACAGCAGGAGCGACACCACCTCCAACAGCAGCAACAACTGTAGCAGCTGCATCATCACCAGCAGCACCAATAGCAGCCTCAACAACATTAGGAGGAGGTGCATCACCTCTAACAGTAGCACCAACAGCAGCAGTTACAACAGGAGTAGCTGCATCACCAACAACAGGTATTGCAACAGCAACATCAATGCCCTTTCACAAACCATATAACCATTCAAAAACAAAAATTAGACAATTACTTCGTAATTTGCAACACGTTCTAACCGATGTGTTCGACATGTTTCAGGCCAAACTTGGCGGAAGGCATTCTCGACACTACCACTAGTATCGAAGGACAAACCACGATACATCAAATAGGACAAACAGTCGAAGACAATGATACTACTGACTATGACGATGACAGTAATGATGACGATGATGGAAATAATGACGATGACAGTAATGACGACTTCAGAACGGAAAGCGTAAATGCTTTCCATTACGAATTTTTACATATGTTTGCAACGCATCCAATAAAGACTCACACAGTAATGAAGGTAGCAAGTGCTTTGCCATACATTATTGAATCACGACGTATGGCGGACATTAACATGGACTTAAAGATACAAGTACCTAAAGGCTATTAATGTTACTGTAAATAACCTTAAAGCATTACTAAAACGATCACGAGACGGTTGTGCTAAAATTACTGTGCAACGAAAAACCTCACATAATAGTGAAACAAGTAATCAACCATTCGAATAACCGTACACTATAGCACAAAGTGTATTCATTGCAATCATTACTTTCAGTACCTGCAATATACCTCCGCTACACTATACGTTTTTCGATATAGACTGTTGCGACAAATGCGATAATTGTTGCTTTTTTTCCATGTTCAGTATTATTCCATAGTCATTACTCACAAATATGCATTCAAATATTATTGAAAATATCTGTAAATAATGTCAATCAAATATCGATATCATAACTAGTATTCAAACTAAAATATGTAATAAAAAGTTGATTCAAATTGTGTACCTAATTTGTTATATATTAAAAGTCCTTATTTTCGTTTCCTTCTTCTTCCTGTTCCTTGCTTGTCCATCTTAAATCATCGTTGTGATTAACGTATAACTCCTCTTCATGTGAATTGTTAGCTTTAGCATAGCACACATTAGAATTCCTTAAATTAAATACTAAGTCTTTTAACCCAATAATCTTTTAATGAATATTCTATACACTAGCCTTCCTTTAATTAACTATAATTTGGTATTGTGTAAGTTGTGTTTTACAATATTTAAAGTCTTTTTCATATGTTGTAGCATTTGATTTGCTTTTTGCAAGCTCTCTTTAAGATTATGGTTATCTTCTAACGCGGCATATATTTCGTCATTTAAACCTTTTTATTACACTCTCGTTCCAACTGTTGTTTAACTTTATTTATAGCTGATTTACATTTTTCAGCTACAACTTTTCGTAAACCATGTAATAGGCATACGACACTTTCCGTAGCTGTAGCGCCACATTCCAAACTAATAGTTAACGTACTTTCGGCAGACTAAGAAGAGTCACGCTTAATTCCACCTGCAACATGATTATCTCCTACATATAAATTCCACTCAACATTTCCACGTTGGCCAAATACAGAGAATTATTATCTGCAAAATACGTGCTCATATTGTCAAGTACATTATACAATATTACTAATTCGATTTGTTCTACAGTTAATTTCCAATTTAAACCTAAACCAGACGGTATATCCTAGTTATCTGTTAATTCTTTGCAATTTATCATTTCCACCAACGTCGGGTTATTACCACTTTTTAACAGGTTAACAGGTGTGCCATAAAACTTGCAACCTGTACCGTAATGTCCCAAACTTTCCACACATTCACAAACGTCATTTACCACAAAATCGTCATTGCGTTCCATATTGCCTACGTGTAAGTTCCCATAAAACAATTGACCGCATCGATCCCCGTCAGAGCATTTCGTTAAGGTTCTTAAAAAGCATACACATTATTTAGGTTCTCTATATTCATTAAACTACCCTCAAACCTACATTCTCTATTGTTTTTGTAAATACGCGTACAGTCAAAAAATAGATGATAATTTTTCTCACATAGAGGCATTTTGCAAATGTCTAGTGTCATCGTTTATTGCAAATCCGCACCTGCCAAACGTCACATAACTTGTTTTCGAATCGCTACTTCAGTCACCGTGCACCGTAAAAATCAACCTAGAGTTTTTTCATGTCTCGATTATATATAACTGCTTAAGCATCACGTGACCATATTCATCCTTCTCAATGGGCGTTAAATATGTTCTACGTCACAGCATGACATAAACTTGTGTATCACGTGAGTTAAATAAGCCAATTAAATTCAGTTACGCATATCATATATATTCGACGCGCAGTCTCACATATCACTCAGTACGCCATTGCAGTGCACTTCATCCGCATCACAATGCTAACGGTGCTTTTGCAAAACAAAAAGGTATGTAAGTGTTTTATACTCTGCACGCACAGAAAACACACACACACACATATATATATATATATATATATATATATATATATATATATATATATATATATATATATCTTCTATAAGAAAACACTCACATACATATACAACCACCACGGTTATTTTTATATATCGGCGCAATGGACAAGCAGCAATTCGACGTCGCACACAAAAACTACCTCGTCAATAATCAAGAAATATCGCAGCTGACTCCAGAACAGTGACACACGTTGTCACTACTACCTCGCACCGTGCAGCGCTTTCCTCCTCAAGACGTCAATGCCATAAGGAGCAAAATTTGTGATGCGAGCAAACTCACATTTGCTCCTTTTCGTCGATGCACGGCACATTTTTATCTTCCTTCGTGGTCTACTCACGTAGACGGACACTTTATTGAGAAACTGTCATTTTTGTGTACCACCTTACGTAGCCGAATCACAAAATAAAAAAGGGTGTCCCGCAGGCAGTCGGACTGTCCAAGGTCCGCACTGGCACCAGCGAAAGATCGAAATATCGCCGACGTCGATATCAGGAATGGTCCACGTCGTTAACCTCTTGACCTTCTCGTTATCGCGACCGGCCGCCGAAGTTTCAGGTCGTGGTCCTTCGACTTTGGCCACTCGGCGCGATAACGACGAGATCGAAAAGTCGGCATCGGATTGGCCACCCACCCTGCTGACAGTGATGACTTCAGCTACCTTTTGATCTTTCACTGGCGGCAGGGTGGACTTTGAACGTTTGGCTCCCGCGGATTACATACTACTGCAGTGCATCGTTTACTTCATAACGTGCTTGGGCAATCAAATTCTGGTGCAGTATGTTGAATACGCAAAGAATGAAAAAAAAGGAAGAAAGAGGACGAAGAAGAAGTTTCACTTGATTTTTGGCAGTAGCAAGAACATTAGCAATCAAAGAAACTAAATCGTTATGTAGAGGGCAATTACTTCGGATCTGCGATGGATCTGGAAACGGCAGTATGCGTTAAAGAGGCTGGCAATTCCACACAATAGAGTAACAAATTCCGTAAATGTGAATGAGATTCCTTCGCAAATGCCGACAAAACTTATCTTCAACTCTCTATGTATATTGTGTTAAGCATGTTTGTAAACATTGTACGCTAGCCACAGAAAACTCGCCAATTTTTTTTTGCGCTTAAATTTTCAAATTCTTTCAGTTGAAAACTAGAATCGAAAATTAAGTCCAAAACTTCCTCTTTTGAAAAATGCTCCACTTTATGGTATACATCAACATTCTCGTGTAATAAATAGAGTAATACCGGTAATGTTACATTTTAATCAAATAGGAACCCACGTGACTTTAGATAGAAAAACAATTTTTCTTTTCGTAAGAAATTAATACTCGCCAAACCCATGGTGGACAATGTGAGTACAAAGAACAAACAGAGTAACCAAGTAGAATGAGGCAAACAGCTAAAGTTGAGAAGGCCAAAGATTCGAAAAACTGCCAAAATATTCTTTATACGGGAGTTGCTTTTTTATAGTTCAAACATTTCTTTATTTTCCTGATGTTATCGTAAAGACACAATGTCTCATCACCAGCTACAATATTGATAGGACTGATCTAAATTGTTCACGAGCCAATCGATAACAAGCAAGTAAATGCGCACCCCTTATTTTTTAGGGTTTGGCTCAGAGCATGCGGTATCCATGCACCTGATTTTTTAACTTGCCCATTGGATGCAAATGTCATACAACGATGGAATGCACATACACGTCATTACGCTTGACAGTTCTCGGGTACACTGGCATGGATCGTTATGGATTGATATGTTAAGCGGTCTTCGTCAAACTCCGCAAATCTTCCTGAACTGGAGTGTCACCAATGTCAACACAACCCTCCTGAAAACCACAAAAACAATTTTCTTGCTTTGCATTGTCCCCATAACCGCGCAAATGCCTCTGGCCGCTTCCGCTGCTTTGCTTCTCTATTGAACCCAAGGAGAAGGGTAAGAGTAGAATGTATCGGAAATGTTCCACTTTCTCCACTTGATACTCCATTTCCTAGCGTCCACAACTTCTCACTATCTGAAAAAAATGAAAAATTCAATTTATACGCTCTCAAGCAAAACAACTTATGTTTACAACAAAATTGACAATCAATAAGTCGACCATTAGTAACTGGAGTACCAACATGCGAAACTAACCCGCTACAGAATTATGCACCAACGCAATATATTGAAAGAGTACAATTCGAACCTGCCATAAATCCTACATTTGCCATTACACCTTGTCTACTCGAAATGGAAGTTTATAACATAACTGATCTGAAATATTTCTCTTCCAATAGAGCATTTGAGTCTGCTTCTCCTAGGAGAAAAGAATATGGTGTTGTTGGTTCTTCCTATAACTCAACGTCGTTTTAAAATTCACATTTTTTTCGAAACATGTTAGTTTCCTGTACAGGGACTTTTTCTAATACATTGAATTTACAATCACTGATTTTGCCACTAAGAGCGCATTCTGGCAAGTGATTCGCTCATCACCCATGGATAGCATCACGGGCTTTTAAATAGCATAAGGGAACCAAAGTAGTGAAAAGTCAGGACTTTCGAAAATATCCATCACAAGTATCAGTAAGGGATCAGTAAGGCAATCCCTCACACCCAAGTCTTATCAGCCCTATTACACGTACAAACTCTTTCTAGGTTTATTTGTAGTATTCACACAAACATCGCTCTAACATGTTAATCATGTTACAACCTATAATATTTTCGTAAAGCGGATTTCATTTCTTAATTAAAACCCATTTTCTAATTCACATACCTGCGAAAACAAATGGCGTTATAACGTGTCGGGGCAATAACCCAGAGAACCACCGGACTCATTTGAGCAATTATTAATCTTCATGTCAAACAGAAAGAAAAAGCTCTTCTCTTGCAAGGTTTTCTTTAGTCCAGAGTGAGATAAAACCGAGAAAGGTCGGTAGTCGAACAAAAGGAAGATGTCCCAATACTTTCCAGGTGGAAAACCTCCAACAAGAGATGCAGTGTGGACTGTAACCTTATCCAAGAAGAATTTGAGGCTTCCAAGACTTCAACCCAACATAGAGTGGTTCGAAATGTGGATCACGGAGACTCCAAACTTGATGAATGACAGCTGTTAAATTTCAGTTACTTTCATTTTGGGACACTGTCGGTGGTAGATAATAACTTTTAGTGCTGACTGATGACCGTAGTACCAATGAGATCGGATGTTATTAATGGCATTCAGTAGACTGTGGCATGGATTTTCAAACCATTGATCTGGACATACATATTCACAAGATAAAGCATGCAATTCCTTATTTGCTAACCTCTTAAATTGTTAAATCCCTAAATGTTCAGCATGATAAACGCATTAATATAATTTTTTAAGTAAAGGAAATAAAGTATATCAGTTTTACGCTGAAACTGGCAGCGGTAACTCATTCAGATATTGAGTTCTTTTCAATCAATTTTTCAGAAAATCCGTAACAAACATTACATCACTTATCCAATATTTTGGTTTCATTCATATATATGGATGTACATTCATTACAAAAACATGCTCATTTACTCACTACTTGCTTGGTTATTTATTCTTTTTACCCTCAAACTCAATTTATTTTTAACATTGAATAAAATAGCTTATGTTTCTACGATTTTTGGTATTAGTCTTGTTTTATGCAAAATCTCGATTCATTGTACATTCTTCCTTAGCTTTTCTCCAAATCTCAGTTTCCTTACGGCAATGCATTAGTAGAAAGCTAAAAATACCCATTTTAATAAGTTTAAGGTCTTATCACACATGCAGAACAAAAAAATGGAACATACAAAAAGGATAACTGTCTACGTCAAATTCCTTTGAAATATTAATTATCAGTTTCTGTAACGCATACCCCGTAGGTAGAGAAGTTATTGGACTCCACCTAAAATCTCAATACAGAGATTTCAAGGCAAATACATATTTTGAGGCCCTGTGAATAAAAAAAAATTAATAAAATATCCAAAAACATAAATACCTAATGTGCGATAAATACCTAATTGGTACTTAGATTCAGCATCTTCCAAGGATGAAACACGAAGATCTCCGGAAGATGCCTTAAAATCAAACTGAGTTTTTTATGGAACATTTTTCGAAATTTTGACTAAAATACCTTATATTTAAGCTATTTGTGTGGTGAATTCTCGTATTTAACTACGAAGTCTTCTTTATTCTGAATAGGTGTTTATAAGTTGTAAAACAGAGAGAGAGAGAGAAAGAGAGAGAGAAGTTTATTGCACAAAAATGCGGATCTTATTAAATCGCACAATTTATGTCTAGTATAAAATGTTCTGGCATTAACCATTTCCGAGATATTGAATTTGTTTTCGTGATCATGCAAAGCAATTACATAGCGACCCGTTCCTAAATGTTTTGACTACCGCTTAAATCTATTTTATTCCCTTGCTCCCCTTGCGCCTACAAGAAATTATGTAATAAACATATTTCTGCAAATGTTTACGTCAATTAGAATGAAGTAGACAGAATAAGACGCTTTTATAACGATAATTTGTTGAAGAATAGGAGAGAAAGTATGCGAGTGTAACACATACGGATTTTTTTATAATTATTCACTTTTGTCGTACTAATACAAGTTTCTTAGAGGCGTTCCAAATTATTAATTTTATGATAATGGTAGGAATGTTCTAAATGATTAATTTCCACCTAAAACATCAGTATAAGTAAGTTGCTGTGCTAGACAGGAACAATTCTAATTAATTTCCTAGAAGAAATCTTTCGGTGTATGTGTTATTCAACTTTTCACTTTTATAAACTCAGTTATGTAAATGACTTAGCAAAAATTATTTGTTTAATATGTTTAAACGTGTACGTATTTTAAAATTACTATTAATTGATATTACATGAAAATTGGGCATTCATATTAAATCAGAAACTTCCAGTAAAATGCTGAAAAACAGGATGAGAATAATGAACCTTCAGTTCAACACAGATCATTTAAATTTTCGTATTAAGCAAAAAGGGTATGAGACAATTAAAGAAGCTTTAGATTTTAGAATTTTTGCCAAGTCTCAACGAAGCAGCGGTTTCATTTCAAGCCGTGAAGCCGTTCTGCATCTTCTTCAAAATTCTCTCGCATGAAACGCCCAATAAAACGTGAGGTTCTTGTACTTTTATCCTCCTCCTACAGTTCGTATTTCTGTAATTGTTCATTCACTATTTTAATCGAATTATAAAATACTAATCACATTAAGTAAGGGCCGAATCTGTCTTGACGGCATAATGATTTCCACATCACTGTGGTTCTGCAAATATGGAGATTCGGACTTCCATTTTCCATCAATTTATCCTTAGACGTAGATGGTGAACACCTTCCAAACGTCGGTTTCAAACCAACCATTTAGAGAACATATGCAGGTTACTAGTTATCTTATTCCTTTATTTATTTATGTATCTCGTTTTAATCCACAGTTTAATAGATTATTTTATGAATTAAGTGGAATTTTAAACCTAGTTTTAAGATTTTTACTGTCGAAAACAAATTCATTTAACAACATTACAATATTTCTTGTTCTTATTTATACTTAACTTTCAGCAACCTAATTAACTTTTAAAACAACAAACTTATAAATTTGTTATAAACATACTGCGTATTGAGTCCAAGACCGTTCATCTACTTCAGTGTACCAATTTTTCAATACCACGTTACATTCTGGTCTCAGACGCTTTTTAAAATTACTTTATTTCTATAATCCCCTTGGACCTCTTTGGTCATGTCGGGGTTCTGACTTTAGGAATAAGTAGTGGTTTATTGCTGACTTAAAGGTAGGGTAAAATTGATTCCATTGGTTTTAATTTTACTATTAAACACACCTAAATTCGATCCCACATTCACACTCCCAAACTCTGCGGGGAATAGAGAATGATTTTAGTTGAAACAAATTTGCCTCCCCATGCAGGAATCGAACCCGGTACATCTTGTTTGAGAATGCTGAATACTTGACGGCAGAGCAGTCTGAGCTATTTTGTTATACATGGTGGACCATTTAAGTTGAGAGGGTACAATATCTCCAAAACTAAGCGTTGTAGAAAGAAATGTCTTGAATAAAAGTTGTTTAATATTATGGGAGAAAGTAAATGGCATTAGTCGTGTTTTATTTGGAGGAAATTATGATGGTCATTTTATGGTCCATTTAATTTGACCCTAATTGTAGATTCCCATTTTAAAAAATTAAACCCAACACCCTAAAATAACTATCATAACGTCCTCCAAACAAAACACGACTAATGACATTTACTTTCTCCCATTACATCAAGCAACTTTTAATAAAGACATTTATTTCTACAACGCTTAGTTTTTGAAATATTTTAGTCTCAATTTAAATAGTTCACCCCAGATATGCTTTCGACTATTTCACCCCATTTCTGGTTTATGTATATGGTTTCCAATGACGCTTTCACTTTCGCAAATACTAAGCTTTCTTAAACTACGAATCTTTGACTTTAAATGCCAATGAGCAATCTCCCAGCTACCCAAACGAGCATTAAAACTCCTCGCCTGATTCCTATATTCCAGTAAACTTTAATTACTCTGAGTTGTCATGCCTTAAGGTCAATTTGCAATACCGCTGTACTTTTAATTTCCCTTCCTTTTATTTGACCACACTTTTAGGGTATTAATAATTATCTTGTGGACTAAAACTAAAAGGTGTAGTCATATTTGAAGAACTTATATTCTGTATAATTTAACTGTAAATAAGTACTTAACAGTACTGCAGGTCGCATTCAAGGTGCAATATCTGGGAGTTCCATTACTGCAATATATAAATAAGCTAAGTTTACCACGAACTTGATATTTCATAACGGTAGCTCAGGCACAGAGCATTGGGAAGGAAACTCAGAGTATCGTGGTTCGAATTATCTGTGGCACTTACATTTTGCAAAATAAATCAACCTTTAGATCTATGCATTTTCTTTCTTTCATGCACTTTTCCATCTATTAACTCCTATGTAAGTGTAATGAAGACCCTGGATTATAGGTAATTACATATTTTAATGATCATATTTAGCATGAATAAACGGCAAATGTTGGCGAGATATACGTGCAGGAGTCTTGTACATAAATTTTATTTTACATAATTTTACACAGTTGGCTTAATATTGGTATTTCACATTATACTACAACATTTCACATATTTCAACGTTATTGTAGAATTACTATACATTATTATACGGACTCTGCACACTTTTGAGCATAACTTTATTTGCTAGGGTGTCCGCTTTTTCATTGCCCTTTATGCCCTGATACCCATCCAAGTGTTATCTAGTTACGTTTTGCCGGTTTTATAACATTTTGTAGGCAGTTCCAGACCAATATGGATGCTATGTTGTTGCTTGCATTGCATTTTAATTATTTTGTATTGCTTTTGTGGGGTAGTGTAGCTAATTCACTGGGAAGGTACAGATGTTGAATGAAGAGCTAGTTGGCTAAACCTGTAAAGGATCTGGAAGCCGATTTTACAGCATGAAAGGAAGGCCTTGGTGAAATATGGGTATGAATTTTCAATGCAGAATAGGTTGGAATATCGATTTAATTCTGAACTGATAGCAGCAGCAAAGCCTGTGTAAATCGACTGCTTGCTGATTCTGGATTTTCTTTACGTACACATGAGCAATGCAATTTAGGAAGATAAATAGGATATAGGTTGATAGATGCTTTGTGAACATCAGGTAATGCTTGAATTGTTCAATATAGAACTGACTGGCTTGATAAGGTAGCTAAGGTGTGTGCCACACAAGGAAAGAAGTCAATTGATAAATTATAATCAACTGAGAAAGGTACAGCAGTAATTACTTGTTTTTTTGTAAACCCTATAAGAACTTTCATAACACTTGATTCTTTCCTGTAGGCGAAATACAGGACTGTATCATACTGCTCCTACAGGATATCTTGGTCTGAAAAGTGAACCAAGTTATATGAATTCTGACAGTTTTATTGTTTGTTTCTAAGGTTTTCTAAAATATGTTAGGCTTCCTGAGGACGATCACGTGCTTTTGGTTCTTGGCGATCATGTTCACAGTCTCCTCCTTTTACTGTGGAATTCTGCAGACAGCACATTGCCCTGTTGACATTGTGTTATGCAAGTCACATGATGCAGCCATCAGGCAAAGCAATATTTGTCCACTAAACGAATTCTACTTCTTGGAATTTAAAATGGTTTTGTAATAATCCAGGTAGAGCAGCAATTTAAAGGGTGGCAACAATCGTAAAACATGTGCCTGCTTTCCATGATAGGCACTTATCTTTACATTAAGCATGTGTTCTAATGTGAAGATTTCTTACACTCAGAAGCTACAAGAATCAGCATACGAATTGTGGAAAAACTCAGTCAGCTAGAAGTAAAAAAATGTAGATGAAGAACAAGGAAAACAAACTAAAGGGAAAATGAACAACCAACAACATAAAAGACGTCAACTAATCAGTCAGTTCAAACAGCCAGTTCCACTGATTTACCTCAGCTACCAATCACCACTATGCATCCCTTACACAACTACCAAGGTCATAAAAAGACAAAAGACTGAGTCAGTGATATTAAGATTTTGACATACTCCCCTTACAGAAGAAATATCTTTCGAAAGAACTTAAATCGGCCGGAAGAAAACAGAGAAAAAAGGCTAAAATCAAAAGCGGAAGGAGCTTGCAAAGTGCGATTCTCAAGCATAGAAGAAATAATAAAATAAAAATGCTCTAGGAAATAATAAATATCTATCCATAGTGTATTGAATCACTACAAGTTGAATGGGAGCAATGTGGCAGCTAATCTGAACTTGCATCTCAAAACAAAGCACTATTAGTATAGCTTATTTTAACCACGTATAAATGTTCTTAACCTTCCTTCTATCGAAATGTTTAGCGTGATTATAAAATGGTCATGGGTTCCCACGTTAAAAGCAAATAAAAATTAAATGTGTACACTAATCCCTCACTAGCTTAGTATTAGCTTATAACTGTGCTCCTAATATACTGTGGGGTTCATTCTACTGTACAGACCGTGTACAGTATAAAACATTTCTGATATGATACATTCACATGGATTTCCCTATCCTCTACTATTGTTTATTAGTGGGTACACAAATTATTCTTAGTCAAGCGTATTTTTCTAACTACTACATTTTTTTTCCAAATAAACGTTTGCAGAAATAGCTATATTACACTTTTCGTTATAGATACTCAGAGAATAGCGACAGTCAAATGTTTAAAAAGTGACGCTTTATGCTGGCCTTAAAATTACATACTGCTCCCATTCAATCGCGAGAAATAACTGAATGTTGAAAGGACTTCAAAAGAATGACCAAGAAATGAACAATTAGAACCATTAATAATGGATATCTCAGAATTGGCTTATGCAACAAAAAACTTATTTTAAATAATTTGTGTTTTAAAGAAATCCACATTGCTTATGTAGTACATCCTCGTTTATCACTTACCGTTTACCACTAGAACATGATTACACAAAGTACCTCCGAATGTAGCGGACTTCATACGCCATTCTCCAAAAACTTAAGGTATACATTTTATTTGTCATGTAAATATTTTAATATGTGGTATTTTAATTAAAATCGTTAGAGCTATTGTTTAGAAAATCAAAAGTTTCGAAAAATATTCCATGTAAGCACTCCTTTGGGGAGCAGCGATGTTGTTGAAAATTTCGGGTCTCATCTTTGAAAGATGCTCAACCTATATACTATATTTGGTGTTTATCCTAATTTCGTTTTTTATTATGCTGTTCGCAGACACACAGACAGACAGACACTACAAGCACACACACAGACATAATTCCAAAAATGCTTTATTTGGATTCAGGGTGGTTCAAAATATTTATTTACGGTGAAATCTCGGTATGGAATTTTTGAGTGGAATCCAATACCTCGCCTACTCATTATAATTAGTAAAGAAAGTAAAAATAATTTAAACCTCTGATCTGAACTAGAAGTGAGATTGAAGCACGAATACATGACTCACAATGTGAATAAAGAGCAGGTTCTACAACTAAACTAAAATGTTATCTAAAATAAGAAAAATAACATGGTGAACTATTTCTAACGTGAAAACTGACCATTTATTAAACTTAGAAAATAACTAAAATAACTAAAACATCGTGTTAAATTTCAACTCTTGATTTACTTATTCAATTATATCTACCAGGAGGCAACAAAAAACAATTTCTTCTCACCTTATTGCGGTAAATACTGATATACTTCTGTGTTTCACTTCCCGCTTTCTCATTATTTCTCCCTCTCTCGTTCCTTCTCTCTCTCAATCACTCTCCTTACGTCTCAGTCTCTTTTCTTCCCCATTTATTCCTTCTTCCCTTCTTTCTATTAAACTTACATCTCCTGTGATGCTTTGAAAATTGGCAATAGAGCTGCGTTTTCTTGTGTGATAGTACAAATGAAAAAAAAAATTGCAAAGTCTTTAAAAATCTAAGGTTGTTGTGGAAGCTTACCTATATTTGCAGTATCTTTCAGATAACTAAATAATAATCAAGGTATTTTTATTATTTTATATTGTAAGCTCCATTAGAATATTGGAGAAGGTAATCAATTTACATAGAGCTTATTTTCCAAGTGTGTCCTAAATTATTGCATATAGGAAGATTCATAACAATGAAACAAGTCCGTTTTTAAAGGCAACTCACATACTGTCTGTTCAGCTACGCTTTAGCTAGGGGTCGGTCGACTTATCTCAAAAAAGGTAATAAAATATGTTTCTGCGTATGACGCTACAACCAGCAGTCTTTTTCTGTCGCGCGTCTTTACCCCTCACATGCTGCAAACTAAGTAAACACTACCTCCTTCTGTGGCTAAGTTCTTACCTATTTCGAAGGGCACCTCCACCTCCTAGTTAAGACGTCACTTAACAAACACTACATGAGCATAGAATCGTATAAACAAAGTAAGTTTTTTTAGCCAATTATTTTTCCGAAATGGAAAAGTATGAATAAATTTTCATTTATAGTTATGTTATATGTATAGATTTGAGCGCAACTTTGGTCGTAACACCAGTTTATCGAAATCTTATTAGCTGGGTTAGTTTTACGTCTCCAAAAACTTTATTATGAAAATTTTGAGAGATGACCCCAAAGTTTTTAAAATGTTAGAGGTCTTTACAAAGAAACTGCCCTCAACTTTGTATTAATTTTAACCAAGTCTGTAATATATTAACAATTTGCATATATTCAAATTATTTACAGCGTGGGGTAAAAATAAATAAAATGAATACCTAACAAATTCAGGGAGGCGGAAAGGTTTATCAAATCCTTGAGTGGAATCCGAAACTTCAGATGTAAAGATTGTGTCAGTTATTGCCAGCTCTACCTGACGTCGCGATCTTTCATTCGCTACGGAACGACCTTGTGTTCCCGGCAAAGTTGTCTATTGAAAGAGTTTTGGTCATTAATAAAATTTGTGCCAAATGAGCTCGTGCATAGAGGAGAGTTGGGTGTATTAGAGTCCGAGCGGTCTCCCACTCTCAGTCCATTTCGTTTGGTATACAAAACTAGTTGGGTATCACTTCTTGTTCGAACGCCCGGTGTGACCAGACGCAAGGTGAAACTCAGTAAGGTTACTTCCATAACAATTGCTATCGCACGGTACCTTATGAGCAGCCTGTGTTTGCGTGATATAGCGGTATGGAGCCAGGTGATACTAATGAATTTTTTTGGCATTAAATAAAGGAGTTTATCCGAATAAACATAAAACCGAAGGAAGCGATGTATAGAAGTGCCTCAGGATTTTAATCTAGAAAACAATACCCTCAACAGCAGCCACAAAAAGAGCAATAATAGTAATAATAACAATAATAATAAAACCGTGAAGTAGAACAACAACAACATATTCTGAAGTGTTATAGATTTATTGTTAAGAAAATCTCTTTGGTTTTATTTTTATACTATTTGAGACTTCGTATTGTAACATATTAAGGTTCTCTCAAGTATTCTTAGTTTCCTATTACAGATGTTGCTCACTGTCGAGTTAATTCTCAGGTCTGTTAATTTGCATATGTCTGAATCAAAACGCAGTTTAACTGCAACAAACACACTTTTTCAGTTGTGTATAGCATTTATGAATAGTAACAACTTTTGAGCTAATTAATCTCCATTTGTGGTAAAGATTGGTAATAACATAATTTAATTATGACGGTTGTGCAATTTCTTGAGTTTAAAGAATAATAAAACTATATACGAGTATAATTCGTAATGTATATACATGCGACTAAATTGCTTATTCCACTCACAGAAATTCCCAGTGTAATTGTACATAAAACTTGTGTGATATTTTCGTAACTTCTACAGTATATTTAGCGAGGTCCGACAGGGGCGAGCTGAAACTAAGTTCCCTAATACCTGAAAATACCTAAAAATATATCTAAATCATGATGTGGAAGGATAGAAGGATCTAATTACTTGAAGAAATTACATGCCAGAAGTTTAGATGACTGAATATATTAAGGATAAATGCAGATTACCTGTCTTGCTATCGGCGAAAGGTCCCCATGTTCCAATTGCACTGCACTAATACTACATTGCAAGAGATTGAGTTAGCGTCAGACGCTACTGAAGAACCGGTTTTCAACCCCCACTACTATTACATTTATATTGCGGTTCGTGTTGCCAACTTAAAAATATTAACACATCACATGCCACATCTCCCCCTGGCTACCCAAATCGACGTTCCCGTCGAAGCAAGAAGAATTTTGTTTTTTACAGATAAATTACAGTAAGAAGAAAAAATGCAAATGGCATACTTTACAACATTATATAAAAACAATATTTGGATATTTACAAAAGACGGGGCCGAAATGTCTGTCGAAGAAGAAGATGTAAATTTAAATGCCTGTGAATCTATTAATGAGAAGCTAATACGAACATGATGGAGTCTCGAGTGCCACTGACGATATTAATGAAGATGTGCTGTCTAGTTAAGTGAAACCCCGCACACGCACATTACACCTTGCTGCCACGATTACACCTTGCACTACACTGTACCAAGTCTGGACGTAACTGTTTGTGGATGGAAGTATCACATCACCCACAACGACGAAATTTCAGCCGCAGAGTTGTTGCTGTTGTTGCTCGATGCTGTTGATGTGGGGAGCAATCCCTAGCTTGGACTGCCCCTAAACAGTGGCTCCTTTTGCCAAATGCAGTGTAGTGAACTGTCTGCAGCTCTTCATAGTGTGTATATGTGCAGTCTCCTGTATGGCGCTGTACAGCGCGGTCACTCCTCCGAACACTCGAGCTCCCGAACCAGCAAAGCACTATAACTTGATAATAAACAGGTATAATTTATGCTCCCAAAACATCATACCGAGAAGAAGAAAAAATAGTATGTCATTTAAGAGAATATAATCAGAAAGTGCGACAAATTTTGCAAAAATTTACAAACATTGAAGCTTAGTACTAAAAAAAGAAAAAAAGGATTACACATTGACATAAAAACTGAATTTTGCAAAAGGGTAAAAGCCAAAATTTTACAATAAATTTTTAAGAATGAAAGTAAAGAGACATGAAAGGGCCAGAATACATGAATAGTATGCCAATTACATCCATTGTTTACACGTAATAACGCAACACAGATATAGCAAAACATTTGGGATCCCAATATTATATCTGACCAGCTGGTACAACTAACAAACAAAGTGAATAAGTGCACTTATCATTCATTCATTCATACATATATATGAAACAAAATCATTTATACTAACCATGGTTCAAATAATAGAAAACATTCACTTGAATAACTCCCAAAGCTACCGTAACCATTACTACATGCTTGAAAATAAACACCTCGTTACATGTTTTCAAAATCTGCACCTCATTACATGCTTTCAACTACAAATACTCGTGCTTTACTTGCAATAACACAAATTCTCATTCTCATTACTATCATATCCTCCTCGTTATGATCATTATTATCATCATTTCTATCATCATCATCCACAGTAATTACTGAGAAAATAAATACCTTCACTGCCATGTCTGATTCAACTAGCTGCAAAATCAAAGATACCTGACATAGACATAAACACAACAAATTACATTAACATTTCAGGAATGACACAAATAACATAGCATTACACTGTTGCATCCACATCTACCGAATCAAGATTAAGCTGGAAAATAGATGGTATTAAAACTTGTTGTATAAGATGGTACTAACACTTGTTGCATAGACTCAAAAAAATTATTCATTGCATTAAATTCATTGCATTTACTCTCTTTTGTGAACACATCACACACGCTATACTGAGCACGTTTCAGCAACACCAATAACCAAAACATCTCCCAACTTATCACCACATATTTCCAGGTACAGGTTAGCCCTCCTGAAACCTCAAACATTCACACTTCAAGGGTACATTGTAGCTATCCCATCGAAGCTGACGTTAACACATCTCATCTCACTACCACCATCGGGGTTACTCTTCGGCACTCCCACCGAGGCAAATCTTACATATACTACTCACATAACCTCACACACATACACAAATTTATGCAACAACTTCTGCAAAGAAGAATCACAGAACATTAAGGAAACACAAAATCGAACCAAAAAAAATGCAACAGAACAAAGCACATCATTACCAAATTAACAGTTTCATATATCATTCCTGGAAGTCAAAGGTTTTAATTAAACACAGTACACATCAGATAATTAACCCTCCATCAGGCGCGCGCTTTGGTAGAACGCAGTTAGTCGCGCGGGGCCTAGTAGACCCGCGCTATATTTTTGTTCTTATTGTTTGTATTTTTGTTTTCTTTCGTTTATTTTCTTTTTTCCTGTTTTTACCTTTATTTAGATTAAGCGTACATGACTTTCATTAATAGGTATTATTTTACAACATAAAAATAAAAGCTAAAATATGAGTACATATGCCTTATAAATTGTATTACAGTAAGTATAAAGAAATACATTGCCATTTCCAGGTATACATACAACTTGTAATTTCAAATGTTCAGTTACTCAGAATCATCTACTATTTCACCCGTGTTTTCCCCGACTAAGCAAGTATCGCAAATAATTTTAGCATGTTTGCTCAAACACAGAGGGGTGTTGCATTTCCCACATGCATATTTAGTTTTGCAGTTCATTTTGTCTTTGTTGCTGGGTTCACATCGTATCCTTTTCAATGTGCATAGTGGTTTATTTGACAATTCATCTACGCAGGATTCTTCAGGTTTATATTTTGTCAAAAGTCCTCTCAAATCATCAGATAGATTTGATGCTGTCGCTCTCCTTTGTAGCTGTTGCAACAGTAAAGCTAAATATAGTGATTTCAAATACTCCTACCTTGTGGAATATTTATTTTGGTTTCCAAGGAAAATAACCTTAGAATTAATACCTGCAATGTTCAAGATATGGTCAAAAATTACCATGGGCCACCTTCTCGTTGTTCTGGCTACATTTTATGTAGCACACAATTTATCTACTGCATCTACTCCACATTTAGTGTCGTTGTAATGCAGGATTATTTAGGCTTTTTCTTAGCACCTTCTGATAACTGTGTGAATGAAACCTGTAGACTTGGGAGTAAAACTACTTTTTTACCCTTGTTTGGAACATATGAAACAAGTGTTTCTTTTTTTTGTGAAGCCAAATATGCTTTCTTACTGTCTGCGATCTTTTGGAGAAGTGAAATTAGTGGGTAACTCTTTTTTGTTCTTTCGCACTGTACCGACGAAAGAAAGTTGTCTTTTACGCAATTCATTCACCAGCGATACACTGGTAAACCAATTATCTGCAGTAACGTTTGTGCAGTGCCAGAGATTGGTTCAGTTAGTCTCAGCACTACAGCCTCTGCCGAGTTAGTTTGCAAATATGGTCCGTCGGCTGCTGTCCACAATAAATCTCCATGTTAGTTGTATAAAACAGTTTTGCATCACTCAAACAGAATATCTTTATGCCATAATTGTTTGGCTTGGATGGTATAAATTGTCTAAAAGCACATCGACCACGAAATGCCGGCAACTGTTCGTCGGCATGACATTTTGTCCAAGAGAATAATGGTTCTGACAGTTGTTCAGAAACAATGTAAACATTTCTCTAACAGAAGCCAATTTATCCAATCTTCGTCGCTCCAATCTTGAACTTTTGTCATCAAAGCGAATACAGCGTATTAGAAAACTGAATCGTTTTTCGGACATAGCCATTCGGAGTAGAGGAATTCCAAGATCGGTTCCCCAAAACTCGTGAATATTCTGGCGTCCACCACGAAAAATTCCTGCCAGGAACAATAAGCCTAGGAAAGGTTTTATTTCTATTACATCTGTAGGTCTGCTGTCTCTTTCACAATAAAATTTGTGCTGCACACTGCTAATGTAAGTATTTGAGCTTTCAGCAATCAAATCAACTATATCTTAGGTAACAAAAAGGTTCCAACAATCAATTTCCGTTTTCGCATTTTTGGCAGCTCCTACCACACCAGGAAGTTTGGTCAATATATTGTGAGCCCTTGTCTGTGTTATTTTCAAATGTGTTTTTTCATTTTGTTCCATCTCTTCCTGTGAATAACAACAGAATGTATTGTCAATAATAATAATAAGAAGAAGAAGAATTACTATGATACGCATATGATGTTACCTATAAAATACATGTTATCACACAAGCTGCTTTCATCGTCTTCCTCTTCATCTTCATGGTCAGTTTCTGAATCTAAAGATCTCGTTTCGAGTTTATCTTCTGAATCAGAGTCATCTTATCCATATAAGTTGTCATCCACGGGCAAGGCATCATTATCGCAAAGTAGGCGATGTACTTCTTCCAAATCATTCGGATTTTGTAGATCGTACCTTTTACTCGTATTCATGACGAAGCAGTAACAGCTCCTTGCAATAGTAAAGCAATATTGCACAAAACCTAATGAGAAACAAATCTGACAACAATATGCAACGAGAGCAGGCGCGCGGGGCCTGGTTGACCTGTGCGACACGTAACTGCTGATTATTCATTCTTCTAGCCAAACAAATAAACAGATAAGGTTATCGCTGCAGCAAATAATCGCACAACGTTGTAATGTTAGAAATCCTAGTCAGGCAATTGCATAGGTGCGATCGTTGGAAAATTATAGCATTTATATAATGCCAGGGGTCTCTCAGGCCCCTAGCGACTGACGGAGGGTTAACTGCAGCATAACATAACAAGCCAAATAATTTCCATTGCCGAAAACAAAATCCAGAATTTGCATTACACAAAATGGTGACAACACCTTCAATTTAGCAGAGACATACAAATCACACATTTTTCCTGAAAAGCAAAGCCTAATTAAGCATTGGTCAGTGAAACAAAATAAAAATTTAGCATACCTGTCTTTATTATGAAACTTTTAAATTTGTCAAAATATACATAGCACACTTTGGTAGACACCATGTGCATATGCTTACAGGTTGTTTTTTTTTTCTTTTTAGCACAAAATTCCAGTGCAACTTTCCAAATTCTGGTAACATACATATAACTGCACCATCGACATCCAATGGGGTGAATAAATCCTGCTGGTCTTTCACTCAAATTAGTCATTTGAAATACTTTAAAAAAAAATAATTGCGTAACTATATAAAACCAAACATGGCAACGGAAAAGCAAAATGATTCGTGGTACTACTACTAAGCGTTCACGGCGAAGTACGAGTAAGATGCACAGATATGAATTTTGTTTTTTTGAATAGATGCACCCCACTTTTTATACACATACACGCCACGTGATATACAAAACACGCAAAGTTTTGCTTCACATTCTAGAATTGCTAATGAATTGCACGAGCACGCAAAGATGACGCAACATCAGCTAACACGCGCCAACCACATTATTAAAGTTGCAAATATCGCTAATTTTTTCCACAATTCAGAAAAAAAAACAAGAAATTTAGAAGAACAGTGCAAACGATTTCTCATACAAACAGAATTTAACAGAATTTAGTAATGGTAAGGGGAAATTGAAGCCAAAAATCACCGACGCTGTGCCAACAGCAGTACAATGGAAAAAATATTAAAGTGAGCTCAAAACAAACATATAAAAACGGGACTTTTAAAGAAATACCTTTAAAGGAATTTATAACATAAAACCACAATTTTCAAATAGAAACCCTTACCATTAAGGCAAAACTAAGGAGTTACATGTTCCAACGAACACGTGGAGGGGCAAACACGCTACATTTCAGGCTAAAAGAGGGAAAAAAATTTGCACTTCAAAATCTCAAAATACCCGGCGACTCACGCCAATTGTCGTAACCTCTACATTATATTTAGCTCAAGAGGGGTAGAGCAAGGTACCGAAAACAGGATCAAACATTAATCTACACGAGGTCCGACAGGGACGAGCTGAACTAAGTTCCCTAATACCTGAAAATACCTCAAAATATATCCAAATCATGATGTGGAAGGATAGAAGGATCTATTTACTTGAAGAAATTACATGCCAGAAGATTAGATGACTGAATATATTAAGGATAAATACAGATTACCGGTCTTGCTATCGGCGGAGAGGTCCCCATGTTCCAAATGCACGGCACTATCACTACATTGCAAGAGACTGAGTTAGCGTCAGACGCTACTGAAGAACCGGTTTTCAACCCCCACTACTATTACATTATATTCCAGTTTGTTTTGCCAACTTAAATATATTAACACCTTACTGCCACAATATAGATTATAGAACATATTTTTATAATATGTGTTTCTTAAGCCTTATGATAGAGGAAAACTTAACAAAATGGAATTTGTGTATGAATTGCAGTAAAACAAGTTTTGACCATAGGAATACGTAGAAATAATTTCGAAAGCACAGTAACATAGCATACGCTATTGTTAATAATTGCCTTCACGTACTGAAGCTCCACGTCTTACAATAACGCTGTGACCTGAACTGTCGAACGAGTAAATTCCGTTTCTCACGAGAGCGCATGTGAAGCAGAAGCTCAACTACAGTTCGTATAAGTATGACCGTGATCAGGTGACGGAGGGGATACCTAACACTTAGACTCCAACGGATCTTTTATGCATACATGGCGAAAGGAACGGATGGGGTGAGGGAACCACACGAGACGTATGGGCTGCAGAGTAGACCGGCGAAAATCGACAGAGGGGTGAGTTCCTTAATAGTTCCAGACTTGACCACCCGGCCACGGGAGAGTCACTCGGAGGTTCCTTCTGGCGGAACCGGGGAAACGTGATCCAGCAGGGAAGGTTCGACAGGCTTCACTCTAGCAGCGCCCAGAAGAAGATCTAATTCGCAAGCCTCTGCGCCATCTGTCCGACACCGACTGAAGCACAGACCAAAGTCAACTTGAAACGTGAAAGACGGAAATAAAATAAGAGGAAATGGTAGAATACACCATTGCAACAATCAAACAAAACCACGAAAAACCCATGGTCAGTGTGGACGGCCACCTGGAATAGAACTCTCGATCTCCCGAATGCGAGCCTCAATTGTTACTGCGGTGCCATCTCGTTCGGTATAATACGGTATATCTGTTCCTACTTTTCGAACGAGTCAGGCTTGAAGAAGCAAGCGATTCTCAATTTGCCCATAAGAAACGAACAAGTAAAGGCATATTCTTAATAGCTCTAGTTCCCAGGATGACGCTGGCACATTTGTACTCGACGCATACATGAGTACTTGAATCAGAAGTTGTCAACAAGGTGGATTGGAAGATTTCTTCCTACACTATATCTTTCCTAGTGTGCTTCTTGGAACACCCTCAACTTGTTATGTAGAGAAGGGTACATGATCTTATTTACACAATCCCGGTTGAATCAGAGGTTCTGGTGGCTCGGGTAATAATTTTCAGCAGAAGGAGAACTTCACAACAATATATACTCCGTCCTGCTGATGCAAGCTTCGTATACAGACCAGCATGGCATCTTAAGCTTTTTAAGTTACTGTGGTTTACGTAGCAAGGAATGATAGTATATTTTGGGAGTTTATTAAGATCTGATACCTTACGGAGACGATGGGATTACCAAATAGGAAAAATGAAACACCTTTGATTTGATTTTAATGTAAACTCTCAGAATTTGCGGCTAACTATCCCCTCCCATCCGGTGTGTAAAATTTCCAGTCCGTGATTGTGTCGTCCTTGAGTTGTTTCATATGTGCAGATGGATATCGTTCACAGTCATAGATGCCTTGCTGTAGGAAATATGTAAAAACAGAAGACAATAATAAGCAATAAATAAAATTCTAAACGTCTCTGGGGTGGAAATCTTTCATTCATTGTTTTTGTGAATAAGTTGTTTTTAGAATGTCAGGTATGAAAGCTATGTTTTGTATAATTTACCGAGGGAAATCTTTACAGTGACACTCAATTTGCTACTTCTCCCTAAAGCAAGCGACATAGAAAATCTACTTGCCGCGGTATCACTTAACTAATTAATAAGGTAGCATGCAGCAAGTTAAGTAGACTGGAGTGGGGATTCCACTAATAATATTTAATATCATTGTCGGCCAGTACGAGAACAATCGGTTTAAAAATATTTAGCTTGCTGTTGCTACTCTACACATACTCTATCTCTTTATTTTTTGAAATAGCTATATATTTGCCAACTCGGTTACATACTGCTAAATTTGTTACTGTAGTAAATGTAAACATAAAAATGACTTTTCGGTTATAGGGTTCCTGAAGCTTAAGATTTGCCCAAACTCCCAAGGTAAACTTCGGTTCCGGGAACTTAAAACTTTTCATTTTTTTATCAAAGGCATGTAACAACTAAATTATTGTAATAAATGTTGACCTGAGAAAGACTTTTGCGTTTAATCAAATGGTGGAACACCACTTATTCGGGGCCTCTCCGATGCGAGCAAATGGCATTGCTGTTCTGAGCAGCCTACAGCAAGTACTTCCATTCGCATTGGTTTTATGGTAAGGAGATTAAGGCAGCTGGACCGGCTGCTCAGCGCAAAATATAATATCATACGGGAGGCAGCAATACACTTACTGTTGGAGAAGATAAATCCGATACATTTAATATGGCAATTCGACCCTTACCTTAATTTGACAAATAGGCGCTATGGTGTTACATTAGAGACATATTCTGGTTGGCATGGTGCTGCGGTATTTGTTTCCAGACGGTCTTTGCGCTCTTCAGCATGGTAAATGTAAGCGAGTAAACAATAAGTAACAACCAATCTAGGTCCCTAGGAATGATATTTGGAGCAAAATTAACAGAATTCCAAAAATCTAGACGTTTTGCGTATAAACTTATCTAAGACGAACACACATTATGTGGTATTATTTGTTTTGCATTCTGATAGTCTTAAATGAGTATTAACAATGAGCATTTAAACGCACATTCTCCTTCCACAAGCGTTTTTCAAGATATAAATTATCCATGCGCATCAGTTTTTATAAACATTTACTGAGAAAATCAAGGTGCATTTGGCATTAGCATTATTATAGTGATTAATGTATCCGGCCCTCATAGCCGCGATCGCTGGAGCGTATAGCACCGGCGCTCTAGCATGCTGAGGTACGCGGGTTCTATTCCCGCAATGGACATGGTATTTGTGTGTGTAATTGTATTAATAAGCGGCAAAGTAACTAGTAAAACCCAGTAATCATAAACTGGGTAAAGAAAGAAAATTATTTATATATATATATATATATATGGTTTTTGGCCGTAGAATTCCAAATTGTTAAATCTGAAACTTAAAGCTAGCATACGGCAGTCGAGTGGTGAAACATGGAAGACACTGCCTCAGTGCATTCAACCCCGAGCCATTGCCCAGCAAATAGCTGAGTTGCAGCAAGGACATTCAACTGAATAATGACGTAGTGGCGCATGTAGCCAGGTTTTGTATATGAACCCCTGGTTCTATGCCTCATGGTCGATTTTGGACCTTCTTGCAAGGAGAGCCCACGTCGGTCTGATTTTTGAATGACAACCTGATCCACACTGTTATTTTAAAATGATATAATCAACGAGCGCCATGCATCATCACCCTCCACGATAGGTCAGGTTATTCTTCATTCAATTATTTGTAAACTCTCATCCGGACACTAGCCATACTTTATAATAAATTATATTATTATAAAAGTGTGGGGCTATCATGAAATTACTCGAGACTGCCCTTGGTCACACCTGCGTCCTTTCTCTTAGCAAGTGCTATAGAGTATAGGAAACCTTAAAGACCTTTCCGATCCTGAGTTTCCCTGCGTGTTCAGTCAGTCGCTCTGGTTCGAGTACGAACTCAAAGTTAGAAGTCGCATGCTTAGGTAGCTGCACGGATCTCCCGCTGCATGTTGGAGCTAGTTACACCACTTGAGCTACCCCTCCAATTACCTGTGACATTTAGTGACATTAAATGCCTTCCCACCGCATCATTTCATCCCCTTCTTCCTGTAACATTTGGTAGATACGCCTGTTTAAGCGCCCACCGTAACCCACTAAACATTCCTTATTGTACCCGAAACAAATGGTGGAGGCGCGATATGTTGAGTGCCTCTCCCTTCGAAACCCTTAACTGCAACCTCAATTTTAACCATGACACCTTGGTGGAGACATCGGTCTCTCCCTATCCTTATGGCGAGACACACGATTTCGTTCCCAGTACTCGTTTTTGTCACCACCAGCCCACCCTTTCAACTTCTCAGATATATTTTCCTCGCCCACCGTCCCGCTTAAGTTTCTGAGAGGTTCCTTTTCCCTACCAATCCCCGCAAGGTTTAAAAGGGTTAATTATTTCTCCTCCCCATCTCTTCCCTTGTAACGTGGCGTGGTATGACCAGGTTAGAAGAATAGGGTCCCCGTAGGTTAGATTATATTATGTTTTTAGTTTTAGGGTAGCTAATCAAAAATCCCCCCCGAAATAGTGTTGGATTTGAGAAATTGTAAAAGTGCGTTGCTGTTAGGTGATTTTTAGTTTTGGTGTTGTTTCTTTCAGCTGGGACAGATCTTTCTTTTTAACCAGGCGGGGGCTATAAAGAAAAATCTGATGTGTTACACTCACATGACTTTCTCTACTCTTGTACAATCTAATTTTACAAACGCCTATTCTCTATATGCTTCATGTTAATCGAGATATCGAGATGTGAATCTTATTGCTAATTTTCTTGTAGATGCAAGGGAAATATGGTAGCTTTTAAGTGATAGTCAAATATTTTAACGCTAGTTGCTATGTGGCGCATTCCAATCTCTTTGCATGTCCAGGACATAAAAAAATGAATAACGAATTTGAGAAAAAATATAAGTATTGGAAAATTTAAGGAAATAACAAGCAATATCTCGAAAACGGTTCACTCAACAAAAGAAATGTATATGACATAAGTTGTGTATTTTAACGCGATCTACATTTTTTGTGTAGTAAAAGTTTGTCTATCTCTTATGGTTTACCAGTTATGCAAAAGTCGTTCACAATGAAGAATACTTTGGGAGACATTCCCAGAAAATTCGAGATGTACATTTCATTTCTCATGACATTATCTTAAACATATGATATTTTAATCAAAATCGTTAGAGCCATTTTTGAGAAAATTAAAATTTTCGAAAAATCTTCCATGTAAAGGGTAGTCTGGGGTGGGGGGATTTTCTTGAAAACATTCGTGTCGCATCTCTGGAAGATACTGAACCTAAATACCAAGTTTAGTGTTTATCCGACTCTTCGTTTTTGAGTTATGCTGTTCACAGACACACAGACAGACAGACACACAGACACACAGACAGACACACACACGGACATGTTTCCAAAAATGCTTTTTTTGGATTCAGTGAGTCTCAAAACATGTATTTCCGGTGAAATCTCGGTATCGAAATTTTGGGTGGAATACAATACTTCCCCTACTTACTATACGTAGTAGAGAAAGTAAAAAATAAGGATTTTTTGTGTCAATGCATTAACATTCCGGTATTATTGGTACTCATGTAAGTAGTAAGATTAAAGAAACCGAAGCGAAGTCTTCGGCCACTGCTGAGTATGAAATGTTTCGCTGAGGCGACAACTCGTTCAGCAGAAGAAGAAGAAAATCTTGCAGACTAATATGTGTGTCTAAACGATTTTATTTCATTTGTGCAGGCCATGCGTGAACTTCACTACAAACTCTTATGGTTTCCTACATGAATGTTTCTATCTAAAATTTAATGCTTGGGGATCCATTTAAATGAAGTATGGAGAAATTCTAGGTGCAGGCACGTGTGCGTGCCTATATCTACAAGCCTAAGTAAAAATAGTCTCCTTTCCCTTTCGTGTCTACAAGAGATAGTAAATGTAACATGTTTTTGCCGCCCGATAGGTTTACTTGGCTTAATTTGTGAGTCCACAAGCCTTATACATCCTAGGTGAGAGTAGTGATAATTTAAGTATCTTTTCGTTGTTTGGTACGTAGTAATGTATAACTGCGCGCGTCTGGAATTATGTAGAGTAAGTTTGATCATTTAGTTACTCTAACAAGTGGATGAAAATGGTTTGACTTCACTACAGATGGGTAGAGATAGTTGTGATAAACGTTGCATTGGGGTTATCATGGTCCAGAATCTCAGCGTCAAGGGTAGTCACCAGTAGAGTCCTGGAGGCACGAGAGTCGCAAGGCTCTGTCAGGTAAGACTGTTGTTGTTGAGCACGGATTGCTCTATAGTGTTGTGAGGAAAAGCCTACAGGAGTTGGGTTAGTTGTGCTGCACAGAGGTTGCAAACGTCGTTGGCATAAACCGTATACTATCGGGCAGGGATACGGTGAGGAATCATTGACGACGATAATAACCAGAATGTAGAATTGGTCTGAGTGACCTAATTTAGTATTGGGTCTATGACTAAATTTTTCCTGATTTGCCCGATGAGTAAGAATGTGTAGGATAGATAGTCTTTGGATGTTCCCTGTTGAAATGTATTAAATGCCGAGCTGATCAAGTTTAGAAAACCCCGGGCCCTGGACTGCAAAGTTACGTCCCTATGATTTCAGCCATATTGGAAATGTAATTTCTGTGCCATGCAAACCGTCATGGAAGCTGACGAAAAACTTGATGTGTTATTCCAAAAATAAATTAGTGTGTTAGACGTACACCGGAAATAACAAGAAGACCTGACGTAATTAAGACTTAGCTAATTGTAACCGCAGTAAGAGTTTACATCCCACACCAGGGCAGAATCCAGTAGCAAGGACAGTTATTCATGCGGTATTCTTCCCAAAACGTTTTTCTACCTCTGCTACTTAAACGTGTGTGTTATGTATGTCGGTGTATAATATGCGATATATTATTGAGCACTGATTCGAAATTATTATGTAAATGTTGATACTTTCTTTAGATTTGTTGCTATTATGGCGCATATTTACGCTAAATTTAACTGTAAATTTTGAGATTTTTCGTGTATTATATTTCAGTTTGATGACATACCGCCAGAGCAAAAGCTTACTTAAGCTTATTCTGCTCAGTTATTGCAGTATTATAAGTAAAGTACGTTCAGATTACTCCTAAACGCCTTTGCATGTTATGTGTACCTGCAATTATACCATAATTTATTTCGGCACTGTGATCATATTGAGTTTTATTGACCCCCCTGTGTAAAGTATTTAGAGATATTAATGTGGTGCTACCCTAGCTATAGGGAAATTGTTAACTTATATTTTTCGAATTTTAGATAACTTTTCAACTTACGTGAGTTTAAATCTGTAGCACAAGACTTGCAAAGAATAATTAAACCTCTTTTTTGTTACTCTGAAAACAAGAAAGCGTTCTTTTAACTGCTTGTGGAGGATGAATTGCTTGGATTCAAGTGTTAGTTTTTCTAGTAGGAAACAAAAGATTGAGTACTGTAAATTTTAAGGAAATAGCTGTTCTTCCCCTGAGATGTCAGTGTTGTCTTTATTTTAGGTGCCCCCTCTTCCCATCTATAATAGCGCTTATGAAAACTGTATATTACTTTGCTTCTGCAGTTTTTCTTGTGGTGCGAATGCTAGGTTTCTACCATAAACTCTATTTAACGGAATTTATCGCTAATGCATCTTTGTTTTTTTCCCCGCCACCTCGTGTGAGACACTGCACGAGAACCTGATGACACATTTTTTCGTTGTGTCTTCTGACGGAGCGACACGAGCGCTGGACAGAGTATATACACTCGGCGAACTGCTGCCGTCACAAGGAAATTGTACGCGTGGGAGAATTGGCCACAGACACAAAACACCGTCATGATTTTGATAAAAAAAATATAAATAGGAACCCTGTTTAATAAATTGTAAAACCAGGATGAGCCTATTGTGACATAGTAGATTGCATCTCCTCAGGTGTTTCTAAATTGTTCTTTTTTCATTTAATTTTTCGCCCCATACTCCGGAGACGCCTGGGACCCCATCAGGTGAGCCTCTTTAGTCATAAACAACATTTAAGTCTCCTTAGCTGTCAGCCCGAGTACTGGTCAGTAATTTGGAAGCAATCTTTATTTGAATTATTTTAGACAGAAAAGAAACTTAAATGATATAAAACAGAAAAGCACACAACAAATAGGAAATTAATGTTGTATGATGGCTGTTAGAAACGTTAAGCTACCCCTAGTTAATTTCATAAGCTTAGTATCTTGCCAGCTTCTAGATTCAGTTAATAACGAGCCAGTTTTAGGCACCGTGTATTCAAAGTTTAATGGGGTTGTTTTGCACATGCTTATATAGAGTAATGAAACAGGATAGGATTTTTTCAGAAACTCGCCTTCCATTCACTTGTTTAAGATTCCAGTGTTTAGGTTTCAGTCTTGATATATGATTATGCAACAAATAGTAAGTTTGTAGGAGGCCTTGTCCCGTTTTTAAACATTTTATATGAGCAAACAATAATAAAGTTGTTCTATATGCATGTGCGTGTGCCCCATCAGGGACACTAAAATATTTTTACTTGTATATTCTGTGATAGCACTTTTCATGCCTTGTGGCTCGTGCGTAAGGGTGCGCATTTGGTAGCAAGTACAGATTTTAATAGAACTCCGAATAGCAAAGCTCAAGAACTCGGTAGCCAGATGTGGTGATCGCACAGGTTGTTCTGTATGTGTTTTATGTAGAGCTGTACCAGTGCATAATTCGTCAGAGTGAAATACTGGGTTCTGTTGCCTCCCAGCTCTGGAGAGAGCAGCACGTTGACCCGATTTTTTATAAGCTGAATGTACGGCTCCATAGACTTGTTTATGTATGTCTTGATTGATCTGATGGTTCCTAAGCTATGCAGTGATACGTGAAAGGATTGCGAATAGTATCCTAGTTAAATTGATCTCGTTAGTCGAGAGATACGAGATGCTTACATAATGTCGTTATATTGTGCACAATATTTTTTGGCTCGTCCTACGTTATGTTTAAGTTTGTAACCTTTAACTTTCGCTTGAAAATTTGGAGATGTGTGATATACGAATTGGGTTTTCGATCCACTAATTGCCTATTCACGTATTGTATTATGTGTTTGTCATGCCCTCTCTTTTTCCACGCTGTCACCTACATCCTTTCATTAGCTTGTAAGGTCAGCTGTGTGTTTCTCTAATAGTTGAGAATTTGCCACGCAAGCAGAATCCATTGCGGCAATACTCTGTGTTTTTACACATCTAGACCTCCTCAGTTTATCTGCTAATCAACCCCTGTCTGTTTTGATGTCCTTGCTTTCCCAGTTCCAATAGTTTTTGCTTCCCTGTCTTTTGTTAAATCCCCATTATGTTTTATGTCTGCCCCAGTTTCCCACACCCATGTCACATGCGACGTTTTCTACATGCTACACTTGCACGAACACGATGGTTTTTTCTCGGCTATATGACGAGCTATTCGGATCAACGGTGGTGTTTGAAAGCGACACTCGGCTTCATCTGTTCCAGGGCTCAAGTTTATAGCGGCTGATGTGTAAGTCCCATTGATTTCGTCACCATAAAACTTATTGGCTGTGTTTCATGTCAACCTCTGCTGTGAAGTTCCTGCAGTGCTCCTCTACGCTCTGGATGGCCCGTGTCATATTCTGCCTTATGCTAGTATTTATGGTGAAGCCTGTTTGTGCATTTTCGACGCTGCGACGCCTCTACGTAAGTCTCAGTCCCCTGTTGAGCTGACTGACGTCGCTCACCTTTGCTCCTGCAGGATATGCCTGATGGATGTGTGTGCCAGCTTCTTCACTTCTGGTCTGTGAGTGAATGTTCCTGTATTCCTTTCTTTGCCTCTTCCCTTCAGACATCCCTCACTGCAGGGACTCTCTTTTGGTATCCTCTCTTTTCTTCGTTTTCTGTCCCTCTCTCCTTCCTCATCTCGTCCTTGCTTCCCTCCGATTGCCTGCTTCCATCTAATTGCTTATGTAACATAGGTATTCATGAATACCGAATAAGAAAAGGAAATACAAAAACGTAAATATACTCACACAAACAAAGTAACAAACCTGTCTACCACTATCCTGTTTTGTATATTGTTCATTTTCAGTATGTTTTTATCTTCCTACTCTGTTCCATGGTGATAGCCGAGGAGGGCTGCTTTTCCTGGAGGAGGCGGTTATGTCACGGTGCATTTGGCATTAGCATTATTATAGTGGTTAATGTATATGTTTTGGCCGTATACTTATAAATTGTTAAACCTGAAGCTTAAAGCTACCATACGGAAGGCGCTGCGTCAGATGGCATTCAAACCGGAGCCATTACCCGGCAAATAGCTGAGTTGCAGCGAGGACATTCAAATGAATAATAACGTAGTGGCACGTGTAGCCAGGTTTCGTATATAAACCCCTAGTTCTATGCCTCATGGTCAATTTTGGACCGTCTTGCAGCAAGAACCTACGTCGGTTTGATTTTCTTAAAGCCAACGTGGTCCAAAGTGTTATTTTAAAATGTGATAATCAACAAGCGCTATGCATCGCTCTCCACAACAGGTAAGATATTTCTTCATTCGAATATTTGTAAACTCCCTTCCGGCCTCTTGCCATACTTTATAATAAATTATATGTTTATAGCAGAGTGGGGCTATCATTTAATTGTTCAGGGCTGCCATTGGTCATACCTGCGTCCTTTCTTTTAGCAAGTACTATAGAGTATAGGAAATCTTAAAGACCTTTCCCATCCTGAGTTTCCTTCCCTGTTCAGTGAGGCGCCTGGTTTCAGTATGAACCCCTAAGTTAGAGGTAGCATGTGTAGGTAGACGCACGGGTCTCCCACCGCATGTTGGAACTAGTCGCATCCCTTGCATCCTCCGAGTATCATCCTTTGCATCATCCTTCAATTACCTGTGACATTTAATGATCTTAAATCTTTAATCCCTTCCAACCCCTATTCCTTCATCCTCTTCTTCCCGTGACATTTGGCGGTTCCGTCTGTTTGAGCATCCACCGTCACCCGCCAAACATCCTTTATTCCACCCGTGAAAACGTGAAAGGCGCCGGTTTGTTGAGCGTCTCTCCCTGTGAAAACCTTAGTCCCAACCCCTATTTTAACCGTAACAATATGCTTGATATTCATAAGCATATTGAAAAGCATTGTCATTTTAATGATAAGATACTTTGCACAAATAATTTTGAATCACAGAAACTTATGGAATTATATTCACGAAATTTAAAGCAACATAAGAATGAATCTCAATAAAATAGATAAATGACTTCTTTCAATGATTGGTTGATTGTTTAAATTATATTTTGCGAGGGGTTGTAGGAATTCTGGGAACAATTTTGTATCAAATTGTAATAAAACGTTCATATCTAGGGAAGTATAAAATCTATTTTGGATTTTTAACACGCATTATCCTTATCACAAGAGTAACGTATAACAATTTTCAACTAAATAGCCTCCAAATAACACAAATCAATCCTAGAGTCCCTTAGTGAAAGCAGAACATTATGAAAGATTTCAGTACCTGCAAAAAATAAAATAACGTTTCAGAAAACAAACACTACTTGCTAACTGGGCTCTACAATAGTTTTCACTTCTGACCTACATTTTTATAAAGTATTAAACATAGTGCTGCAATTCCGAGTGTCACACAGGTACACATATGGCTCCTCTTGCATAAAATTCCAAAGTAGATCTTGCTGATGTATGACAGCAGTGAATGAAAATGGTACTTTAATTTGTGGCGATGAATCACACGGTTTAAGTGTTGCAGCAATTAAGTTAATAAAACATGAAGACTATGTCTTTTATTATTTACAATAAATGTAAGGAAAAATTAACGTAAATTTCATATACAACCTCATTATTTTTATTATTATTTGTCTTATTTTTTATTATTATTGTTAGTATATTATTATCGTCTGGTCGTTTAAATGCAGCAATCGTTTAAATAACCATTAGTCCTCTATTGCTCTACCTCGTGATTTGCATTCTTTGGGTAAAGCGTTCGGTATTGCAAACGGTCTTATATTGAACACAGGCATAAGACGGTTATCAACATGAAGCTAACCCGTTGTCGTCCTCCGTGGACTAGTGGTACCGTGCTAGCCTCTATTTCCCAAGATTGCGGGTTCAAATCCGGCGGAGGGCATAAAAATCCTTAGCATGGCTTTCTTCGGAAGGGAAGTAAAACCGGTGGTCCCGTGTCGTAGAATTACGGCACGTAAAAGAACCTCAAGCCTGATAAAGAGGCCTCTGAGCAAAATTAACGGCCTTTCACGCCCAATATAGAATGGGACGCTGAGAACCACAGCAGTTAAAGAGCGTCCATAAATAAAACTCAATTAAATTAAGCTAACCCTTTCCACTGTTCCGCAACCTGCTATTGCCGCAGTGTACGTTTTTGTGACTTTTGAGATTGCCGTAATTGCAATGTAATTCACTACGTGTCCCTTATAGTGATTACTGTTGGAACGGTGATGTCCATACAGTGTTTGAATCGTCCTCCTTTATGGAACGACAGCCTTTTCTCGCACTCGTCTCTATGTACCGGAAAACGTGTGTAATGAGGTTGTCGTGGACCTGAATAGAGTTGGTGGAAAGCTTTAACATGGCATTCAGCTTCGCGCGCACGAGGTGCAAACTCTGCATTCGTCTTACAACTATCTCATAAAGCTCCGCTCGAAAACAACCTGGTTGGAGTAAGACAAATGATGCTCACAGAATGCAAACAAGGTTAAACTAAATAAAACTTCAGAGTAATGAGGTTCCAGAGACCATGGCTTTATGTCAAAACACATCGACAATGCCACTGAAAGACATTTTAAGACATGTTGGTACAGCTGTAATCAGTATCTCTGTCTGCCTCTCCTTCCCCCTATTCCCTCCTTCTATCTTTCTACACGAATGTATATTAACCCATTAATGAATAAAGTTAATTAGAAATTTTCTTTTAACTTTTGAAATTAACTTATACTTCTAATACATAAAAAAGAATTTAGTCATAGGTTTTGAAGTTTCATTTTTTTCAGTTTCCAGAATATTGCTCGTCCGTTATAACCGACGCCATACACTAGGGTCGATATACTTCTATATAAAGAGCAAGAGTGATGATAATAGTAAATGATGCGATATGCTACTAAAGACTTATTTATTAATCAAGTAAAATTAATTCCACAAGTATTAGTTATCATAATGCATAACTAATTTTTTCTGAAAGTTACAAAAGGATTATATACATAACTCTTTACATAATAACTACATTTTTATTGAAGCAGTTACTGGATGTGATATTATCTGAAGCATTTTGGATGAAGACCTAATTTACATTTGCTGCAAGTGAAATTAGCTTTTTTTAGACAATGCAATATCCTGTCCGTTTCATTTAGTAGTGGCCAATGGTTTATTCCATCAAAACGGGCCTCTTTGGTTGTGTAGGAAAGAATTTTCCTTGATGAGATGCCTCCCCGTTCATTTTCAACAAGGTTACGGCTATGTGGCGTCGAAATTTCAGGAGAGCTACGGAACAATCTGTGTGTATCCTACGGTGCAGCAGCCAAGCATTTACAACACTAACATCTAGGAAGTAAGAAAATGTTGGCCACAACCATTTCTTCGGTCTCATACGTGACCGATAAGCTATCACATGTTGGTCAAGTTGATTTACCCCTCCCATCCCTTTGTTGTATGCCATAAACAGTGAGGGTTGTGGTACGGAGACTTTGCTTTCCTTCTCACTTGACCACCTAATCACGGCGCCAATTTTCAAGTCTTCATAATCTGTAGCGGCAGTGACTACACTGTTGTCATTCCAACGAACTAGAAGTACGTTACCGCTGCTTCTATAATAATATGATCCTTTTGTCTCCTTTTCATAATTACTATGTTTTTGAGAGGACATTTTTCATTTCAGTTTTCGTGAAGTGTTCTGTCGCACATATTCCTCTTGAAGCTATATGTTTCATTAGTTTGACAGACATAAAATAGTTATCAAAAATATTTTATGTACTTTTTCTGGCTGAATTCCACCTGCCTCAATAAGAACAACATAACACTCCCAAGTCCATATTATTTTGCTCTCTCATTTTCTTTACCACTGTACACATGAAATGTTACCAAGTAACCTGTATTGGAGCATAATGCCCAGTTTTTTAATCCAAAACGTATCGGCTTTACTCTGATATACTGTTTAGCATATTGTTTCCCACAATATAGAATCATACTTTCATTTATGGAGATATTCTCTTCTAGATCACCATGGTTCTTATAGATAGCTTCCAACAAAGTTAGTGATGCCCTGAGTTTGAAAAGTCGGTCAGTTCCATCACAATGAGTGTTGTCATTTAGATGTAAGTGCCACAGTAGTAACTCAAAACGATTACACCTAATACTTTTTGTCAACAATGTAGGTGAATCATTTTCTTTAGACCAGTACATCCGTTTGTTTGGATATTTAGCGTATCCCGACATAAAAATCCCCCCATAACAGCAAGAAGTTCCTTTTGAGTCATTGCAAGCATGGACTTTTTCTGTGATGCTATAAATTTGTCTGCGTGATAAGTAGATCAATGACTTGATCATTAAAAAGCAACGAAAAGAAATCTAATGGTGTTTCACATGCCCTTGCTTCATCTGATGGGGTATAGCTGTGCAGTTGGTCTGCATACCACCAACAGATTTGTTTTTTGTTCATTTAGTGCTTGCTTCTTCCGTGTTACAACTATCTACTAGTAGTAGTAGCAGCAGCGGCGGTAGCGGCGGCGGCGGTGGTGGTACAGGATCCGTTGTCTAAGGCAGTAGCCGCAGAAACATTCCGTAAGAGGTATATACCTTCATTGCCATACAGCAGCTGGCGTCGACTTCGCTTTACAGGTTTTTTCGATTTCTTTACTACGTTTTCTGATTGGTTTTTCACAGAGAAATCCATTACTTTTTCAGCGTCCCTAGATGTTGACTGTACTTCACAATTCGCCCGAAGCATATTCCCACCAAAATGGTTCAGATTGGCATCATGTTCATCAGATTTGTCACTGTCTGCATCTGTTTCTAACCCATCTTCAGGAGGAGGGACAAAAATTAGTTGTTCACCTTCTGGTTCAAAGTCGTCAAAAAATTCCAGTATCTGGCTTACCGACAGACTGTAAATGAGTGCGAGAAATCATTCAGTACCAACACACGCATAAAACCACGATAAAAACTAACAGTTTTCAAAATAAAATGTAGAGAGTAAAAACCATAATAAAATAACAATTACAACTTGGTAGAAACAAAAGAAGTAGGTACAAAATAAATGTATATTATAGTAGAGTAGATACAATAAAAATAAATAAATAAATTGTACACTAAAAAAACCCATCGACAAAAAAGTGGATTCGAACCACCAGCAAAATTGTAAATAGGATTACGAACTATACGCTTAGCGCCTGTGCCAACAAGCAACATTGTTGTTACAGCGTAAGCGCTTTACCTGCATAGCGTCTCTTTAATCGGACATATGCCTCTAAGAGCTCCTACCGTAACACTAGTATCGTTTCGCTGGCGGCGTTGTTCCTCAACACGTACATATTGATGTTAGAAATATAGCCACTACTTAGAATTCTAATTTTCTCAGTAATTAAAGACCTATAAATGATTAACCTACCTCTTGTGCGTAACCGTGTATTGTCTCCCTGCCATTTTGTGAACAAGTGTGTCTAAATCATAGTTTCTGAACCAAATCCGCGGGAAACACTTAAAGTCAAGTTAGCTACTTTCTTCCCGAAGCTAATGACACTAAGATGGAATACATAATTTTATTTAAAGAACCTCAAAATTAAGGTTTCCTTGCGTCCGTTTTAACGGACGCTATGCACTAGTGGGTTAAAGTCGTCAAAAATTTTAGCCTTTGTGCTATGTAAACTAAACTGAAAACTTATGATAAAGCAGCCCTGGGCCTTTTCTTCTATATAAAAACAAATGCTTTTCTCTTTTCTTTTTTCTCCTTTTTGCTGGCTTTCTTCTGGGTTCTCCCCCCCCTCTCTCTCTCAGAGAGTCTGGTATTTTTCACTAACCCCACAATATAAGAAGTTCTCATTAAATGTTACCATTACCTTCTTGGTGGGCTTGCATTTATATCTTTTAAAGATATACTTTAAAGGAGCAAAGGAAATCATGTATTCTCAAAAAAAAATCATCTTCCTTGCAGTTCAGTAACATGAGGTGTCATTAATTTAATTGACTTTAAATGCCACCAGATATATATAAGGAAATGCACTCCAATCTCAATTACGCTGATTAATGCTCAAAGTTTGGTTTGTATCGTTATACTTCCGAGAATGCTTCATACACTTCCATCCGTACCTATATTATGAATGCTTGAATTAAAGTGATTTTACACAATAAATTACGCTCATATCTTCACCTCTGGGTGAAACTGTATTTACTATAACCTTCATAATCTACACTAGTTATCTTACTCTGCATTGCACGGATGCCCTCTTTAACAAGGGGTTAAAAAGATGAACAGAAATAGTATTTTAAAGTCTTCTATGCTTTTAGTACAGTGCACAAATTTGTTCCATGAATGCAAAGCATGCTTAAAGTGTGTTTATAACGGCTTGAAAATAAACGTAACGATACATTTTAAAAATCTGGAAGTACAAGAGAGTGCAAAATTAGAATTTCTTAGCCTTTGGAAGTTGTAACGTAACCTGTTATTATTGCGAGGTCCTATCCTGTATAGTTGTAGAATAGTTTCACCATTTTGTAATAACTCTGTAGATTTCCACCTAAGAGGTTAAAATTATCTTACGCAGGGGTAGTTTTTTATAGTTTTAAGTTAATCTTTAGTCTTCGTTGGATCCTTTAGTAAAAGTGTACCAAATTGTGCCTAGACAGACCAAAGGGTTTTGATTTATAAGTTACTGATTTAAAACAAGGTCAACTGAAATGTTTGAAAGCTTTAGGATAGTTTATCACTTTTGACAGATGCTAAATTTCACGTGTACCAAGTTTGGTCAAAATTATCTAAATATACTGCTGAATAGATAAACAAGTTCAGCAAAATCAGGGGAAAATTTAGTGACATGAACACGATAAACCACTCCCCTACTCCAATAACTCAATTTTAAAAGATTTTAAGCCATCTCATTTTGAGGTGAACATTATTGAAATTATGCAATGTTCGCAATAATATGTCACACAAATCTCCTGTCTCATATTTATCCAACAGAGATTGAAATTAATGAACTTAAATATGAAAAAAACCTACAAGTCCTTCTTTTAAAACTGTTGCATTATTTTATGGCCTATGTCCGTCCCGAAGAGCAGTGTTATTCAGCGATGAAATAGTTACTAAAATCTATAGAGCAGATTCCGAGGATAACTATTCCTGTTTTTATAATGTTAATATATCGTGTCTTTCAAAAGGCTGCAAACTTTAAAGTATCATAAACACTTCAATATTGAGTTCGAAAATGAGTAACATGACTATGTTGGGCAAGCAATAGAGTGTGGCATTTACTACTTTCTATAATGGTCTTGCATACATTATAATTAGGATTTTGTGGACTAAAATATTAATCATTTATAAGTTACAAACTTGGCTCTATCACTAAAAATATTGGACAATAATGGTGAATTTTCCTATGAAAGGAATTGCAACTTGCCCCCAAGGTGTGGAAAAGTTTAGAATTTAGGAATTAAGAGCGTAATTATAATTTTACATTATGAGAATTCAATCAATGAGTTGGTGAACATGTGAACATGTAAGCACTTTACAACAATATGTCTCCCAAATTCCAATCCGGCCGAGTTTTTATTGTGAAATTATCTAAATAACAGCTTTACTGTCACATTCAACAAGCCACTGCAAGTTATATATATTATCTCACAAGTAACTGTCAATATTCAAATACATTATCAGCAAAATTTTGCAAATGGTGTCGCAGAAACCAGGAAAAGTTGGTCTTAAAGAACAAAATGTTAGACACTTTATTTCCAGTGTTTTGTAAAACCCACACCCCATTGTTTGCTTAATACAATGTGCGTGTGTTTATTTAGTCTTAAATACAATAATACTTATAGTACTTTAATGTTTGAAGGGACTTATTAAAGACACTATACATATACTTCACAACGGAATGACAGCTTCCTAGAATGCGAAACATTGGCCCAGTTGTGTGGTGTGACCTTTGCCTATTTTAGTTGCATTATACAACTGGTATCATAAAACCATATGCGGTTCTCAGTTTGCTGAAATTGAGGAAGATATGTTGATAGGTGTGAACATTAGGGGAACAGAAAAAGAACCAACACTAATACTCCTCAGGAAAGACGGGGTAATTTCGTAAAGTAACTATACAGAGTATCATTGCCGTTCTTTAAATAGTATGCAGTGCCGAAGTCGACGTTTATACCATATTGTAAAATCACACATTTTTCTTCATTGTCCCAGTATGTTTTGGATATTAAACTGTTTTAACACCATTGAATATGCGTAATTTTCTTTTTCCCAATTCCAAAGTTTAGGCTCTCTGACATAACAATGAATCCACCCTTTATTTTTTTCTGGTCTACCCACATCTTCCTGTTTTATAGCTTAATATTTTTTTACCAGTTTTAAGATTCTTTTTTTCATTTTTGGAAATATTTATCCCCTTTATTTTGTCTTAATTTCCCCATTTTTTTGTTTCACTTTAAGTGCTGATCTAATTGAATTGTTAACTATGGGTTCAATTATGTACATCACTTTGTTATTCTGTAAAATTTCATATATCCCGCTACCAATTTTTCTTTTCCCACCTCCCACATAAAGAGTATTCAAAATAGAAATGTCATTGGAATACACTTTTGATGTCAGAGATTCCCAAAAAGGGCATTTTAGAAAAATTCCTGCACGGACATGCGTAACCCTAAAACGAAATAATTAACTGTTCTTTCACACAAGGCCGCGTGTAGGACTGAAGAATATAATGCCATAGCCGGGATTTCAGTTACGGAACTTCCAGTTTCCGCCCAGTTGCTCTAACCAACTGTGCTAACTTAGCAATGTGCCGGTACGAGGTTAAATTCTTGAAATGATTCGCAGTTGCATTTCACCACAAACTACAAGATCTCAGATTATTTTAAGATGACATATCCCAATGGCGACTTACAATGTCGTAAGTACTTAAGTCCCGGGCTTCACAAATAAGCGCTATAAAGCTAAACATAATTAATATAAAGATAATTAATATGCAGAAATTTGTAATTTGCTGAAAATGAATGAAATTTTTTGTGTATAACGCTTTTTTTTTATTTAGTTGACTTTGCCGTATCAGTATTGCCCGATTTCCATTTGCAATACTAAAACCAGTTATATAGCGGTGATAACTGCGACAGTAGAATCGGAAATTGTTTGTGTCAGCGTAAAATTAAACTACCTCTCTCCTCGAGTATTTCTGCAGTGCGGTAAACATCGCTAGTCACTGTTTTTCGTCTGAGGCAACCAGTGTTCTGGCCGTTCTTGTTGAGTCATCTGAGGACATAATCCAACCTGATGGTACTTGGCAATTGCGTACCGAAGCTTCCATTCTATAATTGTGGATGGGGAAGATTGTATCGCATGTTTATGTTGAAATAAGAATCAGCTTAGGAAAATATTACATGTTGCTATATGATTGTTCTCTAAACTAGTGCCATCACAGTATTTTGTAGGTCCGATATTAAAGTGCATAGTTTGAGGTACACAAAGTTTTAAGAACGACGTGCATTTGCAAGTTTTAGGAAACATGGTGCCTAAGTAACTGTACCTGTTTATTTAACATTGCTTCTTAATAATTAGTAACAGCAAAAAGGATCAAACAGTTTGGGTGAAAATTAGGACCAAAACTTCCTTTCATAAACCTCCAGTGCCAAAATATTGAACATTAGTCTCAAAGTTCTCAAGTTTAAAATATTTGTTTGCATTTCCTCTATGGCCATTAGACTTCGGGTATTTGAATTATGTAATACCCTGTACACAAGATTGTGCGCTTAGCGGAAGAAAAGGACTATTATTGCGATGAGTGTGGGTGAAAATATCACAGATCTATGTTAATGAGTCCTAATTTAAATAGATTGCGTGGATTAGATGATTAGTTTCAAACTTTTACTAGTCGGACACGATATGAATGCGCTTGGAGGAGGGCACCACTAGTTAGAGATAAGTTGGAGCAAGGCGACAGGGAAATGCACAGTCGCGCAATGAAAGCAATACTGCATTTGCTGGCCTCAGACTCGCTAGTAAATGCAGCTCAGAATTGCGGATGTTTTCTTTACCTGACTGTCCTTCCGATGCCCCGCCCACTTGTTTTGTAACCGTTTAGTACCTCTTCACAACAGACACACTCATATTGTGGCCAACTAGTACTTGAGAAAAATGTTTAGTTTTCTTGATTCTCTATTTTCAAAATCCCGGAATATTTCACATTATTTACAAAGAATACTATGCGATATGTTCTATTTGTGTAATCGAAATACATTTCTCTCATATTCTGATCTAAAGAAATATTCTTGCATAAGAATAATAATCTAATCTTCTAATAATCTTGCATAGTAAAAACGGTGATATGTGGAACTTTCCAGATGATATTGTATGCCTAAGGAATGAAGCGCTAGTTTCAACTTTTGAAATCAACGCATAGGTTCCAAATTAGTCAAACCGATTGCGGAAAAAACGTTTGCAATGCAATATAGTGTTTACTACGTAGATTTAATCAGTAGTATAATTTACTATAAACTCCGATTTACAATAACATTTAGCGTGGAATACCGTACATTATTTTTATTATACTAATAAGTTAGTAAAGATTTATTTACTGATCTCCAGTAAAAAAATCAACAAATTTCGTTCTTACGATATTTGGAAGCAACGGTTGAAAGAACACAGAATTCTATCAGAAGAAACAGTCATTCCAATCTTCTGCGGAATGGTACATCAAAAATATAATGACTTTCTTAACTCATTATGGTTTATCCTTATGTAGCTTCTACACAGTAGAGGTTTACTTTGCTATCTATTTCATATTAATCAAAATAAATATTTGCAGAAATTCTTTTATTACAAATTTCTCGTTGATAAAGGGGAGAATGAGGAAACTGAGACCATTTTCATATGTTTAACGGTTATTCGGTATCTCCTGGCCTTGAAATTCCATACTATTTCCATGATATGACGAGAAACAACTGAATAGTATGATTCCGTTACGTTATCTTTTCTAGTGAGATCTAATTCAGTTTCACTGCCACTTAAATTTTGTAGTGTGACTTAGTTCAATCTTCATTGCCACATACCTTTTCTTTGTGAGCAGCAGTAAGATGTATCACCCGCGAAGCAGCCTCTTCTTCCTTCCATTTCACTCGCTCGAGTGTCGAACACAAGACCTATTTATCGCCTGCAGTAGCAGCTATCACTACACGTCAACAATAACTCACTGCCTGTTTGCAAGCGCTCGCTTAATATACCAGGTCAGTCAACTGATCGCATTTTGTCGTATCTATGCAACCCTTAAATCATTGTCTTACTTGAAAGGATCGCTCCTTTTGTCAAGAAATAATTTGTTCTGTAGCTGTATTGTGTCAAATGCAGCTAATAGTTCTTAGGCCTATCTGATATCAATGGCGAAAACTTCCGTGAACACTAATAGGCTGCCAAGAGCTAAAACATAAATATCTTTCTTAGACTAGAAAATACCTTGATATTGAAATGTTTCGTGAGAGAGATCAGTTATCGAGTGGGCTCGACGTCAATCTGTCGTGAATTTAATTAATGCATTTTTTCAATCGTCTGATTCTACCTTTCCAACCTTGTCTAACACGCGGCTTGTGTTGAAGATTCGTCAATTAATGGAATTAGTGTTTGAAACTATGAAGCCTGGGGCTTAAAGTACTTACAACATTGTAAGTCGCCATTGGAGTATGCCATCTTAATACAATTTGAGATCTCCTTGTGGTTTACAGGAAAAAATGGAATCAGTTGGAGAACTTAATGTCATGCCAGCAACTCGCCTTGGCATCTCAGTGGTTGGAGCAAACGGACGGAGACCAGGAGATCCGTCGCTCAAATTCCGGCTATGGCTTTGAATTTTTCAGTCGTCTTATTTTACCTTTCCAAACATTTTCACTGGTAGGGGTTTATTCAGGTACACTTTTCTCTGAAACTCTATATTATTTTTTAATAATTTTTGTATGTTTTAATGCATGCACTACTCCACAATCTCCACATAAACTTGTTTCTTAAACATGAAGACAATCTCCCCCAAAACATTTTATGATGAATACAAAATTCATGCTAATTTTCAAATATATGTTTTTTAATAAATTATGGTTAGTAATCTGTTCAAGAATTTTAGATGAAATAGCTAGCCCTTGGACTGAGAAGGAACCAGTAAAAGTTTCATGTATATGGCTTAAAGGGTTGCTGAGGAAATTGAACCTAAATATGGAAAATACAAATTACGGTAATCTGCATATAAAGATAAATGTGGACCTAACAGCAGTAACTCACAAGTTAGTACATCCCTGATCCACAATCCACATCCTTTGCCCCTTCCTCGTTTTGTTTCCTGTTTTTGTCTTGTCTCTTCATAACTCTGGCGTTTTAGACATGCTTTGTAAATATTTTTCTGCTTCGATGACTCTTCTATTTATCTACTTCCTTCAGTCATTTTCATATTTTCTCCCAAATTACTGCACCCAAAACACCCAGGTTTAATGTACTGGTTCCAATATAAACAATTTTTGGGATGCGTTCCCTAATTATATGGTGAAAACTTTTATTGTAATTTTGTGTGCTGCAATGGAGACATTTTTCCAACAGTTCCTCCTTGGTTTTATTCCAAGCAACACGGGTTCTGACATAGAATGCTTATGCATATATGCTTCTCCAGTAATCTGTGCTTTTTGGAAACCATACCATGAATCTGGACCTTTGGGGCACAGGTCATGACTAGGAGAATCATCCGCACACAATTTGTGGAAATAAATTGCCCTGCCAGACGTTCAGCATTTCTCTAAATAGCTAAGCCATAACAGCTTTGCAACAGGTCAATATCTGCATCTGGTAAATGTCCTATGCTGTATAATAATTCCCCATCTGAAAGTAGCTTTCCTCTCAAGTCCTTCAATTTTCTTACTCCAGAATCCCAACCGTTTTTGTACATGCCCTATACATTCTAATTTTCTAATCTGAATATCATTTCCTTAAACTTGAAATGAATTGACATACTGATAGCTCCTGAAATATCTGTCTCATAGACGATGGGTATACCTTACTTTACATGTGGATACAGAGCGAGTGAAAGTTTCTAATGCACCTGCTGCTTCCATTCCTCCACTGTATCGTTTGTAATTGATAATGAAATTGTGCTCTAAGTTACTGTTTCCATGCCATAAAGAACAATTATTGGACATGGGATACACATTAATTACCTTTCCATTATCCAAGAATGTTGCTGTTACAACACAGTGGAGGAATTATGGCCCATTCTTTGTCAACTTCCATCCAATGTTATAGCTATATCTGTGTTGCTGTCATTTAGGCTTATGGCTCTTGCACAACATATAGCACTGAATTTTCTGCAACTATGTTTATGGCACTTATATATGGCATACATTTTGTTGGTGGAGGTGGAAGAACCATTAGAGCACAGAAAGACTTTACAGAATTCTGACCCTTGCCAATGCATCTGATATACACGAATCTAATAATAACATCATAGTAAATGCCATGCTTCATTGACCCCATGCTGGATGTGATAGATCCACACTTATTGCACACAATTTTAATTTATAAGCTAGGCTCCTTCTTCCTAGTTCGTTTTTGCATGTGTCAGGCTGCATTGTTCATTACAATATATTCGTTTGCAGGCTTTATTTATTAAGGAAGTAAGTAAGCCTAGTCCATTATAATATTTGTATTGTCTGTAATAAATAAAATCTGGTTTGGATTGCAGTTGCTGGTTTTTCTTGGAACTTTCACTGTGATCAGGTTGTGCGTTAGGATTACATTTTGTTTCATGTGGTTTTACTGGAATTTTCAGATGTGGATTGACGTGGAACTTACTTTTTCCAAATTTCTTCACCTTTCCATTTTGTTTCGCAATGTTACTTTGTGTAAGCATCCGAAAAACAGCATTCAAATCATTGAAAATCAACAAAACACTCTACCGCCAACTTCTCACTATAAAATCATACAGGAAGGAAATAATGGCATTTTAACAATGCAAACAAATACCTACAAACAACTGAAGGCCAGAATTAAACTTAACAAAACAAAACTTACCACCGCATAACCCCAAGATTTAGAAACAAGCAGGCGCATATGCGTAATAGTCTTATAGGTTTTTTGTGAAAAGGCGTGGTCTATACACCGTCATATTTAAATTTCCAAATTAAAGCCGCTTTTGAATAAGAAACCCCGGCATGGCATATATGTTTGAAAGCTGAGAGTTTCTAGTTCTTTTAAGCTTAAAAACAAGAGTTCTTTTTTTTTACCCAAACAACTACACGGTGTCTTTAGCATGCATTGAGTTTTATTTAACTGTTTTATCTAGCTAAAGATTTTGAAGGCAGACGTTTTGTGTGGTTTGGAGAATTGTACTCGTTTTATTCATGAAGGGTTTTGTAATTTTAATGAAGTTGACGTTGTCGATGCATATGTTGGGGTTCAGGAAGCAGATTACGTTAGATTAGCATTGGAGTTTACAGCATGGACTTTGAAGTATTTGACGTTTCAGACACGAACAATAATGCGTATCTAAGTGACAAGTGATTACTAGCTTTGTGAAATTGTCTTTCATTTCTCATTTGGCTATCATAAAGCCCTAGGACACAAATAAAAAATGCGTTATTGTATTATACAAATATAATGTAATGTATTTTATTTAATCTATTCAACCTTCTTTAGCAATTCATAGTAATTTCTCCCTAACTTTTACTAGCGTTATTTCCCAAAATAAATCACTTCTTCGGCTTGAAGTATGGAGACGGCAGTAAAAAGGAAATACACGACTTTCCTACAGACACCAGACTATTCCTATGATTATTATCCATAGCTTCTCTTAAGGCTATCTAATAATGTTCTATTATCTCTCTTTGTCTGTTTCCTGTGTCTCTCTCTCTGCTTGTTGGATAGTTTCTTAAAACGTTTTATTCTAACACATCAACAATTGCGTACGGTAAGAGAAAAGTTAAGTGAAACGGCGAAAAAGGGATAACCTTAATAACATACCATGCCACCAGTGACCTATACGGTGTTTAATGTATCACTGAAACATTTTTTTAAGTGCTAATTATTTTATGCTTACTTTTGATTATGGTGATCCTGTACCCTATTATCTGGGGTAAATACATTCTCTTCTAAATAATTTAAAGTACCATCTTCAATATATTTAATACATTTACGGTGTAAGCAGCTCTGTTTCTCTAGTTATCCTTATAAAACAGGCCGACTTTATGTTGTTTTAAGTAGACATTGTTTTCTAATACAAAATAGAGGTAAATATCTTAAATCAAATATATATGTATATATAACCAAACTGGTTTTCTATACACATCGCTGAATCATATTTACTTTGGAAATACGAATAATAAGAACATAGTGTTAAGCATAAAGTGCCTGGTATTATGGGGGTAAAATACAGATCATTGATAAAACCTGGTTTTAAGAAATTTGGGGAAATAATCATAATAATCGTAATATTTTAGTAGCTTATCCTTACATGTACCAATTTTCAAATTTGAAGTTCATTGAATATATGAAATTTTAACTCCGCACGTGCGGCGTTTGATTGAAACTGGTGAAACATAGCAGATTCTCATCCGTGATTGCCCTTAATTTGACATAGATTCTAACTTTGAATTTTTCAGCAAATATTTACTGAGCTCTTATATTGAAATTTGCAACTTCGTGTTTTATACTGTAATTATTGACGGGAAGATGTAAACAAGTAATAAAGAAATAATAGTAAGATACAGAAACAATTGCAATATGTAATTTGGTATTGAGAAGATATTTACACTTCTGCTACGATTTAATTATGTTTGTATGTTTATTGTCTCATTTGTGTCATCATTTTATTATATAGCAGGGTTCATTTATATGTGCAATATAAATAAATATGCCCCTACATAAATTATATTTTAATTAACTTCAGACTTCCGCACCAGCAGAAGTTTAGCAAGCGTTGGAAACAGCAGGAGTAAAGGTTATTGCACTCTTTGTTATATGTTCATAGAAATCTTTGTTAATTGGCGTGCAAATACGACACATGTAACTGAGGCTAGGGAAGGTCCGGAATATTACACAAACAGGTGACTTTCACTGTGTTCTACCATGTCATCCCAAGTTAGTCAATCAAGTTAACAGTAATTTGTTAGTGTTTAAACGCAAAGTAAATTCGCGCATGCTCCAGGACCAATAGAATTGGTTTGTAGGCTTCATATTAGTGGCTCTCAGAACTGTATATATACTTCAATATCAAGAGGAATCTGTGATCCTCGCAACAAGATTTTCGCGCCGGAACTAATTTAAGAATGTAATGCAGTTTTCCAACATAGCCACGCGAGTAATAATAAATTTGCGGATAGAGTAAATTAACATGTTTAAGCCCTTTTATACGTTGTTATGCAAGTGATTAAATAATGCTCTGGCAAAAGTCAAATGTAGCCATGTAGTTTGTTTAATGCAAAACATGAAAGTTTTGTTGCAGGTTTCCTGTTACAACTCAGTACAATAAACAGGAAAATATATGTTAAATTTCATATACGGTGTCGTCTACATTTATTTTTTTGTCAGTTGAGCCTTTACGTATCAAGCCCTTGAGATCAACGAAAGCATGTTCCTACCACAAAAACAATTACGAGAGATATTCGAACCCAGACAACATCTTCAATGAGTAGCAGAGATGATGAGAAACGCTTCATCAGGATGTGACCGACGGACTGCATTCTCTAGATAAACATAAACGAAAGGTACGGACGCCTCAGAATATTAAATCAGTGTATAATGTAATAAGCCTAAGTTGAAAAGGTTTGTACAGAGAAAAATGTCTTTAGCGAGTCGTGCTTATCGAAGTCATCAGTAATAGCCTGAGTTGCGAAATATATTGTATAAAGATTCTGAGAATGCAGTTAAGTTCAGTACGTCTACAAAGTCACGTAGACAGAAATTGTGTATAACGGAAGGGTAAATCAACTCTTAGAATGGGGGAGGTACCACCTAGTAACAGTGTCGTACACGCATATGTAAGGATTTTGAGATTGGAGTGCACATGAAGGAACTTTGGGAGAGGAAGTAATAGGTAGGCGGAGCTTGAGTAATAAAAGTGTGTGTATTGCTAAAATTAGTGTGTTGTTTTGTCGTCTTTCTCTTCTTTTGTGTACAGACTCAGGGTTTACAGTCTTTTACGGTGATCGGCAGTTCATAGCACCTAAGAATGCGCAGAGTTGCCAGTTACTTAGCGGTAGCCGCGAGGGGTTTTGCCGGTAAGCAGTTTATCGATTCTCGACAAGCTACGCTTCTCGTTTATTTTCTTGCGGAAATAATTATTTATAACCTTAAAATTGATATTGCAGAAGTTAGCAGATATAATAATTCAATTAGTGCAGCTTCGAGCTCTACAATTCATAATGAGTTTCATTCCTCATTTTTAAACCGTTCGCAACTCGCTGCAAAACCTCAAATATTAGTTCATATTAAATTTCTCACCCTTAAATTTAAACCCTTGTTATCCTTTGAAAATATTCTCCACGCATACTCTGAGAGAAAGATGTCATAGCTAATTATGTAGCAGCCGGCAGCAGATACTGAAGCAAAGGTACCCTTCAAAGGCTTTAAAAAGTTGCAACCATCGCCCAGCTTCAATCTGCAACAATGCCAACGAAATTCATAAATTCTTATGAAGTGCTATATCTAAATTACTCTTAGATTTGGCATTCTCATCAACCTAATTTAAAATGCATCTAAAAATGATCTTTAAATTACATATAAAATATTCAGCTTCTTTGTGTGAAACTGTTTAAAGTATCATGATGTATGGATGGATGGATGGATGGACGCAGAACTGTCAAAGCGAAGGTTTAAATACGCCGCTGAAACTGATGTTGGAATATTTTATAGGAACTGAGCATTATAAAGAGAGAATATATATGTACTCTTTAACCGTTAAAATTTGCTCACGACTCCATGACTCCTTCCGCCATCTCATTAAATTGCCAAAGCGTTTAATTAAAGTCAAGCTAACAGCAACTTAGTAAAAGAATTATTTGAAATAAAATGTGTTTTTGAAAGAGATATACATTTATTGTGTAGTAAACGTTTCTCTGCCTCTTATGGATTACCTGCTGTGCAAGACTATAGAAAGTTCCTTCCGAAAGAAGAGCACCTGTCAGGCAGAATATTCATGACACCCATTTTATTTCATACATCGCATACATACACACACGTACATACATATACATATATGTAATAACCTTAAATAAATATAAGATACTTTAATTGAAATAGTTAGAGCCATAAACATATTTTTGCCCATTAATATCCGATTTTTTTATTTTTAGTTTACTATTCACACACACACACGCACAGACGTTTTTCCAAAGATGCCTTCATTGGATTTAGGAGGCCTCAAAAGAAGTATTTTCGGTGAAATCTGGGTATTGAATTTTAGGGTGAGCACATCTTCTACCCATTAGGTGTATAGTAGAGAAAGTAAACACGAGGATGGCTTCCGATTAATAAAAAGTACCATCGGTAGCTCCCCCCCCCGACCCGTTGTCTCTGTGTCGTTATTGCCTTTATGTTTAACCCTACAGTCCAGAAGCGTCACCGCAGCAACCCTTCACTGCAATGTTTAAATCAGCTCTTTTGAAACTGCGTATTCCCTTTTAATGGTTTTCAACATGGGCTTCTCATTTGCATTCCTGTCCATGGTACACGTTCATTCTAACTGCACCCATTAGAACCCAGGTTGCTTTTCTTTACTTTGCAATTGCTCTTTCGATCTGCATGCGTAATATAATACGATGTAATGCTGATCTTTGAATCGCACGGGTCTCTCAGGTTCCTTCGTTAAATAAGTCTGAAGTACTCAAAATAAAAAGGCACCTGCGATTTAGTGATCAGCGTGGAGGTTTAAATCTAGATATATCTGCTCGATGCTCGGGTAATTAGTACTCTCTTCCGTAGTGCCTAGAAAGTGTGAATGTTTCGTTATTGTGGTTGTATGGTAATATTAAAACAATAACACTTCAATAATAACACACAGATCAAACAGTTACTAAGCTGTCTTTCAAAGTGGCTGAAGAAATAATAGAAGAAAATAAAGAAGGGTTACAACCAGGCATTAGGACTCCATAAGCCGTTGGCTTTAAGCTAGCTACTCTCAAGCAATTACGAATACGAATAACGTTAACAACGGAGCCAAGGGTCACTGAGGGTAGGTGTAGATGTTATCAACAACAGACTGTACAATGGATCGAGTTGTTATCTGTGACGTCACTGCGTGTAGTCTAGCAGTAATTCAGCCTGATATCCTTTCGCCCTGATCTTAGTGCTTGGAAATTATGCATAGTTATAATATTTCCAAGGGAGACGTAAAGTTTTACTTGGTTTAAATATCACTGCCGATTACTAGAATGTTATAAACCTTGATTTTTCAGCTATTAATTTAATCTAATGCATTTTCTTAAGGTTTTATGCACGTGCGGATTGAAGAACAAGTGAAAACAACATTATGTCATTTATCGTATACATGCTATATTACTTAGTATATTATTACCTTCTTACTTGGTGTCATATATGTAAATATTAAGTATTCTGCGTATTTTAAATTTTTTACATAGAGTGTCTGCTTCTCTAACAACTCTCAGGACTGCATGATTTTATTTCTGATGCAATGAAGGTAGGATGACTCATCAACGTGACCCAATAAAACTTGCATTTAGTTTATTTACGTTCTTTTCAGGTTTTGTGCGATAACAAAGATGATAGTGAGAAGTATTGTAAGTTAAGTACGAGTGTCTATTAATTATTCTTTCTTGTTTTAATGATACTGTCTTGTGAATCCTTCATCAAGGTTACCGATTTAAATTTGAAAGATGCTTCAATCTAGTTCAAATACGTCCTAAATCAGCATTATGATATGTGGATACCTACTGTATTCCTGTTTCAGAGCTGCAACAAAAACCTATTCTTTGCTATAGAGAACAACGAGTTAAATATAAGCAGCAAGTAGCAAAAATTAAAGATTAGATTCTGGCATCCGCGAACGCAGCTTTATGGTGGAGGGGTTAAAGCCGTGTAATAAAATGCAGTGTCAATATGTATTAAATTAGTCTTTAGTAACTTTCAAATAATTGAAAAAGTAAACGATTCGAAAGGTTAATAATAATAATAATAATAATAATAATAATAATAATAATAATAATAATAATAATAATAATAATAAATAGGCTTGGAAATTCAATACCTCGCGTGGGACTTAAACCAGGATCTTCTCCTTTCCGTGACGTTGCTCTACCACTGAACTAGGAGGTCTATTGCACATTCAAGCATCGATTCATGGCTGGTGTGTAAGAACAATTATCAAAACTAGTTTTCAAATATATTTAAAGTTGCTGGAAAATATTCACTCGTATATGCATCTCTAGTGTGCTTTTCCTACACAAAATCTGCAGCGGAAGGCAGTTACATCTTAAAACAGTTAAATTTCGTCATCTAAGGGTTGTATCAAACCTGAAACTTTGTGTCCAGAAAGCCAGGGCTTAACCAAACTCAACTGCCCAGGGTAATTCTTTATTCCCAAGGTCAACTCCAAAATATTTCATCTTACCACAGATAATTGTCATTGTCCCAGTATAACACCGAACCAACAACTTTGTGGACAGAGAACCAGTGTTCACCCAATCTAACTATTCAAGGTAATTCTTAATTCCCAAAGTCTGCTTCAAAATATCTTATATTAACACGTTACATATCATTATCTTAGTATAATATGACATCGAACCCAGAAGTATGTGTTCAACCAACTAAACTATGCAGGGCGTTTCTTAATTCCCAAAGTATAATTCGAAATTTCGTTAATTTGCTCTGTCATGAGCTACCGCCTCTTTTAAAAATTGTTAAATTATTAATGCACAAGGACAGCGGCCGAATTTTACATAATTGAGAGAAAGTTTACCAAAGCTTGCAGAGCGGACTTATTATTTCCGAGGCTATCTAATAGATTTTATAAATATTTATTATATAGCATATAGCTGGATGCCCACGTTGCACTGGGTAGCTTTATAAACTGGAATGAAGAATTTATTTCACCAACTTCCTGCGTTTTTATCAAAATATTTTACAATAATCTATAATCTTTTATTGATGAATCCTCCCTCATAATTGCAATTTGTACAGGCTCGGTTATTTCTAATATCGGATGAAAAATTCCCTGATCTTCATGCAAAAGGATATGAAACATCAGTGGAATGTCTAACTTCCTTAAACTCCCACAACGGTCTTACAAGTTCTGGGTATTATGCATAGTCTGTAACTTCTTAGGTTGTAGAACAATCGTCGATTGGCGAGTAACCTGTTACAATTACAGTAGGGAAATGTTAAGCATTTGTACCTTCTTCTTGGTCCTATATTTATTTAATAACATAAAATATATACAGGTTCCACATAATATAGAAATCCTTAACATATACAACGAAACAGAAACGGAACTGGTGAATAAACAGATTCTATACTAATAGCCGACCAAGTTAATGTCTTTGGAGATTACCTATTTTCTCAGACGTTCGAGAAAGGACAATCTTTTCAGTAGTCAATTAGCAAATATCGTTCACTGATTTCATATCGTAAGAATTTCTTATCTTTGTACAACTATTTAGCATCCCATGCTAACGAAATTGAATACACCATATGTAAAAAAGGAAATAAAACAAAACGTTCGTACATGAGGGTCATTGAAGTATTTTGGTGTTGATATTGCATGCGCATCGTAGATTATAAATAGATTCGATTCTGTATAGTTTTGCTGTGCCTTAATTGCCAAATCGTAACCTCATGCCCACACAAGCACACACACACACACGGACACACACCACACACACACATATTTATACATAAACACAATTACTTCACACTTTAAAATGCAAAATTTGTCTTATCTAAACCAGAGTTAAAATAAACATAGCAGTAAAAATATGAAGTGCAGTGTAAGTGCGGCACTAAACTGAATTAACTGCTGTGCTGAAAGTTTCGCAATAGCATTAAAAATCTTTTGCGTATAGCGCAATTTGAAATTATAGAAATGTAATGAAAGTGAAAGCAGAAAAGTCAACTTTAAAGCTTTAGTGTGTATAGATAATATAATATTACGCACGGAAATTTAAAGCATCGTGTAAACACATTTAAAGGATACGAAATGGAAAACAAGCACTACAATAAAATATTATAGGGTGAACAAGTATTAAAACTATTATAAAAGGGAATAAGCCCTTATTCTCACATGGTACGAAAATGAATATGAACATAATCCAAAAGCTGACAGAAGTGTTGTGCACCGTATCCTTAGAAATGTATAAAGGCTTTTACTGTGTAGTATATTATTTCAAAATTACGTAATTTGTCAAAGCACAGTTTTAATCTCTCTATAGATACACGTTGTTAGGCACAACGGGGAACTTTTATCTTTGTTTAGCTCTCCTCTCCTCTTCCACTCAACACGAACGCTTGGCGGACGGACAACAATACCGCGTGTATTACACGTCGCGTAGCTGAAACGAACATGGCATGAGAGTAACTGTTGGAATTGAGAAGTTATGTTAATGACTGGACCTTCTGCAGATGGTATGGATATAGTTGTTCATGGACGTTAGCATGGCATGTTACCAACGCTTGCGCCAATTGACCAGTGTGGATGGACGGGTTGTTTCAAAACGTCTTCTCGAAGGGGGTGTTCGAACCGAGCGTGGACGGCCCGCATCCGTTTTAAACACCTGATACCTAGCAAATTCAGAATAGTTAATCAGTGATCAGAGGAACTACCAAACTACGGCACAATTTCTCAATACCACACAATGATACTGTACCGACAATAAAAATGTAAAACGGAAAACTATACAATTTACTGTACGTTTATGCACCAATGGTGGAACATTGGTACTTACCTGTAACTTCTCGGTTTCTGTTTATCTTCTCACAATTACTACAAATGTCATATGATGCTTAGTATATCTGCTACCATTCCACATACAATCTGCAGCAACAGTGCCGTTGCCATCAGCTCCGCCGTATGCAAGTGATATATCGTCCAGTTTCAGATTTGTGAACTGGCACATGTCATAATGCTGTCAAAAACGTTATTGTAGTGTACGAAACACACACTATCCCATTAGAATATGAGCCTTGGACTATGGGCGGTCGTGGACGTGCGCAGAAAATTTACTTTACTTTGAGGGCGAAAAGCTTGCACATTAGGAAACCAGCAACATTACAATGAAATCGTGACGTCCTACAGCGTCCAAACCATGTATTTACGAACATGAGTTCCTCTTGAAAAATGTTCACGTTAATGTCCAACAAAACATAAGCCTTGTCAGTGTTTTTTCTATACACACTGTAGACCTCACAGTTCCAGCATTTCACTTTGTACCTATAGTATGCCCGATACTCAAAGTTGATTTTCTTTTCCAAAGCCAACAAAGAAGTCAATAAACTTTTGCAATTACGAAAACTTTGCATTTGGAGCTTAAGTCTTGTTGCCCGGAAATGAACGTCTGCGGTTGTGTAAAACACCATACATAAATGCAGCGAGAATAAACAATAGAACATATCTAAAAAAATCTGATGTATCACACTCACATGACTTTCTCTACTCTTGTACAAACTATTTTTACAAACGCCTATTCTCCATATGGTTCATGTTAATCGAGATATCGAAATGATAATCTTTTTGCTAATTTTCTTGTAGATGCAAAGGGAATTGCTAGGCTTTAAGCTATAAGTAAGCGTAGGCTTTCACAGCCGGTGTTCGTAATTCTAAAAGAGTCTTCCGGGCTGATTTGCCGTGGTCTGCTGGAGTAATTGGATCCAGACGTTTCGTCCACTACTGCGGTGGACATCATCGGTGGCGTGGTCGAAGTCTTCTTGGTGAAGGTACAGTTGTGTATGAGGCGTCGACTTTTTTTTTTCGAGTGGAGGAAAAATAATTTTGCGTACTAACCCCATAAATGGGAGTGTGGGACTCCACCGCGGCGCGAGCCGTGGCCCTACCCACTAAAAAACCTCCACCGGAGAGAATTCAGGTATAGGTGTGGCAGTACCGCCTATGCACCTGCGGATTTGAGGTGTAGGTATATTGGCCAGCCCTCAGGGCTTGAGCCTGGGCAAGGAGAGGAGGCCGGACGTAACCATGACCGAAGCCCTGATTACGCCCTGGCGAATTTGGAAGTTTGGTGATATGTGATTCCTTGTTCACGCCGAGGCGTGTCGTCTTGTTATATTGTAGGTGTTGAGCATCACAGGTGCGCCCTTGTGTGCGAGTCGGATCTTGAGCCGGAGGCTGCGTCCCTGAAACAAATCATTCTAGGCATGCACAATACATATGTTTACACTTATTTTGTATTATTCGTTAGTTGTATAGAATGAATTTATTTGATGATTAGCTCTAGTTTGGAACTTGACATTAAGTTGCGTCGACTGTCCGGGATGCGGTATTTATACATGGGGGGTCCTCTCTGATTGGCTCGGGGCTCGCTGAGGCAGTTCGGTAGGTGGGAGGTGCCTAGTTGCATACTCGGCGCTACTAGATTCTGATTGGTTCGCGTTGTTTGACTGTCTGTTAATGCCATCGATGATGGGGTACCAAGTTTTGTTGAGCTTGAGAGCTTCTTCCTTCCTATTGAAGTTGTTGGAATGCTTATAAATTTCTATGGCTTCGCGCTGTAGTCGAGCATGGTAGTGTGGGATGTTAGATAGAATGCTGGTGTCCTGAAACTTGACGACATGCTCCCCCAAGTTTGGTGTTTATCCGACTGTTCGTTTTTGAGTTATGCTACTCACAGACACACACAAAGACACAGACACACACAGGCACACAGAGACGCACACGGACATGTTTCCAAAAATGCTTTTTATGGATTCAGGGGGTCTCAAAACATGTATTTCCGGTGAAATCTCGGTATCGAATTTTTGGGTGGAATACAATACTTCCCCTACTTACTATACGTAGTAGAGAAAGTAAAAAAAGGGAACAGCAGCTTAGGAGAATGCTATATTAATCATAATCATAATAATCATAATACGATACGCAATTATAGGTTATACTCTTTGTATGTATATTTATACCACAATATTGGTTAAAAAGAAAATATTCATATGCAAACATAGTTTCAGCCGTTTAGCAAATTACATGTTTTGTCTAATCACGAATATTGCCGGACAAGAAATGCTATTGAAGGTATTTAGTGCTCTTGCCCGGTAAAGGATGTCTGCGGATGTAGATATATGCAGCGAGAAAAAAAAAACGGAACCCGAAATTAGGACACCGGCGAAGCAAATTAGCGATAAAAACATGAAGTTTATTAGCGTATTAAACCATAGGTTCAACCCTTTGTATGACTATCCAGATTACATGATAAAGAAATAAAAGATTATGTGTATAAAAAGAATACGTACCTTGAGAAGCGGTTGCGAGCCATTTTGAACACATGGGGATTGGTCTGCACTTACATATTCACACTCGCAACAAGAATGAGAATACCATGAGGGA